>JAMXBB010000004.1:116464267-116484605 GCA_024138015.1 Lumnitzera littorea | reverse complement strand
TATATATATATATATATATATATATATATATATATTCTTTTGACATTGAAGTTTAAAGTCTGAATCATTGGCGATCCAATTCCTTACAATACTAAGATTTCGGTCGTGATCATATATGAATGTAGTATTACATTAATATGTCAACAATTTACTTTTTTGTCTTATATATATATTTATTTATTCATTACATATTATTTTCAATTCCTTCCTTTAATTAATGAATCGATTTAATTAATTTTACATAAACATTTGAACTAATTAAGTCGATGTAATAACAAGTAGTGGAAAATAGATAAATAGGTTCATAAGTAATCTTTTTTACGTAGAACTTAGTTACTAAATAATGAAGGTTAATGTGTATGTTTGTTTTCAAATAAATTCGTATTGGTTATCGAGTTCTTTCCTTATTAGGTGGTTGGAGCTTTTTTGTATGAGGTTTAAAGTTATGGATTTCCGATTAACTGTCCAATTGTTAGATTTAGGTTATATGGTTGGTTCAAACTTTGTATTTAGTTCATATTTAACTTTCTAGATACGTGGTGTTTGTTTGTTTGGTTATGTTTACTAGGCTATATAAGATCTAAACAGACTGATCTATACTCGGCCTAAATGAATGGTTTACTGATTTTGCTTGACCCACCTACTCTAAGTGCTCTTAGTGGCAGTTCTCTAGAAGAGCAACTACTAATCATACGTGAGGATTCCCTAATAGACTCGTATATGGGATGACATGGCTAGAATATTAGATTTTTAGTCTTTAGACTCTAGACTTTGAACATAAAGGACTTAAAGGAAAATTTATATTATATCTACTTATGTATGTGGACAAAGATCAATATATGGTGGGATCATGAGTACCCATGTGTTGTATGCTGACTTAAATTAAAGGTAATTAAACTATTGTTTTCTTATATGTTGATACAATTACATTATAGGCATTTATATGTTTTAGGCTTGCCATCCATGTGTATTAGTGCACCCGTACTGGGCTCCGGCTCATTCCTTTATTTTTTTTGTTTTATAGTTGTAGGTTAACTTGATAAGTTTGCGACAAGTATAGGATTTTCTATCATCAGGCTTGGAAAGAGTGGTAGTTAGTTCTATATGTTATAAAAAATCAAGATTCAGTTATTTAGTATGTTTATGGTTGAAGTAACTTGCTTGTGAGTCACTCAATTTGTGTACTTAGAGAATTGTTGTTTTATATTTGATAAGTAATTATGGAGATTGTTGTTGTTTTTAGAGCCTTAACGTGTTCTTGAATGGTAGGGACACGTAGTGAGTTGTAGCACGTTTCGATTTTAAGGTGTTACACTACTTTTGGGCTTAGGGCATTACAAATGGTATCAAAGTGGGCCTCATTCCAATAGGTGGATGATTCGAGTCTAACTTCAGTTTAGAGAAAAAGTTAGAGAAAGAGGTCCGAAGAAGGTAGGGAGTGTTACTAAGGTATGACTCCTTACATCCTTCTAAGATAATTTATTGGTAGTGGGAGGTCCAAATCATACACCGAAAAGAAAAGGGGGGGAGGGCGGGCGGGGTGGGGGAGATCTTGGCCTAATTTTAAGGTCTCGTGATAAGGACATTGAGTGTTTAAAGAAAAGAGATTGTGAGATCTTATGACTAAGTATCCCATATGGATTATGGAAGATTGTGATATTAGTTTATAAGTCCATGTTTGTAAATACATTATCAACACAAACTTGAAATTTTGGGCCAAGTAATTAAAATGGGCCCATTAGTATTTATTGGTTTGGCTATTCACTACTTTTGGGCTCAAGATGTTACATATTTAATTAAAAATGTGTGCATTGCTATATGTAGGTTCGATTGCAAATAAAACTCATTATATTTATTTAATGTACATTTGTCCCCTTATTTTTAAGTTAAGCACTTACCACCTAAGTCTTAAAAGAAGTGCATTTTAGACATTAACATGCTTATTTACCTCTTGATGTTACATTTTTATTTTTTTACCTTATGTTATTTTATTCAAAGGTAAAACAATAAAAATGCTTCAAAACAAAATTTTTTAAAAATGCTCAATTTCAAAGATAAAAAATAAGTGGCTAGAGAGTATGTAACACTATTTTGTAGTGTTCCCACCACTACCCTACACGATTAAGTGGGTTTCTTATAATATTTTTCAAGAACTTACTACTATAAAGTAGGGTACTACTATCATATTTTTATTCTCTATTCTAACCTTAAATTTTACACTTTAAGGTATATATGGCACTAGTTTCTTATACCCTATACCTACAAGTAACCTATAAAGCTTATTAAATAATATAATATATATTAATAAATGTAAAATAACATTTTCTTTTCAAATTATAGTTTTATAGTCTAAGCTCTTTCCTTTTGGTGTACTTCTTCTTTTTTTTTTTTCAAAAAAAGATAAAAGAAAACAATGTAACAAACATTAGAAAGATAAATATTTTTTTTAACCTTTTAGCAAGCACTTTACATCCTATACTAACAAACTCATGTGGGATAATATTATATGAACTTCTATTCATATTTGTATCTTATTTCCCAAAAAATGTCTTTTTAGTTATCTCTATAAATCGAATTATGCTATTTTTAGAAGCTTATGTTGTTTTGAATATATTATAAAAGTATAACAACTTCAAAGATGACTTTTCAAAACACATGTTTTGCTTCTTTTGGCCAATTACATGCAGATTTGGGTCCACTAAAGTTACTTTTTTCCATTGTACATATATTAAATATTACTGGACAAGGTAATCAAATTTTATATACCTCTTTAGAATACATACATTTATTTCCACTTTCCACATTTTTCTTTTAGTTTACTTTAAAATTTAGTTAAAGCTTTTAGTCTACTTCAAAATTTACATTGAATATCTCCCAATTTGAAAGATCATATGCTTCCAAAGATGTGTGTGGTCCTTTTTAAAATCTTATTAAAATATGATGATCATTAATTAATTCTATTCGATAATAATCCCCTTTCAAGTTAAGGGACATAAAAAATGCATGGATTTCTGTAATTAGTAGTTTGCCCTTGGTGATAGTGCTTATGACAATGGTAGTCTCTTGGTGGTTTGATAGCAATATGTAACAGTGTAACAGTGGACCTATAAGAAAGCCCTTTGTAGCAATGCTAATAAGGGTCCTCCGATGCTAACGTTAGCAAGAATGGAAGAAAAGAAGTGTTCTGAGAGTGTTTAAATGTGTATAGAGTGTTTGAGCTTCCGATCCTTATACCTATAGCTTCATGCCTTATTTATATAGCATGAAGCTTACTTACCTAAGACATGTGTTGGGTGCAAATTAGCTCGTGTACAATCAGTGCAAGGAGGTATTGCTTAGTATAAGAAAAGATAGCTCCTTTTCACCAATTGGTGGCTTTAGGGAACAAAGCTTGTCAAATTACCATGGTAATTGTGATAGCCTAAACAACTAAGCTCTTATGGCGTATAATAGATAGTCAAATAGAATTTGATGAGGAGAGAGAAGATGGTTGGTATAGAAAATATCATCATTTGCACATAAGACAATTATCAATATGTTTGTATAATGATTGGTAAAGAATATAATATCTAACTAGCAGATCAGGCTCTGCAATACATGTGTTAATAATACAAAAAAGAAAAAAATGATACAATAATTGCATTAACATATTTTATTTTATTTCATACCCTAATTGTTAGAATAAATGAGCATAAAATAATAATTATATCCCTTATCACTTTTTTACACAAAAAAAAAAAAGAAAGTAAATTTTGGAACTACTTGCACATTTGGCAATAAATGATATCCTAAAAGCATGAAAAATTAGAAATAAAAAATTGTATTAATGTTACAAAAATCACTAAGGTGAATTTATATGATATGAAAGTTTTTTAACTTAAATTATCTACATAGATGTAATTGGCAAATATATAAATTGATGAATATGATGCCAATATGTTGAAGTATTATCTTATTATAACATAGCTTAGAAGTTGTCTATAATATTGTAGCGCAATAGATTACTTTTGGTGTTACACCTCTAAAAATTAACTTTTCGTTAATAGATTTCTTTAATATCATCTTCAAATTGTATGTTGGTTATATTGATTTTAGTAAGTCCATATATTGCCTTCAATATAAAATTTTTTACTTTTTCTTACATTACATTAGTCATTTTAGAAAAAGGAGGCTAAATTTCAGTAAATTGGGGTGTAAAAATGGAAAAAAAAAATTTCTTAATTTTATGGTATTTTTAAACATATGTTCCATTAAACTATTTTATTTTAATTACATGCATAGCGAAAGTGTATTCATTAAGTGTATGCATAATTTCCACAACCTAATGGTAATGATGTAATAACTTGATATATTATAGCAACAAATATGTATGTACCTATTATAAAAGTGCAGTTTATAAACTTTCGATTACATTTGATTATGTTGTTGTTATATTTGTTATTAATGATATGTTTTAAATCTCATGAATAAGTAAATGCTTACTTACATTACATCAATGCTTATTGTTTATATTTTCAAGTATATTAGAATAATTTTACCATCTACAAACCATGATAGTAAGTCATAAGTTTCACGGATTTTAAATTGCATTAATAATTTCTTTATACATTTTATATTTTTCATCCATTTAGTTTTAAATTTATTTAAATAAAAAGTTATTTTACTATTTTTAAAATGAATAGTAATAATTAAAAAAAGAAATGAATAGTAATAAATGAGACATTATGTAATTTATTACTTGAATTGCTTAATTAATTTCTTAATGCATTTTAAATTTTCTTAATATTACAAAAATTACAGCAATGATATAACTTAATTTGAGTAACTAAAGACACCATTAATGAAACATTATTAAACATCAATGTTGATTTGTCTTTATTATAAGTATATTAGAATAATTTTATCATTTATGACCATAATAATGGATTATTCATTTTTAATACCCTCAAATTTTTAGATAATCTTTAACACCTTTTTCACTTTTATTAAATCATTTTCATTTTAAGGTTTTTAAATTCAATTGTTTTTCTATTTATAAATCATAGTGAATAACAAAAAATTAATGAGATATTATGTTTCATTCGTTTATTTTTCATGATAGCTTACTATATTTTAAGTTGCTCATGTATTTTTGAAACAAAACATTCCAATACTGATTTTATTACATTAGCATGATCACCTAAAACTCATACAAAGAAGTTTATGTAAAACAATTTACATACCACTAAAAACATTTATAGCATACCCAATTGTTTGCAATTCTTTAAATTAGGTTGTTTAATATAATAATACGTTATTAAAATAATGGAATTTAAAATTTCTTTGAAAAGAATTTATAACAAAAATAAATACAATGAATTCATTTAAGCAAAAGCATAACATAGATGTTAAAAGAATACTATAAAATCATTTAAGTTAAAAGATAAAATAACCACACATGGTAGTAAGTATGAAATAATTGAAAACATGAATTAAAATAAAAAAAAAAAAACTTGCTACGCAAAGAAGCATTTGGAAATAAAAAAGACCCAACATGGATATTGATATCACTTTGTATCACATCTAGGAGAGTAATTGAGTTATGCCTCGACATCCTCTTATGTTTTGGAAATTTTAAAATATTATATTTAAAAGTT
The DNA here is from genome assembly GCA_024138015.1 of Lumnitzera littorea. NCBI lineage: Eukaryota > Viridiplantae > Streptophyta > Magnoliopsida > Myrtales > Combretaceae > Lumnitzera > Lumnitzera littorea. Next base: position 116,478,969 of record JAMXBB010000004.1, on the reverse strand, counting down.
ATGGAAAGAAAAAATAAAACATTAATTTCTATTAATTAATGTACTCTTTTCTTATACTCAATATATTGTAATTGCCTCCTTAGGAAAATTCATAATGGTGGCTTCCCATATATTTTGTTATTTTTATATGGTCTTCATTCATTAATTAAGGTGCAAAAGAAAAAAAGACAATCAATCTCATTTCAAAGTATGTCTATATTCTTTCTCATAAAAGCTAAAGAAGTACAACCTACTCTTATATTTGTCTTCTTTTTTGTTATAATATGATGAAAAAAATATAATTTTGAGTTCATGTCAACAAAATGTGAAAAAAAAAAAATGATGTAAAAGAAAACTAACACAATCATATAAAATTGAGTTAGAAAACTTTGACATCAAGTTAAAAAAATTCAGAAAAAAAAACCCATCTTATTGCTCATGCATTGACCTCCTAATGAAGAAGATTCACCTTAATTGATCTCACTTTCGCTTCTCCATCCTATACCAAAATATAAGTGTTATTAGGAAAATTCTATAGAAAAAGGAACAAAATGTAAAATAATTATAATAATAATACTAATAATGTCACATCATGTCACTAGCTCAAAGAAAATGTAACCAAAACATATGGAGAAATTCTACTAAAAAATGAACCTAAGAAAATATGAATTAGTGAACCACAAGCCAATTGGCGTTTTCTCTTTATTTAAATGGCAAAAGGTAAATGAAACAAAACTAAAAGTATTATAACATAAAGTTGAATTATCTATTCAACGAAACAAAAGGGGAAAAAAAAAACCTAAATACCTTGAAACCAATTAAAGTTAATAGAAGAAGCTTTAGTTGGGTATTAAGACTTTTCATCATTCATGATAACAAATGCAATGAAGTGTATATATTTGACTTTATCATAACCACCTAAAAAAAACTTAAAAAATAAGAGAAAAGATAATACTTTTACTTTATCAAAAGGAGAAACAAGTGTAAACCCTATGAAATTTCGATAACCCAAAAGTGAAATCAGATGAAAGAGTCCTTAGATAGTCCCTAGAACCACCCTAAATATAATAATAATATCTAAGTAAAGGAATCAAATCCTAAGTGTTCGACTGAAGCCTTAATTGATGTAAGCCCTAAAAACCTAACTAAATAAGCAAAAACTCTAATACTTGAAAAACCCTAGAACGTTATTGAAACCCTAAAATGACCATCTAACCCTAATTAAGTGATCAAATACCTTATTATCACCAATAAATACTAATAGTAAGGTTGAATTGATCAATATAAGTGATCAGTAGTATTAAGCAATTCAAACCCTAATTTTTAAGCTCGTACACAAATCAAATTAACATAAACAAGCACCAAACCCTAAGAGAACCCTAAGTGCACGTATAGGGCATTTAGAATAGCTAAATTATAGTGTCAAAGTCCAACTAAAACCTAAACACATCCTAATTTCACCTAATTATCCTAATCATGCCTAATCACCCCTAATTACCTTAATCAAACCTTAATCCCTAACCAAACCTATTACATCTTGATTAGCTACAAGTTAAACATGATTAATGACCAAAAGACAAACTCTTATTCCCTTTTAAAATATCTTGTACCCTAAGGAGACAAGATCTTGCCCAAATTGACAAAAAGCACATCAGGTACATGGTCCTCATTTTGTACCTTGTCCTTGATTTCTCAAATAATCAAAGCTTGTCCCCCTCACTCCCTCTCACTTCTACAACCAGTTATTCCCTTCCCCTTCCTTCATTTTTCATTTTCTCAAACCCTAAAACACATCTAAAAACTCCCTTAAACTTCCTTTCAAAGATCAAGCCTAAACTCCTCTTTTTTCCTCTTCTTGGCCACCACCAACCACCTTAGTGCCAACCCCCATAACTTCACCACCACTACTCCAAATTACTCCAAACCAAGTCCCACGCCTCATACACACATCCCCCTTTTATTTATTTATTTATTTTTACACACTTACACCCCTTTACACACACCAAGGTTCATGGCACGCAACCACAAAGGGAGGCCATCCACACTTTGCTCCAGTAAGAACTTAAGTTAGGTTTTTCTTTAGATTTCTTGCAAAATAATGATAGATACTAATATTTTCTTTCTTAAAACTTATTTTATAGCAACTCCATAGAAGTTCTAAGGTATTTCAAGAAGGTCCACAAAGATAAGTACAAGAAAAATTACTTTTAGTAGAAGTTATAACACAAATAAGCTAAGTTATGTAAAGTAATGTAATTGTTAGTAAGAAATCTTCAAGTAAGTTGATGAGACTCTTGTTTTCCATGCATGCCGCCCCATATATGTTCCCCCACAACACTTCCACACACTTTTATGAAGTGATTATAATTAGTAGAAACATAGGTTACATAAGCCAAAACACCATAAAAATCAAGTGTTACATGAAAATGGAGGTTTTGACCCTAAAAATCACTCTTGGCTGCCAGTTTCTTTGACCCACCAAATCTGGAACTTTTTGTTTGATAGATTAATGACATGTTTATTTAGTGTTAAGTATGGTTTAGGACTTAATTAATCAAGTTAAGTAGGCTATAGTTTGGTTAAGGCCTTAAATTAGCTTAGTTAGTGATTATAGGCTTAGGAATGGTATTAATAACCTAAAGAACCATAATGAAAAAATCTGTAACCATATTAAAAATGGGCCAAACTTAAGTCCAATGTTGGGCTTAAGCCCAAAAAGATAAGTGAGCTTGAGCTCAAGACCTAAATAGTGAAGTAGATACAAAAAAGCCCAAAAGAACCAATTTAGGAGCCCATGTAGCTAGATGACTAGATTTGAACCCTAAGATAAAAGGCTTAGGAAGAGTTATTCAGGAGAGACACAAAACCCAAAGGCCCATCTAAGATACCCACCATAAGCCTTTTAGTGAACTAAAGCCCTAAACTTAATAAAAAGGCTCATTTGGACTTATAAGAGCATCACCAAGGCTCACTTTAAAACTTTAAAGTGTTGGCAAAAAAAGACCATTTAAAATACTTAAAAGAAGCCCAAAATTATTAAACATAAAGCTCAAAGTCAAAAACTAAGCCTAAGGCTCAAAACTAGGCCTAAATCCTAAAATGACCTAACTCACTATTTAGGCCCACGACCTTATAGGGCCCAAAACGAAAACTTACTGATTTAGAAACTTCAAAATAACTTCACCAAATGAAAGAACATTCGAAACGATGAAAATGACTATAAGATCACTGAAAACGAAATTAAAACGAAGAAGATATGCCTAAATTACGGAAACAACTAACTCTAGAATAGTAAATGATAAGCCTAGTTAATTGGTACAAATTGAATATTCATAAAACTAAATTATCTTCTTCAAGGGATGAGGAGTTTGACTTGGACACCGTAAAGGATTATTGGGACTGCTAACCATCATGGCTGAGTGAGTGCACTGCCCCCTACTTTACTTGTTTCTGCTTGTAGTTAGCGGAATACTTAATTATATCTAATAACTAAAATTGTTGCATGCTAGGCCAAGTAGGAAATTATGTGCGTTTGATATGATTGACCTTACTTGCAAAAATATCTTAAGTTGATATGAATATTATATGCTTGTTACATTAGAGCTTAAGGTCTTAGAGTGTCTGTATATTATGATTGGTTACCCATGAATTGAACTAATGAATATTTGATCCCTAATTAAGTCGAACATGTATTGCATCTTATAACATGATAATATGGGCGTCAGCATCACGCAGTAGAATAGGGGATCATGCCTAGATGATTCATACTTTATTTTGTGTGTCGAAAGTTATTATCATACGACGTACTTCGTGCGATATGTTCCTGCCTTGACCTTTAGGAATTACTTGGCTCCGAGAAGTGCTGCCTTTTACTTGAGGCTGTGCCATATCGACTGCTGAGGGTGATATTGATAACAAGAGACTTTGAATTAGATATGGATACTTGGATCCTGATGTGTCGAAATACTTCCTAACCGAAGCAACAGTGAGCATCAAAACCAAGCTGTATATAGTTACCGATAGACTGTATATACTATTGCATTGTATGTATTTGACCATACATTCATACGCATAGAATAAGTAGGTTACTCACTAAGCAGTCGAGCTTACCCCTCCTATAGTTTATTGTTATAGTAGGACTTGTAGTTAGAGCCAAGCCACGGGATGTCGGAGGTCAGTAGCACTAACTTGGGATTGGGATGTGAAGGAGTTGAGAGCTTGAGCGAACCATTCAATTATATATATGTGAACTCTCTTTAATTTCTAATTATTAAGTATCTTTAGTTTGTTAAGTAGCATAGACTACCTATGGTGATTTATTCTAGTACTGTATGACTAATTTACAGGAAACTTGATATTCCTGCTTACTTATGTTTTTTTAATGATCATTTGGATAGCTTAACTTTAATTTTTATGTTTTACTATTACTAAATATTAGTTACTAGGAGAAGATTGTAGTTGTAAATGCCTTGTGTAGTGTGTCGAAGGCTCTTAATCAAAGATAGTGCTTGATCTTTGATCTTTGATCTTTGATCTTCACGTATCACACAGTAGTACTGCCACAACTCGACCCCCCTTCAAGTTGTGACAAGAAGCGCATGGGTTGACATGCATAAAGAATAAAAGAAGATGCTTTGGTTTGATTTTTCTTTTGATCAATTTAGGATATAATTGTCATAGAAAGATTTGGAGTCCAATAGTTTAGTATTATCTAGCAAAATCACAAACTCAATGAAATATTATGCTGTTACAATTTTCAATTTTTTTTTTCTTTTTGTGTTTAGACAGTTTAGAAAAAAAAAAATGGAGAGAGAAAAGGCTAATTGGTTAGTGAGTTGCTGGGATATTTATTTATTTTTATGAATATGATTAGGTTGGTGTTTAAATGATTAAATTACTTATTTGACCCTTAAGGAAATAACCAACTACTTATGGGAAAAGTTAATTATCTACTTTATAGAAAAATAATATACAGATAATTAAGGAAATATTATGATAAAAAATTTATGGAAGACAAAAAAATCAATTAAGAAAGCCACATCCATTTTAATATTATGGATGTAGAAGAAAATGTTAAGAGATAGAAAAATTCCATGCAATAATGCAATGATGTATGAGTATTTTGTAATGCTCGATTCAAATTAATAAATTGAATTATTATTGCCACTAATAGTAATAATGACACCATATATATAATAATAATAATTGTAAAAGATATTATATATAAAAGTTATCATTTGCAAAATAAATTGATATTTATAATGTTGATGAAATAACATAATTACATGTATTATTGTAAAATTTCTATAATAAAGTGCAAAAATAATAATATTTTCATGGACAATTTAGATAAATTAAAAAAGATACCAAATCTCTCTCTTTTACTTTAATAATATAGATTAAATATAACAATAAAATTTATATCTTGCTCATAACCTATAGAGATAAAAATACATGCATTGATAAAAACCTGGATTGAGAACGAGAGAGTTTGCATGAGAGCATAAAAAGCCCTCCAAATATGCCAGCAAACGTATGCTGGCTTTCAATGTTTACAAAATATTTTTCACCCGTGATTAAATCTCTAACATTCTTCATCATCCTCCTTATTGCAAGCTTTCATACCACTCCATCTAGCTGCAACTAACGGATACGATAAAATCACATTGTAAATTCTTTTTTTTTCCCCCGTTGAGAGATACTATCTAGAAAAATGAGCACCACTAATGGCCAAAAGAAGTTAAACCGTGTGTTGCGAGTTGAGATGTAAGGATGTGGAGTTGTTATATTTATAGAATACTCAAAACAATGTCAGCCTCTCTAAAGAAACATAGTCCTATTCCTATGCAGAACTAAAGTAACGATTTTTAAGGATTAAGAAGCAGATATGTTGAAAATGTCGCATCATACTTCCTTTGATACGATCCTCTTAGTCATGACCCTAAAATACTCGCGAAAGGGCAATATGGATAGCTTTCCATGGTTTATTAGATGTTTTTCCTTTAAAAAAAAATATAAAATAAATACATCGAAAGGAACTTTTAGCCTCTTGATAACTTTTGGTGCCTGTTGTTGTTTTCATCTTTTCCATTACTAAGCAATGAAAAACCAATTACTTGAATCAAAAACAAATGTATGTATATATATATATATTTCTCTAACCTATTTTAACAATTTCAAACATTATATAAGATATATTTGTTACACAAAATATATATATCATTCAAAGTTTATATGTAGCACATTAATCAAATTACAAGAATTATTGTTTATAATATGTTACATTATATGATAGACACAATACATAGAAAATATAAACCACACAAATTTAGCTTTTTTTAGTATAGAGTCGAACTTGAGTATTATAGATAATTTCCCTAAATCAACAAAACCAATAAATTTAAAACTAATTAAAATTTTAAATACAAAACCTAAAATAAATATAAAAAACACTAATATATTATTCGAAACCCTTATCGCATGTAAAAACTTTAAACCCTAAAACTTAAGTTTATAAAATATATAAATTTGCCTAACGATAATAAAGCCTTAATTTAGTAAAATCATCGTCAGAAGTACGTGGTCACATAAAATCGTTAACGAATGAATAGAGATCATTTCTAAATACTAATAAATAAAAAGAATAACAAATTAATGAAATGAATTAACAAGATTACAAACACTACCCTATGACTATTGAGGGCACTATATGTGCATGTATATATATGTGTGTTTGTTCTTATATTAATTTAATTCTACTACATATTATATATATATATATATGTACTATGTAGCATATATTAATTTACACCATATATATTTCATATAGTTACATCATATTCTATCATAATTCTTATCTTAAAATTAACTCATTTATCTACATTTTGATCATCTTACCTTAAAAAGTACGTAAAGTTTTGCAAGAAAAGTCAAAGCAAGAAACCAAAATTAATCTTTTCTTTTTCTTTTACTATCCTCCTTATCCTTGGTCTGTACAAAGCCTACAAGAAAAGTCAACAAAAACAACTCAAGATTTCTTTCTTGTCTTTTTAATTTTGGCTACACAAGTCACCTAACAAATATCCCATGTGACTAATTAAGAAGATAAAAAGCAAATCAAATCAACTTCTCTTCTTATCTTTTTTCTATCATCAGCCAATGCTACCCATATAAACACTTTCCAACATTACTTTTTTTTTTCTTTTTCAATTTAAATTCCTAACCTTATCCTCACATCCCTCTCTACTTATCTGACAATTCTCTTCCTCCCTAGCCTTTTAATATCTTGATTTTTCTTTCCTTTTATTCAACCATCCATCACCCTTATTTTGTAGTATTTCGATTCATCTTCATTACTATAGTTCTATCAACTTTAAGGAAATTGGGAACTTCAAGAGGAAAATAGGGAGAGCATCATTCTAAAAGCTCCAAGACCAAGAATAATCAAATATTACTTTTTGTTGTATTATTTTTTCTCTTGTAATACAAGTTCTTATGTACTTTTCTTGATCTTGATATGTACTTTGTAGTATTTCTTGTATTAGGAATATATTAGTAGAAGTTATATGTACTTTTAGTATTCTTGTAGTAGGAATGATATGTATATGCATTTGGATTTATGTACCAAATGGTATAAAATACATATTGATTTAGGTGTACAATTTTTCTTCTTATTTGTGTATTCTTTTAGAATTTTTGAAGCTATATAGTACATGTAAACATGTGAATTACTAAATATATTTTCTCTAATATAATTATGTGTGTGTGTGTGTATATATATTACAAAGTAGTATAAATATATATAAACAAGTAACAAAATATGGAACATCTATTATAAACTTATTACATATATATGAATCTACATATATATGTATGTATGTAAACGTATATATTTTAATATTTTTTTGAGGTTTAAATACATATATATGTAGTATAGTAAAAGTATTTATATATTTATATATATTGAAAAATACATACATATACATGTAAATCGATATTCTATTTTCCTAAAAAAATATATCGATAAGTATATATATATAAATATAAGTGTGTGTGTGATGGACATCATCTTCAAAAGAAGGATAGGAATTATTTTTCTATCATTTAATTATTTTATGGTATTATATATGTATGTATTAATTTTTATATTAGTAAAAATACAAAAATTGGGTAAATTAAGAAAATCACAACATGAACCAATAGGAAGTTGCTACGTTGGCCTTCCCAATTTTTCTAATTTAAACCTAAATTATAAAAAATAATAATAATGAATTAATTAGGAATTATAATTATAATAAGAATTAAATTAGTTAATGTTTTGGGCATAAAATTGTAAATTGAAGAAATTATGACAAATAGGCCCAAAAATAAAAATATTTAGAAAATATTTTTAAAAATAGAAATTATTTAGGCCCATTACTAAAATTAAAGTAAAGCCAATAAATAAAATCATTAAGAAAAGCCTATAATGATAATTAAAAGCATTTAGGCCTAAAATAAAGAAATTTGTAACAACCCAGACCCATAATAGAAAATGTAAGTCTCAACGTCCAAAATAAACCTAGCTACATGTGCATCTGAAAATAATAAAGATTGATCATCGACTATAAGATCATAAAAATCGAAATTAAAATGAAAAAATTATGCATAATTAAAGATTTAAAATAAACCAAGTAAAATAAATAAGATAACTAAGTTAATTGACCCTATAAACTAATAATCACGATAAATCCTTAAAGTAAATAAATAAATACATAAGATATAATTGTTCACAAATATACACATATATTTCCTATAGAGAAAAACCAATAAAATACACATCATAAGGTGCGACATAAAACATACTTGTATGACACAAAATTATTTGAGAAGTTGTAAGTTATATATATTTATATATATATATATATATATATATATAAGAATACCTAAAAACCTAAAGCATTCTAAAGAAGATATGTTTCTATAAGTAAAAATAATTAAATATATAAAATATAATGACCATATTATAGTAATATGAAACAACAATGATGGTAACAACCAGTAATAATAATAATAACCATAACAATAAGAATCACAATAGTGGTGGTGATAATACTAGCGTAGAATTATACACTAAAACAAGAGTATATAAATGCATACGCATGTGATAGGTTCTTATAACAATAAGACACTATGGTTGGGTTAGAGTTTTAACAATCAGGTCATTAAGTTAATAATATAATTTCAAGTCTTCTACTTGATTCTAAGAATTCCTATGCTTAACTTATACCAAATCTCCTTGTCTCTACTATTTTATTTCACTTCTCATATATATTACAATTAAATCATAATATAACAATACAAAACTTACGAATAGTGATATAATTTGAACTTGTATAATAGTTACTAAGCTGTACATTATTACTCATATGAAAAAATAATATTTCATATATGCCCCAATAAATAAGTTAAACCATGTTCATGCTATACTTGGGTTGTAGTGGGAAATTAAGTAAACTACAGTAGATATTTAGTTAACTGAGAAACCTAACTTTTCCAAATACTTATATATCTTATTATCTTTTAGATACTTAATTGTCAAGTTTTGGAAATTCTAAAGGCTTGTAAAGTAAGCATTAATCCAAGTGAGGGAGTTCTAATAATCTACTACTTGCTTGTGCATGATACTTGCTAGATATTTTGCTAGTTGTTATTGCTTGTGTATTTGAATAACTGTTTTGCCCTATGTGCTATCATTTGTGTGATCGTCTCCTTAAATCGGTAAATATAAATATCTAACTAAAATAACTAGTTATATTTGTCACATGTCTATCAATATACCTATGGAGAGTGCTAACTTTGCCAATTTTTGAGAAAAGTATTTTTGCAAAATGTTTTCCCAATCTTAAACAAATTCTTGTACAACTTTTGCGAGAGCTCATAGTGCCTGTTAATGATATTTTTATCGCTAAAGTAAAATTAACATGGTATCTCCAATTAATTAATAGCAAGAAGACTCGCATAGTTGAGCCCATGGGGCCTTAGATATTACTCATTAATGGTGGATGGCTCTAGTTGGGGACCACCTATTTGGATTACTGTTTCTTTTTCGACTAAGGTAATTGTCAAGTCTCATTTGAAGGGATGGTGCCCCTAGGCAGCCTCCTACAAGTAAGGTAAGGTGCCTGTTTGGTGAATATAGGAGATAATCAACATGTAAACGATGTAAATCTATACCTTACATGGTTTTGGACTCCTATGGATGTATCGCTTGCATTCCCTACATATGCATTCATTTTGTATGTAAATAAACTTGCATATATGCTAATAATATTTGATAACTCATTTGAATGGTAATGATAAGGAACAAACTCACTAAGCTGTGGTTTGCTCATTCTCGTATAGCTTCTTTTGCATGTTCATTTGAGTTGGGACTGGGATAAGCTTGAGTGCAAAGTACAAATCCAAGTTGTGTAAAAGAAAGCTAGATTTAGTTAGGAAATGTATAGTTAATACAAGAGTACCTCATGTGAAAAGTATTTGTATGTTAAGGTTCTTGATCATTTAGTAATTGTTGCAATTTATAAAATTGATTTACTTTGTCTTATTATTTGGTAGGGGATACCAACTCTTTGTGGTTTTGGTAAATTATGATTTGTTGGTTATCCATAGTTATCTATATTTAATGATAAAAGGATAAATGTAAAATTGTGATTATAGTGATTAATTAAATAGAATCTTACAACCTCTGACTTACAAGATGATTTTTGTATAATGGGTGTATATGTGATATAAAAATTTTAAATAATCATACTAGACCCCCTTTAAGGTCTTGACAAAAAATGTAAAGCCTAAATAAATAAAAATAATAGAGATAAATAAAATAAATAAAGTCAAAAGGATGGAGCTGTTATGGCTTATTATTGACTAATGCCTATAAAGGTGTTTTAGTCAATAAAAAAGATCAATGAAAACCCCCTCACTTTCTCTTAACCAAGGATTAAAAATTACAAAACCCTATTCCCTAAACCTTTTTCTCTCATTTGGCTTAACCCTAAATAGAACCATCTCTAATGGTTGTAGAGTTCTACAATCTGAACTTTGATATCTAATTAAAAGGTGCAAGAGATCCAAATAGAGTGAAGGAGAATGTAGAAAAACTAAGAATTTTGATAGTTTTCTAATCTATCTGTTGGATTTTCATTTTTTTCCTAAAGGAAGGTGTAAACCTTGTAAAGTTATTAGTTTAAAGCCTAAATTGGACTCAAGTTCTCTAGATAACTTCATAAGTCAATAAGACTAAGTAAGGTAAAAATTTTATTAAATTATGAATTTAAATATATTATAAGTAATAAAAACCCTAAAATTTCAATAAAAAACTTAATTGTATACGAAAATCCTGAACCTTATGTATGCATAAATACACGAGATTGAACTTAAATTTAACAAAAACCCTAAAACTATAACTTTAAGCTTATAAATGAATAAATTTACCCCAATAATAATAAAACCCTAAATGAACATGATTATCGACCAATATATATAATCACGTAAAATTTTTAACAAACATGTTGAGATTCCTAAATATTATAAACGTAACGAATAACAATTTAATTAATAAATTTTATAAAACTTCAAATATTATTTCACAATTATTATTAAACATATAATTTTATAATTTTACATTGGGAATTTTGATTTTTAATTTCTTCTTTTTCTTTCTTTCCTCTTTCTTTTTCCTTTCCCTTTTCCTTCTTCAATTTTTTTTTTTTTCATTTGCTACATTAAGCTTCTAGAATTGGTTTTGATTGGCACTTGTGTGATTTAATTCACCCATGTGTTAATTATGTAGATCAAACAAAGATAATAGATAAGGCTCTTGTCAAATTATTTCATCACCTTATCTTGCTTTTTCTTTATTCATCTTATTTTCCTCTCTTTCCTTGCTAATTCACACCAATTGGAAGTAAATACACACACCTTCATCCTTTTTTTTTTTTTTTCACTTTTACATTAAGACACAAAAAAGCAAAACCCCACAAATATATTTTCTTCTTCCAAACCAAGAGAACTCCTTGCCTTTTCTCTTTCACCTTTGATTTTTCTTCCACTTATTTCAACAATCAAGAAGAGGAAAAAGCTTTTTCAATCAATTACTCATCCAATTACTGAGAGAAGTAAATTGGTACTATATATATTATATTTATTTTGTAATAATCATTTACATTTACTCTTTTATATGCATGTATTTTGTAGAATCTTACCATAGGAGTATGTAGTGAATTTATATGTATTCTATTATTTTGCAAGAAAAGTCTACATACATGCATTCAAAAGTATGTAAAATTAGCATTTCCTTATATTTATGTGTTCATATATGTATAAATACTTAGATATAATTATGCGTACATATATATTATAATTGATTATACAAGTATTGGTATAAAGGGATTTATGTATATGTATATATATATATATATGTGTGTGTGTGTGTGTATAGAATGTATATTATTTTCTTGATAGATATGTATATATGTAGATGTGGCTGGATATGTTTGTATGTATAAAGTACAAAAATATAAGTATAATATATGTATAAGTATCGTATATGTATGTATGTATGTATGTATCCACATATAGTATATCTAGGTTTATATTATAAAATTACATATGTATATATGTATAAATAAGTTGATGGAAACTAATTACATAAGTATATATATATACATAAAAAATATGTATAGCAATGGTATAGTATGTATAAGTATACAAGTATACTTAAATAGTATATGTATAATATGCTATAATATTAAATTAATAAATAAATTAAGATAGTATATATATGTCATGACCCGAGAGAGCTAGTCGTGGCAGTCGTCGTATACCGTACAAAGGATTGCAAATTGAATTCCCTTACAATCGACGATCTTTTTATACGATACACAAGACTACAACTATTACTACTAACTATCAAGAGTGTGCAAGCTTAAGTAATATCATTTCATGATAAATAATAATATTATAAAAACATAATATATAGTCTATTTGTATAAAAGTTTACGGATACATAGTCTGAAACGTGTCTGAAGTTAGACTAATATAAAATTACATATTCAAATCTATAATAATTCAAAAGTACTCTCCGTCCTCATCCAGCTCCCATACTGACCCCAGGTAGCAAACTAACCTCGAGCATGCAATAGCCCGACTTCACAAAAAGGTTGGCCTGTAAAAGAAGACTACAAAGGTATAAGCTAATTAGCTTAATAAGATGATTTTCCCTCAACCATACAGCAAACAAGTCGTACAATAGTTAGGTTCAACCAAATGAATGCATGACAAACAGTATGCCAACCAAATACATGCAGGTGACTAGGTACTGCATGCAACTCAGATTTAATGCCCTCTGAAGTTAGGGTTAGAGATTCATCGGTATAGTCAGATCTAGGTATCATATTAGAACTTATTTCATAACGAAACTCCGCGTTTCGTATTCAAAATGTAATGGTACATCCATTACTTGCTTTATCAAAATGAGTTCTACATATGATTATGAGTAGGTTCACGTAGCCCTTACTCACCCTTAAATAAAAGCCTCTGGACTCGACCCTTAGCCAAGCGGTTGGCACCTCCAACACTTAGTCATCCTGCGGGCCAGGGTAAGGTCATATCGCACGTGTGCACTGTACGAAATCAATAATAATCAATAATCAACCCACATATGGCCTCTCGCTACCTCCGTGTAATGTAACTGCTATAATTAGTTATGAAGTACATAATTTATGCATGATCCAAGTTAACTTTAAAGTTAAGTCTTATTTATTCAGTAAACATTCTAAGTCACAGACAATCAATTCTAGTGAATCTACTATACAACAATCATTATATTATTGAAGTTTAAAGTAAATTTACCATCAACAACAATTATCACAAGCATAACCCAACCCCATACATATTCATTCAAAAATCATAATTTAGATTCACTAACTATAAGTACAAACAAGTATAAAATCATAAGGAAAAACTTACTCAGTCATAGCCAACTCAAGAGTCGTAGTAGTCTGGGAGTAGCTTAGGGTCGATATTAAAGTCACTTAAGAATAATGAAAATTTTGTAAGTTTGGGAATTTAAAGCTAACTAGTATTACAATTTGTAAGGTCTATTTCACTTAATTATGTGAAATTGTTAATTCGAGCTTTTTATCGAATCACGTGTAACTTTTTCGTTTTAGCTCGAATCGTTATGAACTTATAGTTCATTTTGATCGTTTTTTAGCGTATTTTCTCGTAATGAGGTCTATTTTAGACGTTGTGACTCGTAGTTTAAATTGTGATATAAAAATATCACAAAAATTATTATTTAAGTTTAAAAATTATAAAATATTGATTTTCACTTTTTCTTAACATATTTATGATTTAATAATTATTTAAACCATATATTTGATATTTTTATTATTTTGAGTATATTTTCATATTTTTGAGATTTTTAGCTTTATTATGATTATTATTATTATTATGACCTTTATTATTTTTATTATTTTTCATTTTCTTAGTATTTATGTACTTCACGATTTAGACATACATATATATATATCTATATATATTTTCGGTATACTATATATATATAATATATGTTATATGCTATATATATGTATATACTTATTATATGAAAATAAACCTACTCTTATGTACATATATATATTCATGTATTTGTATTTATACATAATAATATACTTATATAATTT
>JAMXBB010000004.1:116427792-116462841 GCA_024138015.1 Lumnitzera littorea | reverse complement strand
TATATATATATATATATATATATAAAGTTTACGGTACACACACACATATATATACACTGTAGTTATTAAATGAAATTACTTAATACTAATTATAGGTATTCTAAAAAAATATATAATACATACTCTTCCATATACCTATATACATACATGTATAACATACCTAGCCTTATACATATATAAAATTAAATCTAAATATTTATGCACATAGACATATATTAGTAATGTTATATGTAGAAAAATAAATATTATATTTATACATGTATATACTGCATATTATACATCTATACTATTAAAATAATTACTTACCTATTTATTTAATTTCTCTTCTTCTTTTCTTCCTTTCTTTCTTCTTTTCCTTCTTTCTTTTTCTTTCTTTCCTTCACAGTTTGCTTCCCAGATTTTTGTGTTTGTGTAGAATTTTTTTTTCTTTTTTTCTAGATTTATATTTTCTTCCCTTGCTCACGTGATTAGTAGCTTAAAATTTAAGCTAAGTTACTTTCTAATCTTTTGCATTAATGTAGATAAAACAAAAATAATCATTTGCAATCTTTTCTTTTTATTTAAGCTCAACACATGGAAATTTGTTTTTCTCACGTGACTGCTGATTTGGATTTTTGTTTCCCAAATTCTAAACGTAGCAATTGAAGAAAGAAAAGAAAGAGAGAAAACAGATAAATTGAAGAAGAATAAGAAGTAAAATAAAAATCAATAATAAATATATATAATTTTTCGAATCATATAAATTATAACAATTTTCATCATAAATTAGTTTTTAAATTTTTGAGAAATTTTATCAATTTAATTGGTACCTGCTACAATTATAATTTTTACAAGTTATTGTAGCGATTTTGTTAAAATTTCACGCGAATAGGCATTTCAGTCGAAAATTGTAATCGACTATGATTTTATCACTATTGAGTAATATTTAACTATTTTATAGGTTTATATTTATAATTTTAGGGTTTCGAACAAATTCGAAGTCAATTTTTTATTGAGGGTGTGTAAGTCAATTTTAGGGTTTTAGTATGCAATTTAGAGTTTCGATCAATTCCTAGAGTTTTGTTATCAGTGTTATATTTGATTTATTAAACTTCATAATCTTTTATTATTACTAACCTTATCGACTTATTGTACAGTGTACGGTACTCGGACTTGAGTTAGGATTCAACTACTGTTTTCTTAGGGTTTACAATATATATATATATATATATATATATACACACACACACACACACATAAATTTATATGCTGTAAGTTTTAAAGAAAAAGGAAAATGAATTAATTTGAAAATTTTAATAAAATATAATAATAAATATAATTATATAAAAATTGAAAGTTATGGAAAATTCTTGAAAGTGACACATGGAACACTCCTACACTGCTACTTCAGTACATAACAATTTTTAAATAAATTCGTAATTAAAAACAATAATTAAATAATTATTAAAATAGTAAAAATGTATTAAATAAGTATTAAACCTTAAAAATAGCAACATAAGTAAATTGTGATAAAATAGACTTAAAAATAAGAAAATTATAAAAATATAAATTTTAGATATTTATAAAACCATAAATATGTAAAGAAAAGCTCAAAATAATAATTTAGAATTATTTAAGTCAAAATAATAAAATTCATAATATTTTTAAATCATAATAAAAAGTGCGGGTTACAATGTCTAAAATAGACCCTACTACAAGAAAGTACATCTAAAAATAATAAAGATAGACTATAAGTTTATAAAAATCAAAACTAGAATGAAAAAAATTATACGTAATAAACAAAAATGCATAAACCAGAGATTTCATATGAATGAATAACTAATTTAGGTAATTAATACTAAATATTTGAATAGTTTAGTTATTTCACTCAAATACTTATTACTTTTCTTATTCCCTAAATGTGAGATGATCATGAGATCAAAACTGGTCTACTAGTAGATTATTACGATCCCTAACATCAATCATAACTGAGTGAATACTCCTATTGATTCCATACATGTTTGTATATATAGTTAGTGAATATTAACTATTATTAATAATTGAATAATGTGTAAAGTTGGGTTATGCATGTGTATAATACTGTTTGATAAATTGCGAAATTACTTTAAAGTATAATAATATACCATTTGTTACGTAATGAATCTAATAGGAATTTATTTGTCTATGGTTTTAATTGTTCATATAATAATTGAACTTAATGATATCAAATTAGAACTAATTAAATCAGAACATCCATAATCATGCATTGCTTAATTAATTCCAACCATCACATTACATAAAGGTAACAAGAAGCTATACGAAAGTTAATAATAAATTCTGATTATAGTGTTTTTTTATATATACACATACAATATAACATTATCTTGACTTGTGGGATTACTAAGCATTGGAAGCGCCAATTGCCTGACTAAGAGTCGAGTTTAAAGACATCCGTTTAGGGTTGAGTATAGACTACGAGAACCTACTCATAATCATACTTAGATCTTAGTTTTGACTAAAACTGAAAATAGATATACCATTTTATTTTTTAATACAAAATACGGAGTTTCATCGTTATATAAGCTCAAGTATGATACATAGATCTAATTAGTGTCGTGTATACTCTAACTCTGACTTTAAAGGGTGTTAAATCTAACTTGTATACAGTACTTGATTACCTGTATGTATTTGTATAGCATTCTATATGATCATGCATTCATATGTTTGAATTTAATTGTTGAATAACTTGTTTGTAATATGGTTGAAGGATATCTTACTAAGCTATTTAGCTTACACCCATATAGATTACTTGTGCAGGATGACTTATTTATTATTCCAGGCCATAGGATGCCTAAGGTTAGTGGAACGCCTTCTAGTTGGTGTGAGTGTGAGTTGAGAGTTGAGAGATGAGAGTGTATTTTTGTTATAGTAGTAAGTTCTTAGGAAATTTTTTATATGATATAATGTAATATCAGTTTTTTGAAAGACTTAGTGTATGTATTACACATATTTGATAGTTATAGTTTGAAATTCTTGTTATTATAACTATATTGTGATATTACTTACTTCTGCATAACTCTTGGGTTGTTAGTTATAACAGTAGCCTTGTATATCATATAAAGAGTTGTTGATTAGAAAGGTAACCAATCTACAATCTTTTATATGATAAACGATGCCTACCATGACTAGGCCTTCCCTCGAGTTGTAATAGAAGGTGTAAAACCCTAAGAGAAATCTTATTTTGTAGTGTTACAAACATAATTCATTTATAGGAGATGAGTAAGTATAATTTATCCTTGGTTTCATTTCAATTTGGTTATTGTAGCCTAATCAGAATAGGGTTGATAACTGTGCATCAAGGAAATATTGTGTTGATTTTGGAGTGATGTGATTAAGGGTAAGAGCTTGATTTGATTGTACGGCATTATAGAGAGGCTTGATGGATCATCGAAGAATGAGATGTTGTTAGAATTGTTAAGAGTGGAATTTTAGGGGAAAGAATTCTATTTGAGGGAATCACAACCAAATATAACGAGTGTGGTCTTAATCGTGGTGAATTTTTGGGCATAAAAATAGAAGGGGAAATTTTTTGCTAAGAGAATCACAACTAAAGTTCATAGCCATGATCCAGGTCATGTTCATTCAATATTGCAAGAAAGAGAACCATGACTAAGGTTTACGATCATAATTCCTACCCTTAAACATGTATCTTTCTTTCTTCCTTCTTTTCCTTATTTCCTAACTTTCTAAACCGTCAACTAATCTATTCTAAACTATCTTAAAATTTTAAATTGGCTCTAAAAACTTAGATAATGATGACTTTAAACTCAAGAGTCAAGTGAGAAATAAGGGAAAATAAATAGGATAAGAAATCTTAGAAGTTAGTTTTTAAATGCTGTCTTTTTATAATATACATCAAGTGTTGATCTTGGGCAAACTCTTGGCATAGATACAAGGGACAATACCAGTTGTTCATAAGACTCAAGTATGGAACACATGGTTATTTGTTGTGCTTGACTAGATTAATTGATTAATTAGAATAAATTCAAACATAAACTTGTTAACTAATAACTTCTGTATTGCTTGTGCTTAGCTTTGACCTCTCACTAATAAGGTTTAGTAAGTTAGTGAGATACTTGGTAATTATAAGCGACTTGTCTAATGAGCATTCCATATTGAAATGACCCAATTAGATTCTAAGAAAGGTTACTTAGGTGATGGGTAGGATCCATGTCGATACTATTATGTATGTATGTATGTATGTATATATGTTTTTGCTTGTATAGAGATCATGAGTTATCCTAAATCTTACGATTGTGCTTGTTGCATTAGTTTATTTATACATGTATGTGAATTTTGACTATATGTAACATACGTATGTGCTTTTGGTATTCTATACTAAGCATAGCTCACATTTCAATGACTTGTTGTTTTTCAATTACAAGTACTGGTTCTATGGTGAATGCTGAATTTTATGAGGAGACTGATTATGATTATTATTACTATGATAAGGAGACTAGTTATTATTACTTTGACGATAGGATGAGATTCACTTAGAGCTAGACTTGCTTTTTTTTTTCCTCACCATTAGAGAGTTATAAACAATTATTTTTCTATGACATGATATATAGTTTATGTAAGGGTCGCCTACAACTCCTTAGAAGATCTTATGAGTTGTTTGGAGTATAAGGGTCATTGTTTAGAATTTTAAGTTTTATTTAAGCTAAATGTTAAACAAGTTTCAAAAGTTTTAGTAATTGAACAGGATGCATACAAGTGTTATGTACTTGAGACAAGTGGTTTAATTACACTACCCCTATTTAATATTTCTGGAGATATCGAATGTAAGTTGGTGGTATTTATTTATTTTTGGATTATAGACAAGTAGCAAGTTACTAAATGTTTTAGCATACCATCTTTTAAGGCTAACACATGATAAGGTTGTCGCTTCTTGAGTTTGAGAGTGTTACGAGAAAACATAATGCATGATATATTAAATATGTAAACTATAGTTCATAGAGTATGAATATATCACATACAAATTATATGTATGTATTATTATATAGACCAAAGTATAGAACATTTTTAATAATTGATGTAATATAAATTATGAAGCATATATATAATATTAGATACACTAAAATAATGTATAAAAGAATCTTACAAAATATGTGGTAGAAATATAGCTTACAACATAGTTTTATACTTCAAATATGATAAAAATCATATTATCTACAAATTATTAACTTAAAAAATTGTGCATTACAATATTTAGAGTAGATTGCAAACAAAATCCCTTATATTTTTTTGGTGGAAGAAAGCCCTTTATATTTATTTAATGTATACTTGTTCCCTTATTTTTAAGTCGAGTATTTATAACCCAAGTCACAAAAGAAGTGCATTTTAGCCTTAAACATGAGTATTTTACCACTTGATGTTATGCTTTTTTTTTTTTTTTTTTTACTTTAGTACTTTTTATTATTTTATTCAAGGGTAGAACAATAAAAGGACTTGAAAACAAAATTTTCAAAAATGCTCAATTTCAAACATAAAACCTAAATGGCGGGTAAGCAGGTAACATAATTTATAGTGCAACCACCTATACCCTACTTGATCAAGTAGGCTTCTTGCAATATTTTCAAGAACCTATGCCTATAAGGTGAGATAGTAATACGATGTTTTTATTCTCCGCTTACATTCTACACTTTAAGGAGTAAATGGCATAAGTTTCTTGTTATCATTGGTTACCTATAAAGCTTATTAAATAATATGATATTTATTAATAAATGTGAAATAATTTTTTTGTTTTTTTGGATTGTAGCTTTTTATTCTAAGCTCTTTCCTTTTGGTGCACTTCATTTTTTTTCAAAAAAGAAAAAAGAAAACTATGTAACAAACATTAGAAAGGTTAATATATCTTTTTTAACCTTTTAGCAGGTATTTCATGTCCAATACTAACAAACTCATGAGGGACAATATTATATGAACATTTCTTCATATATGTATCTTAATTCTAAAGGATGTCTTTTTAGTTATCTGTATAAATTGGATTGTGCTATTTTTGGAAGCTTATGTTGTTTTCAATATTCTATAAAAGTACAACTTTAGAGACCACTTCTCAAAATACATACTTTTACTTCTATTTGTCAATTGCATATGGATTTAGAGTCTCTAAAGTTATCTTTTTTCATCGCATATATATTATAGGAAATAAAAATCAAATTATATATATATTTTTTATAATAAAATATCATTAACCATAAAGTATCAAAGTTCAACACACAAAAAATAAAGAAAAAAAAAAAACTAGCCCGATTGGGTGTTTTCACTACCCATTATCCGAGTAAAAAAAAAAAAAAACTAATTCTGTTAAAAATAATGGAAACATAAAATCAAAAAAGAGATTGGTATCCATCCTTCCCTCCCTTTGTCAACACATCTGCTACATGATTAGCATATCCTATAATAGTGGAGTTTTGTGAAATTATTTGTTAGATTTCGACATTGCCGAACAGTAATAGTGGAATTCGAAAAAATGTCTACACATCCTTTTTCAACAAGGTCAATGGTTATTTGACAATCTGACTCTATTATACTATTATCCCATCCATTTTCCACTGCCAACCGCACTATGTAAACTATGGCCCACATTTCTGCTTCCACTAAGGCAACTCCGACTAATTTCTTCACCATTCCCCCGAGATCTGGCCTTGCCAGTCCCTTCCAATTACTGCCGCTATCGTCTTCATGCCCTTCCAATCAAGCACTGCATTATAGTTTACTTTAATGCAACTCCCACGTGGTCCCATCCAGGAACATGGGGCTTCTTGTATGCTGCTTTCCTTCTTTTGTCTTTTCTTCAATGCCCACCATTCCTGCGTTTCCTTCCAGACGAGGCCCATCCAGTCTTGCGCATTTGATCCTAGACAAAAGATACGGGCATTTCTTTCTCTCCAAATTCCTCACAGTGCAAAGAGAAAGACAACAACTCTCAGACAAGCATTCGCATACCGTGGCACTTTCCTAATATAAACATTCTGTCTAATCCAGTTGTGAAAAGTACCAGGACGAGCAGAATCTAGAATTGATTTCCACCGCCAAAACTGCCAAGCATGTCTAATAATTCGGCATCTTGTAAAAATATGTTCCCTATTCTCCAAATTTCCTCTACAAAATACATACTCTTGATTCACCATGATGCCCCGCTTATGAAAGTTTTCCTTCGTTGGCAATCCATTTAGAGTAATACGCTATAGCAAATGTTGAATGCATAAGATTATGCGTGTGTTATAGACCTCCCAAAATGGGCTATTCCCAGGAGGTTTCTAAAGCCCAAAACTAAAACCCAAGCCCTCTAAAAGCTTCTAGAAAATGAAAAGCTCCAGAAGATTCTAGAAAAGTTCAAAATCTTGTATAGTAGTACGTGGAGTAGGTGAATGTGGTAGTTGGGAATTAATTGTAATAGTTAAATCGAATTAATTTTAACCATTAAATTATAGTAGCTTTCTGTATATATAGGGGTGTTCTCCTCAGATGTAAGATAGAAGTCATTTAAGTGAATACAATATACCTTCAGAGTTTCTCTCTTTACTTTCTCTCTCTAAACTTTGTGAGTATGTTACAAGTTGACTTAGCCTTCCTTAGTATGGTCAGGAACGTTTAGTGCCACATGAGATCGAGTGACGGAATCCACCTGTAACAAGTGGTATCAGAGCCTAGAAAAGAGACTACTTATGGAGAAAATATCATTCAAAAGAGACAACAACACTTCAATGGTCGATGAGTTGGCCAACCATGATTATCGTCGTGTTACCAAGCAAAGGGCCAAGTCTCGGGATTTGCTGAACTCCCTCCTTAATAGGATGAATAAGGCAGAGTTGAGCATTGCTGAGGTTAAGGAATAATTTGATGAGTCTCAAAGCAGTCTTCAAGAAATGGAAGAAGAACTCTGAGGCGAATTGCAAGGAGTACTGAATCAAGCAGTAGAAGAGCTTAGGCAACATGGAAACGTTATTAAAGAGAAGGATAATGCTCTCTAAATTCGAGTCACGGCTTTAGAAACTAAGGAAGAGGCTTATGAAGCTAAGATTGATGCAGTGGTAGTAGCCATGCGTCAGGAGATTGAAAATCTCAAGACGCAATTGACGACTTGTCGAATTGCTATTGCAAATGGAGTGACCATCCAGACGGGACATAGGGTCGATATTCTAGAGCTAGAGCATTTTAACGGAACGTGATTCGCTCGAGAAGTGGACAACTTCTTATGGAGAGTGGAACAATACTTTAATGCTGTAGGAATCTTAGATGATGTTGGAAAGGTACATATTACTGCCATGTATCTGAAAGACTCTGCTATGGTATAGTGGCGCAGGAAGGCAGTTGATATCAACACATGGGATAACTTTGTACAAGAGTTAAAGGATCAATTCTCACCTCAAAATACTGCTAAGGAAGCAAAAGTGAAATTGCATCACCTAACTCATAAGGGTGACATAAAGCAATATGTAAAAGAATTTTCAGAGCTGATGTTGGAGATCCCAGACCTCAACCAAAAAGATGCTTTAGTAATGTTTGTGGATGGCTTAAAGCCCTAGGTTAAATTAGAACTAGAGCGAAGGGGAGTGAAAGACATTTCCAAGGCTATAGCAGTTGCTGAAGGCATAATGGAATTTCGGAAGACAGATCCTAAGATCATAGGGAGAAGATGGAAAGGGGGAGCTGAAAGGGAGAAGAGTAGGAGTTCTTCTAAAGGGAAAACCAAAGTAGAGGAAAAAGATAATGATCGAGGTAAAACTCGTGAAGAGAGAGACAAGGAAAGATGGAAACCCTGTGAATTGAAATGTTATTTTTGTAATGGTCCCCATTATGCCAGGGAGTGTCCAAAGAAAGAGAGATCGGCGGCACTAGTAGCAAGTAAAAGCTCAGATGATGGAGATGAGGCTCAGTTAGGGTCAGTTCGTCTACTCAGTGCCATGAAGTCTCAAGCTAACAAAAGAAAAGGATTGATGTATACCGAAGTATCGGTAGCAGGTAAGAAACTTAATGTCCTTGTAGATACAGGATCATCTCATCTTTTCATTTCTAATATGGTAGCAAAGAAGTTGGGGCTAAAAGTAGAGGAGACCAAAACATGGCTTGAAATAGTTAACTCAAAAGAAGTTCTCACTATTGGAGTAGCCAGGGGGATAGAGCTCCATATTGGGGGTTAGTAGGGAAAGGAGACGATTGAAGTAGTGCCAATGGATGATTTTGAGTTTGTGATTGAGATGGATTTCCTAGATTGCATTGATGCACTTATCGTATCGCGAGCTAACTGCATTTGTGTACTTGATCACAACTCACAATGTGTAGTCCCTATCATAAGAAAGGTAAGCCAAGCCACCAAATTCTTATCAGCTATGTAATTGAAAAAGGGACTCAAGAAGAATGAAGTTACTTACTTGGCTGCCTTAAAAGTCAGGGAAGAGACTATTGGTCAAGAAAGGGTTTCACCTCAAGTAGGGGAGATATTGGAAGAATTTAGGAATATAATGCTGTCAATGTTGCCCAAGAAGTTACCACCAAGAAGAGAGGTAGACCATGTTATAGAATTGGAACCTGAAGCCAAGCCGCCCGCTGTCGTCCCATACAGGATGTTACCTCCAGAATTAGAAGAGTTAAGGCAACAATTGAAGGAATTACTAGAAGTAGGTTTCATTAGGCCTTCAAAGGTACCTTTTGGAGCTCCTATACTCTTTCAGAAGAAACAAGATGGATCACTCCGAATGTGTATTGATTATCGAACCCTAAATAAAGTCACTATAAAGAATAAGTATCTCATTCCATTGGTATCGGACCTATTCGACAGGTTGGGAGAAGCTAGATACTTCTCCAAATTGGATTTACGATCGGGATATCACCAAGTAAGGATTACAGAAGGAGACAAACCCAAGACCACTTGTGTTATAAGGTATGGTGCTTTTGAATTCCTGGTTATGCTGTTCGACCTTACCAATGCCTCGGCTACTTTCTGTATACTTATGAATCGTGTTTTGGCCCCCTTTCTTGATCAATTTGTAGTAATATACTTATATGACATTATGATTTATAGTAACACGTTAGAGGAATACATAGAGCACCTTTGCTCGGTATTCTTAGCTTTGAGAAGGAATTATCTATATGTAAAACTAGAGAAATGTGCTTTGCACAAAAAAAGGTGACGTCCCTTGGTCACATAGTGGGGAGAAGAAAGATTAGAATGGATGAAGGAAAGGTGCGAGCCATTTGGGATTAGAAAGAGCCCACCAAGCCTACTAAGTTGAGATCCTTCCTTGGCTTAGTGAATTACTATAGAAGATTCATTAAGGCTTATTTGAGGATAGCGAGCCCATTGACAAACTGACTAAAAAAGAATACTCCTTGGGTTTGGAGTATAGATAGACGACAGGTACTCGAGACCTTGAAGATGGCAATCACTAAGGAGCTGATCCTTCTCCTTCCCAACTTTAGCAAACCTTTTGAGGTATGTACAAATGCTAGTGATTTTGCTATTGAAGGGGTTTTAAAGTAGGAAGGACACTTTGTGACATTTGAGAGCCGGAAACTAAATGACACAAAGAAGCAATATCCAGTGCATGAAAAGGAGATGATGGCAATAGTACATCGTCTTCAGGTATGGAGGCACTACTTGTTAGGGAAAAAGTTTGTGGTCAAAACTGACAATATAACCACTAGCTATTTTCAGACTCAAAAGAAGCTCTCTCCTAAGCAAGCCCAATGGCAGGTTTTCCTGGCAGAATTTGATTTCGACCTTAAACATAAGTCAGGTAAGACTAACATTATGGTAGATGCTTTGAGCCGAAAGGTTGTGTTGGCAACCATCAACAAACCTGAAAGCAACTTCGTTGATAGAATTCAAGAGGGGATGGAGAGTGATAAATAAGCTAAAGCTCTATTGATCCAATGTCAAGAAGGGAAAAAAAGGAGATTTTAGCAAAAGAATGGATTAATATATACAAAGGGACAACGAATTTATCTGCCCCAATCCTTGAACCTAAGAAGGGAGATACTTAGAGAATGTCATGATTGTAAATAGGCAGGTCATCCAGGAATACATCGTACCCAAGCCTTAGTGGAAGAAAAGTATTTTTGGCCACACATGAGGGAAGATTTTGAGAGCTATATCCGAACTTGTCTCATGTGCCAACAAGACAAAGTTGAACACAAGGCAACCCCGGACTACTCGAGCCTCTTCCCATTCCTGAACGGCCATGGGAGAGTGTTTCCATGGACTTCGTTGTAAGTTTGCCCTAATCGGAAGGGTATGGTACAATCATGGTTGTGGTAGATAGGTTCTCAAAATATGCGACTTTTGTTCCAGCAACAAAGGAGTACCCGGTAGATGAGGCTGCTCAATTGTTCCTGAGACATGTAGTAAAGTATTAAGGCTTGCCAAGAAACATTGTGAGTGATCGAGATGGGCGATTCACAAGGAAATTTTGGACAGAATTGTTCAAACTTCTGGGATCCGAGTTGAACTTTTCAACTAGTTTGCATCCCCAGACAGATGGTCAGACGGAGCGAGTGAATGCTTTAGTAAAATTATACTTAAGGCATTTTGTAGGAGCTAACCAACGCGATTGGACTAAGTTGTTAGATGTGGTGCAATTCTCATTCAATCTACAAAAGAATCAGTCCATCGGACAGAGTCCTTTCGAGATCGTCCTGGGAAGGCAACCCTTAACTCCTCATACAGTGACAATGGGATATATGGGGTCCAGCCCTCTCGTATATAAATTTGCAAGGGAGTGGTAAGAAAATCACGACTTAACTTAGACATACTTAGATCGAGCTATCAAGAGAATGAAGAAGATTGCAAATAAGAAGTGTAGGCCGATGGAATATCAAGTAGGTGACCAAGTGCTTATTAAGTTACATTTGATACAACGTATAAGGGGACAACTGCATAAAGGTCTAATGAGGCGCTACGAGGGTCCAAACCTAATTGTGAAACAAGTGAGCGAATGTCTTACAAATTGAAACTTCCATCCAAACTGAAATTCCACCCGGTTTTCCACATGAGCATGCTAAATCCATTCTACAAGGATAAGGAAGACCCTATAAGAGCTATATTACAAAGGGCCCTAATAGAAGTACAGGATTCATTTGATAAGGAAGTTGAAGGGATCATAGTTGATAGACATGTGAGGAGATGTGGACAGACTCCCAAACATGAGTATATGGTAATGTAGAAGAGAAGACCAGAGAGTGAGGCCAGTTGGGAACCAGCCAAAGCACTATGGCAATTCAAAGACAAGATTCAAAAGTTCTATAATAAAGGAGCAACAAGGGCGTCGCCGGATTGAACGGGGGAGAATGTTATGAACCTCCCAAAATGGGCCATTCCCAAAAGGTTCTTAAAGCTCAAGATTAAAACTCAAGCCCTTTAAAAGCTCCTAGAAGATGAAAAGCTCCAAAAGGTTCCAGAGAAGTCTAGACTCTTATATAGTAGTAGGTGAATGTGGTAGTTGAGAGTCAACTGTAGTTGTTAGATCGATTTGATCTTAATCATTAAATTGTAAAGGCTTTCTGTATATATAAGGGTGTTCCCCTTAGATGTAAGATAGAAGTCATTTGAGTGAATACAACATACCTTCAGAGTTTCTCTCTCTACTTTCTTTCTCTAAACTTTGTAAGTCTGTTACAAGCTGACTTAGCCTTCCTTAGTATGATTAGGAACACTAAGTGCTGTACAAGATTGAGTGACGGAATCCGCCCGTGACACGTGTATGCCATATCTAGTCCCATTTCTCATTACAAGAATAGCCTTTTTTATCCTTGTAAAATATGCTATATATTGTTTTACAATGCATATTGTCATCCACATCATGTGGCCAAACCATCTCATTGGTATCTTTCTCATTGATATTAGTATGCACTAACGAATCATAGTTACCTAATCTTGTAGCTATCATGTCATAAATGGGAAAGCCAATTTTCTCTTTGCCCCACCCCTCTACTGTGCATCCTTTCACAAACAAAAGTTTTCCTCCATCTTTGGTTATAGGGCCAACAAGCTAGCTTCATACTCTACCACCTCTTGACCATGCATCATACCAAAAACTTGCTTCCCCTACTCTATTAGGAGGAATCACCACATTCACCTTCAGCCACTCTGCTTACTTTTTAAGTAGATAAAAGAAACCCAATCCTTTTTTGCGTTGAAACTCCTCGTTTCTCCAGTGGTATTTCCCTTTGACTAACTATGTCCATAGGACATTTTTCTCATGAATGCACCATGCTAATTTTACAAAATCGGCATTGTTTCATTTAAGAATGTCCATAATCCCTAGACCTTTATGCTCTCGCAACCATTTAACACGGTCCCCCAAAATCCAATGTATTTTCTTTACTCCTTCCTTCTACCCCCAAATAAAATTCATGTAATTTTGTTCTAGCTGTTTTGATAGTTTGTTTGGGATCACGATCATTAGAATATAATAATTACAAATACTTTCAAGAGTTGTTGTAACCAACAACTTCCTTGCTTGTGCACTCAAGAACTTCTTGTTCCATCCCTACAATTTCCTCCTTGTCTTCTCAATAAAAAAGGCTAGATCCATGGTTTTTAATTTTCCTCCTAATTTCATTGGAAGCCTAAGGTATTTCCCCCATTTGGCATTCCTGTTAATCCCATATTCATGACATATCTGGTCTTGTCAAGCCAAGGGTATGTTCATCGAGAAAATAGCAAATGATTTACTGTAGTTCACCTTTTGTCCAAGCATAATCCCAAATGCATTCATGACCTAGTGCATAAGTTTTGCATTTTCCATGGTAGCCTCTCCGATTAGCACTAAATCATCCATAAAGAACATATGTGAGATCTCAATATAGAGCCCTAATGCGAATTGGATTCCGACTTCCATTTCTCACCATCTCTTTGATACATCTGCTTAAAATTTCCAATGCGAGGATGAAGATATACAGGGACATAGGATCTTCTTGTCGTACTCCTCTGCACGGGTGGAATTCCTGTAACATTAAACTGTTACAAAGAATTCGTAGAGAACTTGTTGATAGGCAAGATCCAATGATTTTTATCCACTTGTTTGGAAAGCTAAGACTTAGTAGAGCATGTTAGATGTAATCCCACTCCAAGCAGTCGCATGCTTTCTCCAAGTCAAGTTTAATCATCATCTATGCTTTACCACCTTTTTTGTGTTTCAAAGAATGCAATAATTCCTGGAACACAATGACATTGTCCTTTATGGACATTCCCACGACAAAGCTGGATTATTCAGGACTGTTAATTTTATCGAGATGGGGTCGAAGCCGATTAACAAAGACTTTTCCTAAGGTCTTATAGATTGTCGTACATAAATTAATAGGTTTGACATCCTGCGACTGGTTAGCACCATCTTTCTTTAGATTCAAAACCAGCAAGGTCTGGTTAATGTCATTTGGAATGATTCCCGACCGCCAAATATTATCGATGATTTTAAAGACGGATGCACCCACCAGATGCCAGCATTCTTTGGAGAAGAGAAAATGAAAACCATGAATCCTCGATGATTTTGAATTCGCTATGCTCCCCATTGCCTGCTTCATCTCTGTGCCTGAAACATCTTTCTCTAATTCCACACCGGTGCATTCGGTTTGGAGAAGACCCTCTCCATACAAAATAGCTTCAAAAAGAAATTTCTTTTCATACTCTCCAAAGAACGATGGTCCACAATCTAGCAATCAGCATCATCGAAAAGTCTTATAATTCTTCCTTTCACACATCTGCTACAGTTGAGGTGTGGAAAAGTTTTGTGTCGCTTTTACCCTCTATAAGCCATTTAGCTCTTACTTTTGTGGCCCACAATTTTTCCTCATGGTTGAGTACTACATTCAAAGCCTCCTGTAATGAGAATTCCCTATCGATTAGAGCCGGGCTAGAGTCGCTTCCGATCCTTCCCCGGATGTATTCAATTTTCTCTTGTAATTGTCTTTTCTTAACATGGATAATCCCAAAGATCTCCAGATTCATGTGGTCTCCTATATTATTCATAGATAAGTACCAATGTGTTGTCACAAATTTTTTGAAGTGCAGATTTTCTAGCCACATTGGCGGAAATGGAAGGGTCTAGGTTCACGCGAGTCCAATTAACTATGGTGCACTAATGCTATGCGTGGACTCGCACCACTTGCTGCTACCATAGCATCACTAGGCAACCGCTTAAGCTATTAGCCTCGGCACATAGCACATCGTGAAATTCTAGGAAGATCCGCAAGTTGTCCACCCCTGCTTGGTTCAACTTCGTCTCCGTAATAATTACAATTTGCGGGTCACAAGGCCTCACCAAGTCTTTTATCAACTATTGTCTTGCTCTTGATGATACGCCTCTAGAATTCCAGGTGAGCACTTTAAAAGGGTGTGGCCGCATGTTGGTTGATAGAGTATCCATGAACTCTAATTGGACAAGGAAACAACAGACCTTATACCATTCCAAAGCCGGGGGGTTGTCTCCCTCTCTCCGGATCTTCTAACTCCACCTGCATGGCCGAAAGGATGTCTTGGCCATTACAACTGCAGTCTCTATCGCTGGTAATAGGAAGGAGCTGTGCACATCCTCGAGCTGGCCTTACACGTTGTCTATACGTACGCTAGAAAATTAGCATTTGTCATCAGTTGCTTGATCATCAGCATTCCAATGAGTACTATCGCTTCGCATCTCCCCTCCGCTATGCGTTGCTGAGTCATATACACCGGCCAATTCTTGAATGTTGATTTGAATGTTACTACTAGTACCTTTCTGCACCACCAGCCGGTGCTGGTAACCTCGACTTGAGTTATCTCAACATAAAGCCTCGTTGTTGTCCTACTGTTTTGAGTTGTCCAAATTCTTGAGTCCTGGTGCACCTTCGGCACAAGAAGCAAAGTCAATTCAACCTCTGCCACCGAGTCCATTCTTACGTGCTAACTTTTTCAGTGAAGTGTTTTTCCTCTCTTGGTGTGATTGACTGAAAGGAAGGCCTCGTGAATTAAAAACTGCATCGATATTTGCTTGTTTTGAACCAACACTTCCATTAATAGTCTCTTTTGAAATGGCATGAATAGATTTCTTTTCAACCTGAATATTCCTTTTTAACTCTTCCCTTTCTGGTAACTCTTCCACTCCATTCATATCTTGACTAGGATCATTTATTTCCTTGTTAATGTCGTTGACATTCCTATCCTCCTCTCTCTCCAAACCTGCAACTGGCGACGTGGAGTTAATGGCCTTCGTCGGTTTCCATTGGACTTCACTCGTCTCTCTTTTTTAAAGGGCCACAATATTTCACCTCGGTCTGGTCTTTCCCTGCCTTTTGTATCTCACCTCAGTCTCATCCTTCCCCAATTCTTGGGAGTCTCGTTTCTCAAGTGTATTTATTGCTTCGTCATTCACATCACTAGTTTCGACCTGTGCATCTTTCAACCCTTCCAGAGATTGTTGATTAGGAGTTACACTTGATTTTGCCCGTTCATTATTGCTTTCCACTGGTACAATATTACCTTGTTAGTTTTTCTTAAGACACTGCAAGTTTATGTGGTTGATGCAACCACAACTCTCACAAATGCGAGGAAGTCCTTCATAAAAGATTTTATACGGAATTTTATTAATAATCACAATATGTTTTTGGGGTTATCCATGTCCACTCATACACAAATTCTCATGAATCTACCCCGTTCTATATTAATAGTGAATGAATCAAATCAAAAAACAGGTCCAATTTTTTCACCAATGCATTTTATAACCATCGATGAGAATAACTTG
This sequence comes from Lumnitzera littorea, assembly GCA_024138015.1. Classification (NCBI taxonomy): domain Eukaryota; kingdom Viridiplantae; phylum Streptophyta; class Magnoliopsida; order Myrtales; family Combretaceae; genus Lumnitzera; species Lumnitzera littorea. The sequence goes on along the minus strand of JAMXBB010000004.1, from coordinate 116,446,081 downwards.
ATACGTAATCTTGCAATCCTTACCCACATTGCTATCGCATTAGATTCTGTAATATCCTATCGAAAGTCCGATTCCCATTGTTTTACAGCTAAATAGTTCCTGTTAACAAATAATGGACCACTTAGTATAATCCATTGGAAATCTTCATCATTATTAAGAGAAACATTATAGTATCCAGCTCCTGAGTGAATTAATTTCAAATCCACTATTGCAGCCCAAATTTTCTTCAGTTTTGTGTTCATGATCTTACAACCCAAGTTAGGTCCCATTATCTCAACAATCAAGGCATGTCACCATGGAGCATGGAGCATAGACCATGTCTTTTTCAAAGTTTGATAAATTCACATAACAAATTCCTGCTTCAGCATTCGGATTCAAAGAGTCGTCCTCCTCTTTTGGCTGATCCATCTTTACATCGTGTTCCATAGTTGGATTCGGTTTAGATTTCTCAGAAAAATTTTCATACGCTCCAGGGACATTATTAAGGAGCATATCCCTAATAACACCCTACCAAAATTCGTCGCTGCACTTTGTTACACTTCATCCTCTTTCAAATGATAAATCTCTTGCTTATTGTTACTGCAAATCGCAAGCTGTTTCCTACTATGTTGTGATCTATCGCTCTCTATATACTTGTCCGAGCCAAATCCCAACCTTCCGTTCTCCATTTTTGCGGTAATCATTCTATTTTATTCTTCTTAACCATTGCAGTCAAATGTTATTTACCAATTTAGAAACATACTTTTATTTCCACTTTCCACATTCTACTTTTAATCCACTTTAAAATTTGGATAAAGCTTTTTGTCCACTTTAAAATTTTCATCGAATTTGTCTTTATCCAATAAGAAATTATTGCATGGGTAATACATATCACTGTTTTATATATACATATATATATATTGTATAAATACTATTAAGATGTTAGCATGTATGGCATATACAAATTATGCATAATAACTTATTTGAAAATTATTCTTTCTTTTATAATTCATATCAATATTTTATTAGCATTTATATACTATGTACATATAATACGTGATATATAATACTTAATTGAATGTTTTTTCCTATCTAATAAACTGGACACTTCCAAAGTTGTACGTGATTGTTTTTAAAATTTCAATAAATACGAGGAGCATTAATTAATTCCGTCTTATAATCTCCTTTCAAGCCATGACACACAAAAAATGCATGGATTTCTGTCATTAGCGGTTTGTCTCCTTGAGAATTTACCAATCGATGCCATCCACAAAGTATTAGACAAGAGACCCTCTTCCTTGTAGGAAATGAAAAGAGCTGGCTGTCGCTTGTACCTTCTTGTTTTGTCAAAGGAAATATCTTGTGGAAGACCTTGATTAGATTTTTAAAGAGATGCAAAAGTGTCATTTTGCTGTCTGGGAATAGGACTAAACAGGTTTAAGGGCATTGAAAGATGAGTAATGGCCGATGGTAGTGGCTTTGCATGGGAGGAGGGAGTTCGCATTGAAGGGTACAATGGAAGTAAATTAATTTAAAGGAATAGAAACAAGGTGTAAGACTAGAAATTATATTATAATATATATTTTCGAAAACTCCTTTATATGTAGTTTTGGAATCATAATACCTTTCATTATTAATTTCCTGTAATTGCCATTTAAAAATTCCATTTAATTTTTACAACTTAATGTTTTCTATCACAATATGTTAAATTAGCAATTAGTATAACAAATTCATAATTGATTCAAATTATTCTTCAACTTATTTTGATATACCAAACATATATACCTACTTCTTCCTATATAATCCACATTGTAGAGAGTTGAAAATTACTATATTAATTATTGAGTTAAGCCCATTATTTATTTAGACTAAACTCTTTAGGTCAAGTGACAGGATCTAAAGAGTTCAGTCTATATTGAGATTATTCAAGAAGATTTAGCTTGGAGGGCTTAGAATAAGGATCGTTGGACCATTTCTTCCATCTCCAACTTTTCTTAAGCAAGCTCAGAAACTTATAAGGAAAGCTGCTAGCCTTAGATCCATTAGCTAACTCATTCTGGATAACTATGAATTGAGCAGGCTCCATCTCATCCGTTGATCACCGAAATGATCTGATGAATGCTATCTTGCCTAAGAACTTACAAAACCCAGTACTTTCTCCTCATTTAGAATTCTTAGAGAGATCGAAGAAACAGAATTCTACTGTGAAAACCTTACTCTCTAAGATCAAATAACGTTCTGGTAAAGAATTGATCTCATTCGCTCAAGTTATAAGGTGAACGCCTGAAGTCCCTTAAGGCTACCTTGTTTGTCACTTATGCATTTTAGATACTAAGATTAAATATTCCTCCTCCCTATCTTATTTTCACATAATCATCCTTTCAAATGACTGTCTCGCTTCACTTCTTTGAAGTCACGTATAGCGCGCTATTAACGTAGCACGCACGTAACCACTCCAATCGAACCCTTACATCTACATTTTGGCGACTTCACTGGGGAAGAGTGATTATAGAGACATGGAACTTCCTTAGAAGAGAATAACTAATACGTCTGATACAACTTTCCAAGAGCTTGACATTGATATTGAGCTTACCGAACAGAATCTACTCCCACCGCCTGAGAATACTGTCCAAGACCATTCAGTGCCTGAGGCTCTTATAGATCCCATGTAGACAATGTGGACAATATAGGAGGCCACGAGGGCTTTAAATCAATTAATGGCTATGTTTTAACCCATCCTTACTAAGATGGGTAAGGATTAGTAAGGATGGGTGCCACTGCTGCTACGCAACAAAGTGTAGCTTTCCTAAATCTTATAGTTGCTATACAGCTAGGCATTGTTACCTCAAAGTCAACCAATTAATCATTCAGCCATTAAGGAGGATCTATATCAAGGATGAGGTAATGAAACCCCCTCCACTAGAACCTACACAAAAACCAACTCTTACATTAGAGAATGCAAGAGCCCATTTAGGCGGCTCTTCATCTTCACAAGTGCTTACTCCTTCATCCAATCCTACCATCTCAATCTTGGGAGGATCTACTTCTCATCCCAATCTTGGGAGGCCTCTACTCCACTACCTACATCCACAGCTTCTATTCCAAAGACTTCCTTTATAACAAAGGAAGAGTTAAACGTTTATATGAGAGAAATATAAGATAGGTCGTCTATGAAAGTACTAAAGTTAAAACTCCCATATCATAAACGCATTGTAGTAAAGCCATATCTTAAGAATTATATAAGTCTTAAGTTCATACTGTTCAATGGCAACTACCAAAGATAAGCTGCAATCCAAAGATAAATATGGTCATGTTTAGTTGAACAAGCCAATAATTTAACTCCACAACATGCATAGAGTTCAATGTCACATGCCTTTATTAACTTAAACTTGCTGTCATCGTTCGAAGTTGTTGCCTACTAAGGTGCCCTCATGTAGGCCAACATATTTAGGGAAGTTTGAATAGCAAAATAATCAAGGCTAAGGAATATTTTAATGATGGAGCTATGTATTTATCTACTCCTATGAATCTTTGTTGGGAAGGAACTTAAAAAGTGGCATCAGTACTATTTAAAAAAAGAAAGTCATTGTTAAGGCATCATAAAGGACTTACTGAATGTGTGGATAACAACAACTCAATGCAGATTTGACTTGGCAGTTCTTCATATCAATTGTGAAGTCATAATAAGAACCCAACAAGGAGGCAATGGTAGCCCATGTAATCTTAATATATATATATATATATATGAAAGGGAGGAAGAGGACTATATCCACATTACATGTATAAAGCTTGAAGAAACAATAAGGAAACGAACACTTACATATATGCTGAGATCTAGTGCTCTAACACTTCCACAATAATACAAGAGTCAATAAAATCTCGGATTTGGCATAGCATTGAAAAAAATAAAAAGAAAAAAAATTGATTGTTGAATTGTTGAGGCAATGCATTGTTTAAGGGATTGAGCATACCATATAGAAAGTTCAGGAAGAATAGAGAAGTATGCTATGATTTTCTTTAGTGATTATGACAAAAGAATAAGAGAAGGAAAGAATTTAGTTTTGATAACCTGATTATGATGGGCATGCGTACTACTGCTCAAGCCTAATTTTGTTAGGGGACCAAACTCTCGTGTTGTCTCTGAAGGCATTAACATGTGAGAAAAAATCAAAACATGGAATATATATATATGTATCCAAAATAGTATAAGATATGTACGGAAAGATTTAGATTTAGAGTGGAGATTTTATGGATGGGGATGAAGTTTTTTTTTTTTTTTAATATACTTAAGTTTAAAAGGAAATATTGTTGGTAGGATATCTATTGATTTAGAAAAAGATTTGGTATAGGTCTTTCAAAACTGGCACTAGATATTGCGAGAAAGAAGTATCAATAGTGGCTCGCATAGTATTGACTTGTGCCTTCTTAAGCTTGTGTTAGAAGAGAGTAAGACTAGATATAGGCTTCACTGGATTATTTCTTTTTTATTTTTTTTAAATAGAAAAAAAAAAAGACAGAAGGCAACAATAGAGCTCAAAAAGAGAGCATTTAGAATGTTCTAAATCTTCATTAGGCTTGCAAAGTCAAGTACCAACAAATGGAGGATAGTCTAATTTCATAAAGAATGCTTTTCAAACATGAGGTTAGGAATCTTATACATCAGAACCGGTTGCAATTTGGGTCGATCCATGTTAATTCAAAAAAATTAATAATTATACATGTGAAGATTTTACAAGGAAATTTCTCTTACATGTGAAGTAAAATCGAAGAAAATTAAGGTAATACGAATATATGGGAGTTAACTCAATGAGAAAAATGATACACACATCAAAGCAAAGCTAACTTACATAAAGAAAGGTCGTGTAGTATGGAAGATTTAGTTATTCAATATATTGCAATGGGGGCAAAACCTCTCTGACATACCAAAAGCGATATACGTAATTGAACAGTGACGTAAGTTCTGCACTAGGCTATATAATAAATAAATTTACAATATTGGTGCTAGACTAAAATAAAATCTTTAGCTAAGTGAGCGCATTTAGCAACAATGTAGCTAATTCACAACGTACATGCATTAAGTAGCAACCTAGCTATTCAAAATTAGTCGTTAATGCCCAAAATACTTAGAATCCATCCAAGAATTTTGGTCACAGGGCAAAATAGAAAGGGTTGAAAATTATTATATTAATTATTAGGTTAAGCCCATTATTTATTTAGGCTTAACTCCTTAGATCAGGTGATAGGGTCTAAGGAGTCCAGTCTATATTGGGATGATTCAAGGAGATTTGGCTTAAAAGGCTTAGAATAGGGAATGTTGGACTGATTCGCTTGCCTCTAACCTTTCTCAAGCAAGCTCAGAAACTTATAAGGAAAGCTGTTGGCCTTAGACCCATTAGTAAGCTCATTCTGAATAACTATGAATTGAGCAGACTCCATCTCATATGTTGATCACCAAAATGATCTGACAAATGTTACCTTGCCTAAGAACCTATAAATACTAAGTACTTTCTCCTCATTTAGAACTCTTAGAGAGATTAGAGAAATGTTGTTTCACTATGAAAACTCTGTTTTCTAAAATCAAATAGCGTTCAGATAAAGAATTAATCTCATTTACTTAAACTATAAGGTAAATGCCTATGGTCCCCTAAGACTACCTTGATTGTTACTTGTACATTTGAGACACTAAGATTACTTATTCCTTTTCCCTACCTTATTCTCACCTAATCATCCTTTCAGATGACAATTTTGCTTCATTTCTTTGAAGTCACGAGTACGCTATTAACGTAGCACGCACGTGACTACTCCAATCAGACCCTTATATCTACACACATCAAACACAAAAGAAGTCAGTACACTCCTTATATAATCTACATCAAACAAAAAAGAAGTCAGTGAACTATGGATACCATTGTAGGGTTTAGTTGTTACCTTCTAAGATGAATCACTATATGGGCATTTTTGCAATGAAAGAAATTTTGATTTCACCAAGAGAAAGGCTAAAGAACATAGCCACTTCTTGTTGAAGATGATTTGATCAATGATGATGAGAGTGGATGCAATTCCCTCTAAATTTTAATCTAAGAAATTAAAGAACATCATATATATGAAGGCTAATTTTATTAGAAAAAGCAAATGTTTTTGTAATATGGCTGTTCTTTTTATATTTATAGTATTGATATGTATTATAATAAAATAACCATTTTTTGTTCTATATCTAGATGTTATTAATGTAATATTCTAATTGAGTAGTAATAATATTATCTAAAGTTTAATCTAAACTATGTTTGTCATATCTATCAATTAACTTTATCCATTGAAGTCAATTTTATCTACCATCAATTGTATAGTTCTAAGCTTTTTTTTCATTTAATTATCAAAAAATTTTTCTCTTATTTTTAATGATGTCTCTCCTCCATTTCTATGTTTCTATAAGCATTTTTATTAGTCTCTCGTTTTGGAGAACAAAAAAAATGTTCAACTTCAAGCACCTAAGAGTATTCTTTCTTGCCTAACACCATCTTAAGTGGATGATCCACAATGGTTTTTGCCTTTGGGTTATGTATGACTATATATATATATATATCCACATTGCATGTAATTGCTACGAAAGCTAGAGGAAGGTACATTGTCTAAAGATGAGAATAATTACATGCAATTTCAATAGAGTGATTTTGCAAACATTCTTTGGTGACGACTACAATATCAGAGATTCAAAAAGAATGACATTCTATTTATTTATTTATTTACTTTTTTTTTTTTTTGCATGTATAATGTAGATGGAATATCCTAATTTTTCATATAGATAGTTAAGGAAGCTTATAATTTACATTGACATCCTAATTTTTTATGAATGACAAGTGTTTAATCATTTTTAATATTTTTAGTGTTTTCTTCATACATTTTCTTCCTTATACTTCTAATTCATATGCTTCATGTAATTAAATTTTCTAATTAATTTCATATATTATTCCAAGCCACTTAGCAATATATAATAAATAAAATCAAGTTTATTTACTAAGTTATCGATTATGGAAATTATGTACCTTTTGATTGAAATTTACATGTTACCTTTAAAAAAAATCTCTATGTTTTAATCTAAAATAGTAAAATTCAAAAAGGAAAAAAAAAAAGACTATCTCTCTCAACACATAAAAGTGTTTCAAATATTTTATTCTAATGAGAATAGAATATTATGAATGTTTGACTTTAAATATTAGGAAATTAGAGATGGCATTAATTGCTTAAAAAATAAATTTAAATATTATGAATGTTTGAAGTATTTATTAATTATTTAAATAAAGACAGTATTAATTGATCAAACAATTACATATAAAAGTGCTTGAATATCAAGTTTATTTAAAGGGAATATTATGAAATCAAAGATTGTATTAATTACTTAATAAATAAATTTGAATATTATGAATATTTGAAGCATTTCAAGTAAAAGGGGTATATTATGAATCCTTGCAGTATATATTAATCGCTCTATTAAAGATGGTATTAATTGCTTAATATTCGATTTTCATTAATGATGGTACTAATTGCTTAACAAATAAATTTGAATATTATGAATGTTTGAAGTATTTCAAGTAAAATGGGTATATTATGAATATTTGAAGTATTTATTAATTGCTTAATTAAAGGTGGTATTAATTAAAGGAATATTTCCATATAAAAGATACTTAATAATATTTCAAGTATTTAAATACCAAATTTATTTATAAGAAATTAATATCTTTGATGGGATATTACCAATGTTTGACTTCAAAATGAAATTAATATATGAATATATCATCAATAATGTCGTCATCATCATTGAATGGAGAATTGGGCCAAGCATCATTAAAGCTAAATATGTATTGCAATTTATACATCATTAAGGAATTGAAATTACTAATGGATAGTCATATTTTCTTTTTTTCCCCAAGTTTTAGATATTCTTGACTCATTTTATAATATGTCTATTTTGTGGAGAAAAAAATAAAGAGATAACAATTGACTAAAATGCACTTGCAAAGAAATTCATATTCAAATTTACCATAACAGTTACATTATAACAATGGCATTTCATAAAATCGACCACATATGAGCATTGGTTTTGTTGTGAATTGTTCTCTTTACCTAAGATAATTTTTTCTTCTATGTAAAAACCACTATGCTTATTTTATATATATCTTCATACATTAATTGTAATAGAAATATTTTGGTCAATACACAAATATCTTAATGCATTTGAATATCATTGCATAACTAAGGAAGGTTGAGTATAAATTAAATTAAAAGTTATTTTTGTACAATTGTACAAAAAAGTTATTAGTTTGTTCATTCTCTTTACAGTGTTAATTGAATATATAGTATATTTATATGTCATTTTAATGCAACTGTAACAGAGTATAAGCAAATAATAATTTAATTATCATTAATTTAAACCAACAATCAACAAAGAAGTACTCATGATCCCGCCACACCTTCATATTTGTCTATATATATAGGTGGATATAAATATTTATTTTCCTTTAAGTGTTGAACCTAAGGTTCATTAATTGATTTTAATGAGAATAAATCAAAAGTGAATGATTAAACTAGGTCTTATTTGACCATATTAAGATAATTGAATAAGCTCGATTAATTTGGTTAATAATTAATTAAATCAATTATCTTTATAAGAAATTAAATCCTTTGAGTGATGATCAAATGATCTTGAAATTAGATTGCAAAATGTATTTGTTTGTTGTGTGTTAAAAGCATTTTCAGGTGATATTTAGCCTATCAAGTTGATGGCTTAAGGAAGAACCAAGCTGATGGCTCAAGGAAGAACCAGGTTAACGATATAAAACTCTGAAAAATACAAAAAAAAGCTCATTAGCTTGAAGGAGTCAACATGCCGGTGTTTATGCCGGTAATGTAATTTGATACCGACTTGCCGGTAAGGGTATAGTATCGGCATGCCGATAAGTCTGATTCAACTAGCTGTTGGAGCATTTAATGTATTATAATAAGAAGAATTGAATAAGATGATATAAATGCTCAACAAGCTAACCAAAGAAAAAAAGAGAATTGATCTTTTGCTGCAATATTCTAACATTTCTTTGCGTTCTTATTGTCTATTATTCCCATTGTCTCTTGTACCATAATTTACTAATATTTAAAAAGATTTGAAGTATAGTACTTGTGAGCTATGAGTTGTAAAGTATTGAGAGTTAAAAGCACTATATTAATAGTCCTTAAGATTGAATTTTGTATTGTGAGTTGAGATTGTGATTTGTATTAAGAGTTGCGAGTGTGAAACTTATGTAATCAAGTTTATGTTTGTGTAGCTCTTAAGCTTGGATTGAGAAATCAATGAAGTGGTATGAAGTCCTCGATTAGAGGCATTGTATGTTCGTGGAGACTAGGGGACGGTTCGAACTCCACGTTATATCTAGGCTTGATCTTCTTTATCCTTATCTCTTTTAATTTTCGCACTTATTATTGTCTTATTGTTGCTTTGATTACTCTTATTATTGCATTTAGTTGTTTATATCGAAAAAGAATTGCAATTTATCCTTAAAACTCAATTCACCCCTCGTCTTGAGTTTAGCCTAATGTTCTTCATTAAGTCCTTAACGTCCAAGTTTAGAAACATCTAGATTTTTAACTGTGTCGTCTCATATACAAGTCCACTAAGGAAATCTCATATATGATTAGCAGTTGCCCCTCTACAAAACTACCACTACAAGCCCCTAGAGCAAGTAAGTCAAGCAAAATCAACAAACCATTCATTTAGGCCAAATATAGATTAGTCTAGTTAGATCTTATTTGGCCTTACAAGCATAACTAAACAAACAAGCATTACGTACTTCGAAAGCCGAATCTAAGTCAATTACAAAGCTTGAATCAACCTTGGTACTCAAATCTAAAAACCTAACAATTGTAGTACTAAATTTATCTTAATCTTCCCTTATAAACAATCCACTTCAAACATCTTAAGCAACTTAACCCATCTTTAGATAACACTACCCTAAAGGTTCCCCAAACTCCCATCTTATTGTAGAATTCTATGAGTAACTATAGTTAAATAAAAGGATAAAGATTGGACCTTAGCTTGGGAAAGGAACAATTAAAGTACTTGAATGAGGATTTAGAGGTTTTAAGGAAGAAAGATTGAAAAAGAGGTTTAATTCTTTGTAAAACATATTTGTAAATAAGTTATATTAATTAAGATGTTCAAAAATTGTTTAGAGGATAAAATATACTTTCAAAAATAGGTTAGGACACAAAGAAATTGGTTTAAGAACAAGGAACTAAAGAAAACTTAGTTCAACCTTCTATGCCTAGAAGACTGGTCACTAGGCTTCATGGAAGGGAAAACTATAAACAGACTACCACTCTTAACTGGGAACAATTATTCTCATTGGGAATGTAGGATAAGTATATTCTTAAAAGCACAAAATGAATTGTTGTGGCAAATAGTGGATAGAGGACCGTTCAAGATAGAAGACCATTCAAGATAGAAGGCAATGAAGAAAATAATTACACCGATAATGATTAGAAGTTGTTAGACTTAAATGAAATAGCTATGAAAATCTTGCATTGTGCCATTAATGGACTTTAATAGAATTTGTACATGTAAGAGTGTTAAGGAAATTTGGGAAGAATTAAAAGGTATATATAAAGGAACTAGCTAAGTAAGGGATATAAAGATAAGCTTATTATGTGGTCAATTTGAAAACTTTAAAATAGATCCAAATGAAACTATCGATGAGATGCATAATAGGTTCATTAATATCATAAATCCTTTGAGTGTTCTTGGAAAGACATTTACTAATCTTAAGATAAATTCCAAAATCCTTAGGTCTTTGTTAAGAGTTTGGGAAGCTAAGAGAATCGCGATTGAAGAAGCTCATGATCTTAACATAGTATCAAAAGAGCAACTTCTTGGAACTCTTAAAACTCATGAGATGGTTAAGAGGCAAGGAGAAGAATCTAAGAAGAAAAAAATTGCTTTAAAGGCAACTAAAGAGAGCTTTAGTAGTGATGAAAGTGATGATGATGATGTGGCTATGATTACAAGAAATTTAAAGAAATTTATGAAGTTCAATAGGAAATTAGCAAAAGATAAGGATAAAAACAGATCTCGGTCAAGAAAGGAGAAGAAGGAAGCAATCAAATGTTATAATTGCCAAAAACCGAGTCACATTCAACAGTATTGCTCGGATCTTAAGAAAGCCAAGAAAGGAGCAAGGAAAAAGGCTATGATGTGATAGTAACTTAAGTGACTCGGAGGGAGAAATGTGCTTTATGGCAATGGACAATGAGGTATATTCTACTTCAAATGACTCTCCATTTGATGAGCTCAAAAATATGTATGATGAGTTACTTAAGGAATTTATTAAAGCTAAAAAAAAAAAAAAGAACAAGATGATGAAACAAATGATAATTGAAATAGGAAGTGAATTTGATCTATTTAGAGATGAATATAATAAAGTAGTTAATGCAAAAGAAGGGTTAGAAGAGGATAATGAATATTTGAAAATTGAGATTGAGAAATTGACAAAGGAAAATGAAGAGCTAAGTATAAGAAACAATGAATTGATAGTTGAAAATAGCAAATTGAAGGAAGCTAATGAGAATTTTAAAAAGGAAATGAAAGAACTTAAAATTAAGGCAAAAAATGATCAACCTATGGTTGATAAGCTAAGTCAACTTGAAATTGAAAACTTAATCCTAAAAATCTAGCTTAGATAATTCAAGGAAAACTATGGTAAAATTTGTAGATAGAGAGAAAAACTTAGAAAAAACACTTGGGACACAAAGGCAAGGGTTAGACAAAACTGGAATAGGTTATATTAAAGAAAAAGTGTATAAAGCATACAAAGCTACTTTGTTAAGGCATCAAATAAAAATTGTAATTATTATGAAAGATATGGTCATAGTACACATACTTGTGCAATGCGTCGTAATCTCTCCTCATATGACAAAGGTAAAATGGTTTGGGTTGCAAAAGAAAAAGAATATATCATTGCTATTAACCACAAATGACCCAAACTTACATGGGTACCAAAGAAGCGATTACATATTTTTGTAGGAACTTCAAATGGGAGCAACTCAAGAAACTTGAATGAAGAATGCTCAAAGAAAACTCGAAATGAGTCTAACATGATATTTGATTCAAAAAACTCATTCAAGTAGTCTCCATACAATAACTAACATATTTTGTGTACACTTAAAGTTCTCCACATTTGCTTAAGCTTGTGCATAGTATTGGCATGCCAATATACTTTGCTAGATAAGAAGATACAGTCAGTTCTATTCCCAGAATTGGCATATAGGTACCCTTGACTACTAGCATGTCAGTATACTATTTTCTCTAGCAAAATTGTAGCACTTCTGTTCCCATAATTGACATGCCGGCTCCTCATACTACCAGTATGCCGGTACCTCTATTTCCAGGTACAAATAGCACCATTCCTTTCTCTCTCTTCCCATCTTCTTCCCAAAATCCCTCTTTCACTTCCCCCAAACCCTAAAATCCTTCTCTTTCTTCAATCTTTCGTCTCCAAACCTTCAAAATCACCATATTCTTTTATCAATCATCTCCAAATCCACACAATCTCTTATTAATCTCTTCACTTCTTCAAATCACACTCTCCTCTTCTCCTTCACACGACTTTCTCTCTTTATCAAACCCCCATCCACCATCACAACACTACCTTAATGAACTATAACCACTTCCAGATGAATTATCACTACCTATCTTGCCTCTTTCCTCCTCCAACTCAAAGATGATGATCTACCAATTACATGAATTGCCAACTTCCAATCTATTTTGTATATACTTTTCATTAAGTTTATCTTATGTTATGACCTTAGCCATTGGCTACCACTATTGTTGCTTTTTATTGTCTTGCCTTGGCTATTATTTTGGCTTTTATTACTTATGTTACTTGTCTATATTATTTACTACTTATGGTTCATGTATCTTGTAGAGTTATTACACACCCCATAGTTGGCTCACATTTTTGAATATTTGATTTGGTATGTGCTAATCTTGATAAATTCATTATGGAGATCTCATTTGATGTGGTTTTTAACCTCTTTGGTTTCACTTTTGTGAAGGGCATATCTTAAGGCTTAAGCTGGGATTATGCCGAAATTTTCTACTTAAATCTTTTTCCCTCTTCACCGCTTGGATCCTCCTCCTTTTAATGAGGCCAAAGGAGGAGAAATATTTAAGTCATTAATTAGTTGATTCAAGTCGTTAGTCTAAAAGTTAAAAATTGCTTAGATTAGATATTTTGTTAAGTTGATTGGTTAATTGTAAGTTAATTGGGTTATGGTCATCCCTTTTTAACTTTTGGACATATATTATAGCTTAACATTTGTAAATTTATTATACTCAATATATCAGGTTATCATGAAAAAGATCAATTCTCACCTTTTTGCTTAATCTTATTCAATTATTAATCATCTTGAGTTCCCATGATAAATTGTAGGAGAGTATTGGATTAAAGGGAAGCACTTAGACATTTAATAGTTTTGTCCTCATAAAAAAAGGAGAGATTGTTGAATCTATGGTTCATTAATTGATTTTAATGAGAACAAATCAAAAGTGAATGACTAAGCTAAGTCCTATTTGACTATATTAAGATAATTAATAAGCTCGATTAATTTGGTTAATAATTAATTATATCAATTATCTTTACAAAAAATTAAATCCTTTGAATGGTGATCAAATAATCTTGAAATTAGATTACAAAGTGTATTTGTTTGTTGTGTGTTAAAAGTATTTTCAAGTGATATTTGACCTACCAAGTTGACGACTTAAGGAAGAACTAGGTTGACGATGTAAAGCCTTGAAAAACATAAAGAAAAGCTTACTGGCCTGAAGGAGTCGACATGCTGGTTCACTTATCGATTCACTTACTGGTAGTGTAATTTGTTACCAGCTTGCTGGTAAGGGTATGGTACCGGCATGCCGGTAGGGGTATAGTCTGATTCAACTAGCCATTAGAGCATTTAATACACTATAACATGAAGAATTGAATGAGATGATATAAATGCTCAATAACCCGACCAAGGGAAAAAAGAGAACTGATCTTTTGCTGCAATATTCCAACGTTCCTTTGTGTTCTTATTATCTATTATTCTCATTGTTTCTTGTACCTTAATTTGCTAATATTTAGAGAGATTTAAAGTGTAGTGCTTATAAGCTATTAGTTGCAAAGTATTAAGAGTTAAAAACACTATACTAATAGTCCTTGAGATCGAATTTCGTATTGTGAGTTGAGATTATGATTTATATTGAGAGTTATGAATGTAAAACTTATATAATCAAGTTTGTGTTTATGTAACTCTTGAGCTTGAATTGAGAAATCAATAAAGTGGTATGAAGTCCTCAGTTGGAGGCATTGTGTGTTCGTGGAGACTAGGGGGCAATCTGAACTCCATGTTATATTTGGGTTTGATCTTCTTTCTCCCTATCTCTTTTAATTTCCGCACTTATTATTGTTTTATTGTTGCTTTGATTACTCTTATTATTGCATTTAGTTGTTTATATCAAAAAAGAATTGCAATTTGTCGTTAAAACTCAATTCACCCTCTCTCTTGAGTTTAACCTAGTGTTCTTCATTAAGTCCTTTACATCTGAGTCTAGAAACACCTAGAATTCTAGCTATGTCATCTCATATACATATCCACTAGGGAAATCTCATATATGATTAGCAATTGCCCCTCTACAAAACTACCACTGTGAGCCCCTAAAGTGAGCGAGTCAAGCAAAATCAACAAACCATTCATTTAGGCTAAATATAGATTAGTCCAGTTAGATCTTATCTGGCCTTGTAAGCATAACTAGACAAACAAGCACTGCGTACTTGGAAAGCGAAATCTGAACCAATTACAAAGCTTAAATCAACCTTGGAACCTGAATCTAAAAACCTAACAATTGTAGTAGTAAATTTATCTTAATCTTCCATTCCAAACAATCCACTTCAAACATCTTAAGCAACTTAACCCATCTTTTGATAACAGTACCCTAAAGGTTTCCTAAACTCCCATCTTATTGTAGAATTCTAGGAGTAACTATAGTTAAATAAAAGGACAAAGATTAGACCTTAGCTTAAGAAAGGAACAATTAAAGTACTTGAATGAGCATTTGGAGGTTATAAGGAAAAAAGTTTGAAAAAAAGGTTTAATTCTTTGTAAAACATATTTGTAAATAAGTTATAATAATTAAGATGTTCAAAAATTGTTTTAAAGGATAAAATATGCTTTAGGAAATAGGTTAGGACACAAAGAAACTTGTTTAAAAACAAGGAACTAAAGAAAGCTTGGTTCAACCTTCTATTCCCAGAAGACTAGTCAAAACCATGCCTACGATTCCATTATACCTACAGTTTGAACCAAAACAATAACAAAATTTCAAATTCAATCCTCAAAACAACTCAAATCCAAACTTTTCTTCAAACACGCTTTAAATATACCTCGATTTACCATCCAAACTACAAATTTCAAATCAAACACCAACTCAAATCTTCCAATATACTTTAACAAACCAACTTAGATCAAAAGAACAAGAGTAAAGCTGAAGGGAACTTACTTGAAATGTATAAGAATCAAGTCGACTATCACCTGAACGCAACATTAAATGCTCATTTAATTTTCTAATTAAGAGTAAACCCACTTAAACAACATCCAAAATGGGGGTTTCCACTATAATGAACTTAAAATAGGGGAACCCAGTTGTTTTCTTACCTTAATCCCTTCCTTTACTTGTTCTTAAGGAGTATTAGGAGATTATCTAAGAAGATTCAAGATAACAAGTTGCAATTTGCAAGGAAAAAGGTCGTTTTAGTGTCCTTAAACCCCCAAAACGAATTTTCTTCAAATAATACTCATGACCTACCTTAATCTCTTCCCAACTTTCCTCTTTGGATTAAGTTTTGGGGCTAGACTTAGTTTTCTGCACAACTTGAGAGAGTTAGGTTACTTTGGAAAAAGATTAGGGTTTAAGAGGGTTGGTGGCTACCTAAAAGAGTATGGTTTTAGTAAACTTTTGAAATCCTTAATGTACCTTTGTTTTTTAATACCACTCATCGGAATCATAACGAGTTCGATCCAATTGCTGTGGTAAAGTGTTGGAATGCTTTAGAAAATGAGCCTTTTTTCAAGTGTGAGTTGTTTATATTATGGTCTAAGTCAATTTAACTTTACAACATATCATATTATAAAGCCATCTCTTTCCCATCTTTTACAATGTAGGACTTTTATCTTATCTTCTTCAATAAAGTTGGACCTTCAATTATCTCCGACAATCTTGCGGTTGAAACAATCGTTGAACTTTTGCATGCTTCGAAAGAATTAATGATTGTAAGAGTGATAGCAATCAACCGAATGAATAATAGTTTTTGCAATAGGTAAAGGGAAAGATTTTGATGATTTCGTACCACCAATGAATTCTGATGGCCTCACACCACTATAAAATTAGCATATTACACTAACTTGAGAAAGTAATTTTCTTTTTTTATTCACTGTGTCATTTATGTTAAATTGATTAAAGGCTTTGTTACGACCCGAAAGGGCTAGCCGTAGCAGTCGCCGTATACCATATAAAGGATTGCATATTGAACTCCCTTACAATCAACAACCTTTTTATATGATACACAAGGTTACAGCTACTACTAACTATCAAGAGTGTGCAAGCTTAAGTAATATCATTTCATGATAAATAATAATATTATAAAAACATAACGCATAATCTATTTGTATAAAAGCTTACAACTACAAAGTCTGAAACATGTCTTAAGTTAAACTAGTATAACAATTACATATTCAGATCTATAATTTATCAGAAGTACTCTCCATCCTCATTTAGCTCCCACACTAACCTTGTGTAGAAAACTAACCTCGGGCATGCGACGGCCCAACTCCACAAAAAGGTCGACCTACGAAAGAAGACTATAAAGGTATAAACCTACTAGCTTAGTGAGATAATTTCCCTCAATCATACAGCAATCAAGTTATACAAAAGTTAAGTTCAATCAAATGAATGCATGACAAACAGTATACTAAACAAATACATGCAAGTGACTAGGTATTGCATACAACTCAAATTTAGTACCCTCCGAAATCAGGGTTGGAGATTCATTGGTACAGTCAGATCCAGGTATCATATTAGAACTTATTTTATAACGAAACTCCATGTTTCGTATTTAAAATGTAATGGTACATCCATTACCAGCTTTATCAAAACAAGTTTTATATATGATTATGAGTAGGTTCACGCAGCCCTCACGCACTCCTAAATGAAGGCCTCTGAATTCGACCATTAGCTAGGCGGTCGGCACCTCCAATGTCTAGTCATCCCGCAGGCCAAGGTAAGGTCATATCGTACGTGTGCACCGTACGAAATCTATCATAAATCAATAATCAACCCACGATGACCTACCGCTACCTCCGTGTAATGTGA
Source organism: Lumnitzera littorea (assembly GCA_024138015.1). NCBI lineage: Eukaryota > Viridiplantae > Streptophyta > Magnoliopsida > Myrtales > Combretaceae > Lumnitzera > Lumnitzera littorea. The sequence continues at coordinate 116,428,653 of JAMXBB010000004.1, read as the reverse complement.
CTGCCGAAATTAGTTATGTAGTGCATGATTTATGCATGATCCAAGTTAACTTTTTCTAATCGAATAAAATTAAGTCTTATTTATTCAGTGATCATTCCAAGTCACAAACAATCAATTCTAGTGAATCTACTATGCAACAATCATTATATTATTGAAATTTAAAATAAATTCACCATCAACAACAATTATCATGCACAAGCATAACCCAACCCCATACACATTCGTTTATAAATCATAACTTATATTCACTAACTACAAACACAAACAAGTATAGAATTATTAGGAAAAATTCACTCGGCCATAGCCAACTCAAAGATTATAGTAATCTAGGGGCAGCTTATGATCGATATTGAAATCACCCGAGAATAATGAAAATTTTATAAGTTTAGGAATTTAAAGCTAACTATTGTTATAATTTGTAAGGTCTATTTCACTTAGTTACATGTAATTGTCGATTTAAGCTTTTTATTGAATCGCGTGTAACTTTTTCATTTTAGCTCGGATCATTATGAACTTGTAGTCCATTTTGATAGTTTTCAAGCGTATTTTCTCGTAACGAGGTCCGTTTTGGACGTTGTGACTCATAATTTAAATTGTAATATAAAAATATTACAAAATTTACTTTTTAAGTTTAAAAATTATAAAATATTAATTTTTGCTTTTTCTTAATGTATTTATGACGTAATAATTATTTAAACCATATATTTGATATTTTTATTATTTTGAGCATATTTTCCTATTTTTGAAGTTTTTTTTAGCTTTATTATGATTATTATTATTATTATTGCCATTATTATTTTTATTATTTCTTATTTTCTTATTATTTATATATTTCACGGTTTATGTATATATATATATATA
>JAMXBB010000004.1:116151501-116412776 GCA_024138015.1 Lumnitzera littorea | reverse complement strand
TATCAATATAGTAGTATGTTTCTATAAATAATAATATATGACATATATATATGTATAATATATAGTATCCATAGTTTATAACAAATACTACTATGTAAATATGTATATACCGAGTATATAATATAAGAATAAGTATTTGTAGCTTATTTATATATTTAGGTATTCGGAAATTATATAAGTTTATTTATATATATAAATACAAATACATGAAAATATATATGTACATAAGAATATGTTTATTTTTATAAAATAAGTATATACATACATATAGCGTATAACCTATATTATGTATATGTAGTATACTGAAAATATATATAAATAAATATATGTGTATGTATAAATCATGAAGTACATAAATAATACGAAAATAAGAAATAATAAAAATAATAAAGGTCATACTAATAATATAATCATAATAAAGCTAAAAATCTCAAAAATAGGAAAATATACTCAAAATAATAAAAATATCAAGTATATGATTTAAATAATTATTAAATCATAAATATGTTACCAAAAAGCGAAAATCAATATTTTATAATTTTTAAACTTAAATAACAATTTTTGTGATATTTTTATATCACAATTTACGTTATAAGTCACAACGCTTAAAACAAACCTCGTTACGAGAAAATACGCTCGAAAACAATCAAAATGGACTGTAAGTTTATAACAATCCGAGCTAAAATGAAAAAGTTATACGCGATTCAATAAAAAGCTCGAATCGATGGTTTTACATAAGTTAATAACCGATTTAAGTAAATAGTACGATTTAGCATACTAGTTTAGTTATTCCCAAACTTATTACTTTCCATATTTTCCTAATGTTAAGTGATCCTGAAATCGAGACCGACTTACCCTTGAACTAATACAATCCCTAACATCATTTATGACCAAGTGAGTACTTCCGATGACTCTATACTTGTTTTGTGCTTGTAATTAGTGCACATGAATTAAATATTAATAACTTGATGCATGGGGCTCTAGGTTATGCATGTGACTGATATTGATTGATTACTGTGCAAAATACTGTTAAATGTGATTATATAATTGATTGTTGTGTTATTCGAATGATTTGTTGATATTGTTTGATCACCTCATAAATTGACTTAATCATATTCAACCCAACAAAAATTAAATGGTCCATGTATAAAACACGAACATTGCATATAATGTTCCAGCCGTCACCTCACGCGGTTGGTAGTGAGGGGTCTTGGAGAGATAGATTCCCACATGATTTGATTAGTACAATGTAGGAGCATTGGTACAACAAGACCCTATCCTTGGCTCGCGGGTTTTATTAGTGCCGGAGACACTAACCATGGGTGGCTGGGGGTCGCATCTAGAGACCACCACTGTAGGGTGTGAGCATGGACTACGTGAGCCCATTCACTGCTAAACCTGGTTATTTGTATATTATTGACTGATGGAAGTAAAAACTTATTCTATGAAATAGGGAATTCCTATATAATGATATGAGGGTAAAAACCCAGGTGCTAGAACCCGGTTGTGATTAGTGTCGATGTATCTCCAACCCTTACTTTGGAGGGTATTAAATTCCGATGTTATATGCAGTACCGGTCAACTGTATATATATATTGTTTGGCATACTGCTTGTTCATGCATTCATATGTTTGATAATAAACTGTTTGATAACTTGTTTGCTGGTATAGTACGAGGGTTAACTCACTAAGCTCTTGTAGCTTACTCCCCAATAGTTTTCTCTTGCAGGTTGCTAAATGATCGGGCATGGGTTAAGAACTGAGGGTTGAGTGCCAACGTCGAGATGCATAGAAGTTAGGTTTTGAAGACAGACTATATGGTTCATTTGTATATAGTTATTAACACTACATTTAAATTTTATGACTTTAGTAAGTTTGATTTTTAGAACTTTACTATCTAATCTTATTATTTAGTAGGGGATACCAATTCTCTGCGGTTCTGTTGGACTATGGCTTATCGGATATCCATAGTCGCATATATGTGATCGTAAGTTAATTAAATAAATAAATAAAAACTTTAGTGACTAATTGTTTAGAATCTTGCAATCTCTAACTTGCAAAATGATTTTCAAATCATAAGTGCACACATGATATGAAAATTTTAAACAATCCTACTAGGCCTCCTGTAAGGTCACGACAAATATTCCTTCAAGTTCTTTATGCATAGAGCCTAGAGTCTAGAGACCAAAAACCTAGTATTATAGTTGCATCATCTCATATAAAAGTTTACTAGGGAAATCTCGTATATGACCAGTGGTTACCCATCTAAGGAACTGCCACTGTAGGCTCATAGAGCAAGTGAGTCCAGCACAACTAGCAACCAAATTAATTAGGTCGAATGTAAATTTAGTCCGGTTTGATTACTAAGTCTTATCAGGCACAAACAACAACTAAACATCATGTATTTGGAATCGCTCCACATCAACTAATAGAATTGCAAACTCACAATCCTAAATCAAAAGCTCAAACCTCAATAAAGAAATCCGACAACCACCATGAATTTATTTGATAAACAAGCATATATGTTAACCCACAAATACCCAATAACTAAGTTTTTATCTAAAAGTTATTTATGAACCTATAAACTTATCCAATTAAGGTTCTAGAAGAAAATAATCAAATCCAATCATAAATCCACAATAGAAATTGAAGGTAATGTAAATACGTAATACAATAAAGCCAAAAGTTAACATATTTATATAATATTATTTATTTACTTTAAATCGTAAAGTACGACATATAGATATAAAAGAAAATATTCAAAGGATACATGATGAGGGTATCAAAATATATAATTTTATTAAGAGATATAGAAATAAAGGAATACATACTAAATCGGAAAATATTATAATTCATAGAAATACATAAGGAAAGACATATTAATAATCGGAATCCAAAATGGACATATTAATAATCGGAATCCAAAATGGACATATTATACAAATAATATAATATAATATACAATCATAATACTATCATAATAAAAAAATATTTAAATCATAATGCCATCAATATTAATAATAAGACATAATAATAATAAATTAGTATCATCGTAATCTAAATCGATACTCGAAACTTATGTAAAAAAAATACGAGCATTAATATAATTCTATAATCAGCTAGAAATAATGACCCGGTGTCAAGTATAACAGAAAATAGAATTCCTACATTATAAATTTACATATACACATAATCCAACAATATCAGATAAAGGATGATAACAATTTCTTGTGTAAACTAACACAACGATTATGAAAAATAAAATAATTATAATAAGAATTGAGTATTAATATAATTACTTTTCATTATGACATCAGAAAATAGAAGTAATATAATACTCACACAATACTAAAAATGAAATCTAAATCACTCATGGAATAAAAATCAAGTCCAGAACACTAAATGGATGCCAAAAAAGAACCTATAAAAACAAAATATAGATATTATATTTCATATAATAATATACTTAAATAATTAGTAAATATTAAATTTACCAAAGTGGCTTGGAACATACAGAAATGGGGACGAATGTAAAACACACAGTAAGTGAATCAATTTAAAGGGCTCTAACGTATGATTGAATTAGGGAAATATTGACGGAAGTGAAATAAAATTAAGGGGGCGAGAATTAGAATTTGGCAAGGCCAAGTGAAAAATAGAGGATTGGGATTAGGAGCGAGAGAGAGAAATAATGGCAAGAGAAAGATAGATTAAGTATATTAAATTTAATATTTTACATATAAGATATAACAAATTTTCATTAATACTTTACATTACAATATTTTTTTTATAAGAATTTATTATCCTATGTTATATACATATATATTCTTATTATAAATAATTCTTTATTTTCTTTTTCTAAATGTAATTACTATCCTATATTCTAAAACGTCCTAAAACAACCTACTCTAAACCTTTTTTTTTTCTCAGTCGCAATTCATTCTTTTCTCTCTCATTAACTTCTCTCTCTCTCTCGCCTATCCACTCTCTCTTGGCATTCTCAACTCCTTCCCCCTCGTTAATGTCCGACCCTGCCCCCTAACCTCTCTTTCTGACCCCTGTCTCCCCTCTAACTTTTTCTCCTCTCTCTCTCATCTCTGACCCTCCCTCTCTCATTGTCTCATGTTGTCCACCAATCCCCTCTTCCTTTGTCTCGCAATTACCCTAACCTCACACCCATTCCTTTCTCTCTCATCTCTTACCCACGGCTTCAATTCCCAAACCCAACATGCAGAATCCCCCCTACAAATCATGTTAAGTCAGACCTTACTCCCTTAAAATCCATCTACAACCCATCGTCTCTCTCACTCTCAGTTCCACCCTCACTCTCTCAACTTCTTACCCCAATTTTCCAAAAACCCATGTCAGCAAAACCTAAACCCCTATTTAAATTCACTACTAGAAATAAATTCATAAGAATTCAACTTAAGTTCCTCACTCACGAATGGTTTGGTTTATCCTCGTTTTCGCGGGTTCCGAATTAACCCGGTAAATATCATTAATTAAATATTTGAGTATATTATTTTATAGATTATAATTTTGTATTGTTGTCATGTTAGGTTCTCGCTCGTCCCCATACAATAATCTCGTCTCAATTTAACTCCGCAAGCCGTTTCGATTTCATACTCGGTACCATATACAGTATATTATCTTATTATTTATTATTTTCGTTGTTAGTGTTGAATTAAATATTATTATTATTTGATTATCTTGTTATATAGTATTATTTTATATAAAAGTTACATTTAGATATATTTTATCATAATTCGGAATGTTGGTTAAATACATATTTTGGGGCAAATTTTCTATTTTCTTTTGTACTCAAGTTAGGTCACTATTTTCTGTTTATTTATAGATTATGTTAGTGATCGTATTTTATATAAAAGTCCCAAGTGTTAATTTTGTGTACTATAATACTATATTATTTGTATGTCTTATTTTTTATATCAATGGTATTTCAATCCAAGTATTTTCATCACCTTAGTTTTATGAATATATAGTATATTATATTACGCTTAGTATATCCGTTTTATGTGTCAATTATTATTACATCATTCCTTATGAGTTTTTACAAATCATACTATTTTCCAATTAAGTACGTATTATTTATTGACCACATCAATTCAATAATCTATATTATTCAATACTCTGATCATGTGTTCATTTATATATATATACTATGTACATTACAATTTATTATGAATAAGTGATCTTATATAGTTATATCAACTTTTTCGGTTTAATTGTATTATGTTATTATTATTTGATTCGATGATTTCTTTCAAGACCTTAATTGAATAGATCATAGATTCATAGATGACTTCTAAGTAACGCTTAGTCTTACAGTGCTTAATTGGTTTCCCTTTAGATTCGTGGTGTTTGGATTCCCTTGTCAAGGTTTGAGTTTTGTTTGGGTTATGAGGTCAGAGTCTTGTTTTTTATTTTGAAACGATTCCAGGTGCATAATGTTTGATTGTTGCTTGTGTTTGATAGGAATCAATAATCAAACCGAACTAAATCCATATTCGGCTTAATTACTTTGGTTTGCTAATTTTTCTTGACCCACTTGCTATAGGGGCTTGCAATGGCAGATCCCTAGAGAAGCAACTACAGATCATTTGTGGAAATTCTCTAATGGACTTTCATATGGGATAATGCAACTAGAGCATTAAGTTTTAGACTCTAGTTTCTGGGCGTAAAGGACTTAAAAGAAAATGTAAATTTATAACCACCTATGTATGTAGACAAAGACTAAGTGTGGTAGGGTTATAAATACCCCTCTGTTGATTTATTGGCCTAATGTAAGATAATTAAACTGTTGTTCATACTATTATATTTACATTTCTGCATGTGAACAATCCAGCTTGGCATGCAAATGTGTTTGTGCACCTGTATTAGGCTTCAGCTCATTCTTTTTTTTTTTTTTTCAGGTATTGGATCTGAAGACAACCTTATTTATGAGGAAACGTATGCCAATGACATCCAAGAGGAGAATGGAGTTGAGTACCTTTACTTTTATGATGATTGGGATAGGATTGGTTTCTATTTACTGGAGTTTATGTTTTGTTGAGGATTATGTTCCTTTGGGGAGATGGACTCATTTCCGATATCTGAAGATTCAGTTATTTGACTTATCTTATATTTTGATTGTGAATCGATACACTTCCAAACCCTATTGGACATTTCAGTTTTTATGAGTTTATAAGTAAATGCAATTACCAACTCCTTTATAGTTTTCATGTATTATTGTAGTATAAATCTCCATTGTTTTTTAAATTGTGGAATTAGAAGCCTTATATATTTCAAGTTAACTAAGATATGTGGCAAGTTTTAGCACCCATTTAAGGTCTCAAGGTGTTACAAAGATATACTTTAAAATAAGTCTGAAATTACCTGAAAATTAGTAAATTGAGAAATTTTTTTCCTACAACAATATAATTTCTATCGATATGATTTAAGTGAATTTTTATTACTGAGTAATTATTATATTAACTTGACTGGAGTGTTTCATCTACTTTAATAAAGAGGACTTATATTATTAGATGACAACTACAACTGATCCTACTTTCTAATTAGAATTTTTTTAAGATAAAAGACATTTCAATTGCATTTCATAATAAGTAGGCATTTCCAAACCAAATAAGATGAAAAGAAAGAAATAGATGATGAATGAAAATTTGGATTTTAATTTTTGGTTGTAATAATGGTTTCCTAGAATTAATGCTAGAACCATTTTTAGGTTTTGTATGGACTACATGTAGCCTATTAATGAAGAGAACTTTTGCTTAATATCCTTTCTATATTGCATCACAGTAAGTATTTTCATATAATTTAGAGTAACCTATATCAACAAATAATTTTTGCAACTTAACCTTATATTGGCCATCAAATTTTCTAAAATGGAAAAAAGTTGACAAATCCAAACTTTAAATATCAAGTTACTCCACCATATAAAATATTTATTTTACACATAGTTTATTTCGGTATTTATTTCATGCTCTAAACTCAATTATAAAATTAAATTTAATTTTAGCACACACAACATGAATACTATGTCTACTAGTGTATATATATATTTAAATAACACATATATGATATATAACCCAAACACAAACATAATGCATAATATTTAAAACAATAAAGTTATAGTTCAAAACATATAAATTGGTAACATAAAAATTATACATATTTTTTATATATAGTACAGCATATCTTTTATAATTGGTGTTAATATAATATTATTACAACATAATGTATACAACATGTACATACTTAAAAAACAATATAGGAAACAGATGCTATATATATATATATATATATATTGAAATTAGAAATGTGTTGGAATCTGTGTTGCCAAGAGGTGGAAAACTGGCGTAATGGTAAAGATGGCATATAGATTTTTCGACAGAAAGTTTTTCTGCAAAAATTTCTTCAAATATTTTTAATTTCAACCCAATGATCTTGCTCTCACCCGGGGGAAAAAAAATAAGAAGAAGAAGAAGAAGTAAAATTCTCTACAGCAACGATATAAAGTCGACGCAATATCATAAGACAACCCTACATAGTAAAGACTTAAATACATTCAAGCAGGAATAGTAGACCACACCCAACAAATAAAATAAAATGTTCATTGAATTACTATAGCTGAAATCTTTGACCACCCACATACACTGCATCAAACTGAAAAAAATAAATAAATAAAGAAAAAAAAAAAAAGTCAAAGCATCGGATTAGATATGTCGGATCAAGTTCTTATCCCATTTGGTGTGCTGGCTAAAGTTGGTTTCATGACACACCATGATACTTCGACAGAAACCTACCGTATCGAGTCCCGCCTGCCTAAATATCGAAGTGATAGCGGGCGACACAAAGTCTATCAACAAAATGATGACTTATACCCAACGTAAGATTTCAAATGTTTAGTTTTAGTCTTTGCGAAGGGTATTTTGCATTCCACCGCCTTCATTCTTAGATCTGTGGGACCAATTCCAAAATGAGCACGTAACGGGGCCTAGGTAAGAATCAGTTGTCTCAATCATTCAATTAGTTTTATCTTTATTTTTTACGAGATCTATCATACCATTCATCTTATTTTTAATTTATATATTTTTAAATATAAATTATTAAACAAACTATAAATTTAATGATAGAGAATTTAAAAATAGAATCCCTTTTACTTGTGATTTTACAAAACCATAGCTCATTATCATCTCTCTCTAAAGTGTTAGGGGTGTTGCTACTAGATCTTCATAATAGATTTGAGATTTTGCTTGTAGCCTACAAAAGAATAAGAGTTATAGATGTGAGCTCCGTAATTTCATGTATTTGATCTAGCAAGTAATTTAAAGCATTAGTGAAATTAACTCAAATAACTTAAAAATTTATGAGTAAGCTCAAGATATTAAATGAGGACATCTCATAGACTCGGATATTAGAAATATAATAAAATCAAAATAATATAGCTAAAATAGTAAAATTTAACTATATTATAATTATTTATTAGAATCGTGTAGAAGAGGCTCCAATAAATAATAAACGTTTAGAAATAAATTATATATATAATAAAAATATTATTTGACATAAAATAACGCATAGAGTAAAACCCCATATATAATTTTTATATAATAATATATACTTGCAATTACCTAAAAGACTCGATTAAGTGTAAGTTAAGGTAAAATAAATAAAAATAATAATAAAAAATCATGAAAGTTTATAAGATAGCTGGTTATCTCCTTGAATGAATATGTAGAAGGGTGAGGACAAGTGTGTGTGATTTGATGAAGCAAAACATGCATTATATAAACTTAAAATCAAAGAAGAGAGAGAAGAAATATATCAAACTCACCCAAAAGCTTCAAAAAATTCCAAGAAAGCTCTTGATCATAATTCATATACAAATAGGAAGTGGGGAAAACTAAGTTGGAGATTAGAAGATATAAGATGAAATCTAGAAAAATTATACAAAAATCATGTGCAAATTGAGATGAATAAAGTATGTGCAGTTAAGGAGATGCTAAGGACAAGCAGCTACCTCGTAGCGATGGTGGACCCACCGTATGGGCTAACTGAGAAGCTGGCAACCAACACTGGCGGCAGGAGCTAATTATTCTGTTGAGGTCCCAAATCGATACGAATTTAGATAATTTTGTAAAAATATAAAAATTGCCTAAAAAATTTTAAAAAATTTTATTTCTAACTGTTTTCATATGTAAAATTCAAGAAAAATATTATTTTGTAGATTTTTCATAGTTACAGTATACATGCTTAAGAGATCAATGGAATCAAACACTTTTTGATGTTAAAATAAATAAGTCAAGTGACATAGTTTTGATCCGTAAATTTTTATATAGACTTTCCTAGGTTTATACTAAAATTCTATGAATAAATTTTAAACAAAATTATTTTCTATAATTTTTATGATTTTTTTGCTCTAAATTATGATGAAAAATGGTATTTTTGGGAAAAACAAATGTATTTATCTTAATGACCTCACTTAGATTCTAAACTCCATTGGTTATTGAGGAATTTTTGGTGATTGGGTGTTGTTAGAGGTGGTTCTATTGGAAGAAATTAATAAAATCACGTGTATGCTACATACATAACTAATTTGATGATGTGGGAATTGAAAAATTGGTGGATGATGATGATGATATACTAGGAATTTGGTTGTAATGGGGTTGATTAATATTGGTTAAAATTTTACTTTGATTGCTTTTACTATAGTTTGGGGTGGAAATGAACAAATCAATTGATTATAGAGAATTGGTTAAGGGTAGATGATAAGTCAAAGGATTTTGTGAATGAGTGTTGTACTAAAATGTTATTCAAAAGTTTGATAAGAAGTAAAATGATGAATAAAAGATAAAAACATGAGAAGTAAAAGATTAGTCAGAGGATGATTTTCTTAAAACTCTATAGATAACAAAGTCAGAAGGTATCTCGAAGGAAGTTAAGACCTACATGTTCTATTAGATATCCACTCAAAAGCTAAATCAAAGGCAAAAGTATAAGTGAATGATGAAATAAGGAAACCTCAAAGGCTATGTCAGGGGGAGAATTTGTAGGAATTTTGAAGTTGTAGGTCTCTGAGAAAAGTTCAGAGGGTAAATTCTTTAAAATTATGAAGCTAATTGAACTCAAATGATATCTCAAAAGGTTTCTATGAAGAAATTTAAATTCAATAGGATGCAACAACTTATTCAAAAGGTAACTCAGAGTAATATTTGGAGTGATTATAGATATGTGAATACTCAAAAGTTGTTTTAGAAGATAATTAATTCGTAAGAAATCTTGAGTAAGATGATTTAAAGGATAATCTTATAAGACTTTAACCCTAATATGACTTAGAAAATAATTTAGAAGCTTTCGGTTTAAGAACTTCAAGGATGGCTTAACCTATAACTTAACTCAAAAGATATTTATTGAGCTTAAGTGTATGTCTTGTTTGTGATTGTAAGTTGTTATCTTGTGTGTTTACAAAACATGCATTTAAATATTATACTACTTTTATAGAGTGTTGGATTATATGTATTAGTTGTTTTGTAGTATTATTACTTTGGATTGTATGAATTTGCTTGATTACTTCAAAAGCAATCTAACGCAAACTCGACTTAATTACTAACTTGACTTCCATCACAACCTATTAAGAGAAACAATTAAGATTCTTTAGCCAAATATGAATCCTTCGATGAGAATAGCAAAAATGGTCATTTCCTCACCCTTAGTCAAACTAAATAATAGGAGAAGAGGTCACGACAAGGCTAAGGACCGTGGTTCGAAGGTAGTTTCAAATGGAACATGTTTCTCTATTGCACAAGCCTTAGTTTGGTTCTGATTCATGAAGTGCGTAGCGTGAAACTCCTTGAAACCCAGATTAAAGCGGGTGCAGTTCCTGTGATCTCACAATAACTGGTCAATATTGTACGATGACATTTGCTTAAAGATGCATTACATCTAATTAACTTTGCTTGAAACCCCGGTTGCTCTGTCTTTGATATACACTATTGTCTTTGTTACACTTATTGAGCAAGTTGTCTCTCACTCCTTATAGCTATTTTGTAGGTTTCCAATAGACTCACCAGTATTATACTAAGTCTTAAGCAGACTAAGGAACGGGGTTAGGGAGTAAGATTCAAGACTAATGGGTTGTATTTTTAATTATTTGTCAAATTTACTAACTTATACAAAAACTAACAAGGTCTCTATTAGTAACTCTCTAGTTTTTAATTATGGTACCATTACTATACTCTATTAATCTGTGGTGTTTTATAAGCTCTCTTTTTCTAATCGCTCTATTTTCTCAACTCATATTATTTCTTAAACTTTTATTGAAATTGAGATTTTAACCTCTAAATAATTTGCAAAGTTTAATTTCTTCATTATTTGAGCCACCACTTTATTTTCCAAAGCTATTTTGAGGTGTTACATCATAGGTTAATATCTATTAAACTTAGAATTAGTTGGCTCTAAGCGAAGAAGTGGTAAAATCCTTGTATATGTTATGCCTACATTAGTAGCTTAAGTGGCTAACTTCTAACATAAATTAGTTTACATAGCGAGGCTATTATAACTCTCTGATTTGGGGAGTAACAAAATATAAGGTACATAAATACATAATCACAAGGAGAGCTAAATGCCAAACTTAAGGAGCTATTTATAATCAAGGCTTCTTAACCAATTAGAGCAACACAGCTGAAATGTTTCTAAATGCTCAAAATAACTGCTTGTACCGTATCCCTAAATTTAAGGACGAGGGGCAATGGGCAATTACATACCTTACATAATAACCACCAAATTGTTCGCACCTTCCTATCTTTCGATATTTTAAACCATAGATCTGGGGTTATCTTACCTATACTTCGAGGCTTAACTCTTAAAGTCTCAAACTCAACCTAATTTGCAACTTCCTACTCAATCTAAGCTCTTACTTAAGGTTTATATCTTATTTAGTTCTAGGTTAAGGTTGACTGTTTAGTTATAACGTAATGCTTTCCTTACCCTCTTACTTGAACTTGAGACCAATCGGCTAAAATAGGTCAGGCTATCCCTAGAATACTTAACCTAGCCTACAAAGCAGTTGGCCTAAGCCCTTTGAACCTTCAAACAAAATTCATTATCAACACTTGCCCCCAAATCTGATTAATAAGGGATCAACAATACAAGTACTTTATCAAGTTGTCTAATCTAAATAAGCCTTTTACTTAATAGAATGATCTACACATGCTCAATTTATAGCTTAAATAGAGGTTGTCTCTATCAGCCTTAAGTCTTTATACCTCCTTCAAGATAAAAGAGCCTTTGGTTTTGGTTATTTGTGCTAACTCGACTTTAAACTTAGCATCAAGCTTTTATAAAGCAAAGTGTATCTTGGACATCTATTTAAGGACGCTTAGAATTTCGTGCACGTTAATAGGAAATTTCGTCTAAAGGTCTAAAGGGCCTAAACTAACCTCTTTGTAAGTTGGGTTAAGCATTTTAGCCTAGCCCAACCTATTTTGGTTGAGTAGTCTCGAGTTCAAGTAAGAAGTTACAAAAAGCATTACACTAAAGCTACAGTAAACTATTAGCTAGGACCCAAACCTAAATAAGATTTAGACATCAAGTAAAAGCTTAGACTAAGTAAGAAGAGCTTAAATTAGGTCATGATCATGACCTTAAGAGCTAAGCATCTAGTTAGAACCTTAAATCTACTAATTGAATATTCAAAATAAGACAAAATGTTGCAAATAGTTCCACAGCTATTACATAAAGTAATTGTTCATTGCCCTACTTCCTTAACTCTAAGGATATTGTCAAAGCAGTTATTTAAACATGTAGAAACAATTCAACTGGCATGCTCAAACGATCGAGAAGCCACTCTTATAAATAGCTCGTTAAGTTCAACATTTAGCTTTATCTATCATTTTGTATTTATGCACCTTATATTCTAAAGACTTTATATACTTCCTTTACTAATTTATATATCAGAGTGATACACTAGATAGCCTAAGCTTTGCTTTTGTTCCTTTGCAAGCTACAAGCCTAATCCCAAATGTATTCTAAAGATATAGTAATGACAAGGAGTATGTTTTGTTTTTTTCTATAAAATGGGAAAATACTCATATGAGGCTAGCTTATAAAACCCTTGTATAAATAGCACACATGGATGCCTACATGTTATGTGGGGTTAATTCATTGATTACCCATTTAATTGGAGAAAAATTTGTCAATTCCCCTAATGAGGGCAAAAAATAATTGGCAAAATTATGTTTTTTCCTTTTTATTTTTCTTTAGTTATAACCTAAACAGGTGAAATTTTAGTTTATGCAGCAATTTTTCTTTTGCCCCTTAATTCAATAATTTTGTGGTGTTAGTACTATAAAAAAAAGGTATAAACAAATAATCATTATTTTAAACAAAATTATATACTCTATTATTAAATAAAATTAACATGTATTCAGAATGTAAAATGAACTCGCTATAAAATCCAATATAAATCTTATTATTAAAAGTGACTTATTTGGGAAATTATTATTTATCTTTTTGAATTCTTTCCTTCCCATTATCAATTAAAAGGTGATTATAAAAATTGGTTCATAGTTCTAGAGTGTCACACTGTTATTTCTCTTATGGATATAATGTATGATCACCTTATTTACAACATTTGGCAGGGATCTTCCAATCGAGCAAAGAGAAGAAAAGAAACATAAATTTATTTCCAATGCCAACCAAAGGCTTGCTTTAATTTATTTATGGTGCGGTTTTTGCCTGTAGAGTACCATGTCGACGGAGGAAAGATAAAGATACCTATATATATATTTTCAAGGTACCGAGGAGTGTACGGTGGTCTTAAATAATATATTAAAGAAAGAAAATAATAAGACGGTTATGGACTAATAATATGAATATCAATCTTTTCACAGAATAAATCATGTTCGATTTTTTCTCAACTGAAGTCATAATATAATAGTTAGTTTAAAAAAAAAAAAAGTAAACAAACAAACAAAAAGCCAAGGTTTCATTTTTTACATATTTGTTTTCACTGAATAATATAATCAATTTTTTTTTAGGTGAAACTATACTTAATGTTAAAAATCGGAAAGAATTATCTCTTAGACTTTGATAAGTTCTTGGTTTATCCAATATCGGTATCGGGCACCCTTATAATGTAAGCTTTTGTGTTTACTATATTATTCCATGACGAGGTACAATTTAAAAAATTTGTAGATGTATTATATATCAAAATATCTCTGCACCGGTATGACCGATCTTTGTCTTCCCGTGCCTGTAGGAACGTCGATTTTTCCTATGTTCTGATACGAAGCTAAAATATAATAAAACCAACAAACCACATGATGGTTTGCTGCTACATCTTCACATTACTAGAAAAGATTATCATTTTAGCACCACATGCCCTTGACCCCTTGGAGGTGGAAATAGATGGGGTTAGAGCCCTAGCGTCTGTATTAAACTTGAAAATATTCAAAAAATTCGGTCTTCAAATACATGTTATGGTATGATTGTAATATTTTCATACCCCGTTGCCACTCTAAAACATATACTTTGCATAAGAAATGCAATAATATAGACTTTGTTAAATTAATTCCGTTCTTCTTAATGTACTTCTCTTGTCAGTTATTATTTCAGATGGAAAATTTATTCAGCCGATGTACTATTCCAGAAAATAAATAAATAAATAATAATTTCTATGAAAATTCATCTCCAGATGAATATAGGTTATCATCTCTTTCCAGCTGTGTTTGATCCATCGTGGAAAGATAAATACATAGTAATTTATAAGAACTTCTTCATGAAAAACAAACAGAATCCAACTGCTAATTTGTCCTTGTTTACAATTGCCCCAACATGTACCTTCACAATGTTAAAACTTTCTAAAAGCATTCGCTTAAGTAAAATTCATGCGACGTGTTCCTCCTTTCTTGGCCTGTATGAACCGACGTGTACCCTTCTGAAAGCAACATATGATAGTGTACTAGGCGATGGATACAATTTTCTAGGTTATCCTTTTCTGGGGCGCGTCCAACTAAATCCAACCAAGTATGAAAAAACTTTCCCCAACTTCCGCTTTAATTTTCCAAACAAGCATATGATTGCGTAAAATCATTGGTATAAATAACCTCTACTGTAAACAATCATGTCTAATATCCCGATATTCCCGGTACTCTTGACATAGGTGCACACATTGAGAGCACATTAATTATTAAGCCCTCCTGAAGAATAACAATAACTATTCCGGTAAGAGAATTACCTCCTTATCTCTGACCATAAAAATTAAATTTTTGGGTTGTTCCACTCTTATAGAATCTATGATAGTACTTCCCTTTTCTCCTCATGAAAGGCTATTGTAATATATTAGAATCTCCTCCTGCCTACTTGAATAGCTCGTATATTCTTAATTAAGCGTCATTTAAAGAAAGCGAGCTAGTGCTCATCCAGCTCCCATTTTCAAAATTTATCGACTTATTCACCATCAGATTTCTCTCCCAGTGATGTTGGTGCATAATCAAATACATACAAGAGTCAGAAGTTAGACAAATTAATAAGAATGTTCCCATGATACTTTAAAATATACAAGAATCTTTAAGTTTCTAAAAAGGTTATATGGCTATCTTATTCTTTCGATGACATGCTATTTTATTCTTCTTTGTAGAAATTGTTATAGACCTGCAAATATAGAATTTAATTAAATTAGTACCTGATGTTGCATCCAAAATTTTAAAATCAAAGTTAGGAATAATATAATATTACAACATTTTACAAGATACTGGTTTCCAAATTTTAAAACCAAAATCTACCCCTATAACACCTCAAAACTATTCCAAAACAAAAAAAAAATTATGTGATTTTAAAAAGTAATTTATATATAATATTACAAGTTTTTCCATGCAAAACCTATAGCACATGTGGTAAACCTATGAAACTCATACCAAAGCCTGTGATATAATTAAAAAATATATCTATCTATTATTTCAATTTTGTATAATATTAATAAAACAAGTTAACCTGTAGCACTTTAAAATTAAAATTAGTTTCAAAAGTTAAAGTATCACATATATATTGAAGATTCCATCTATAATTGTAATATCACTCTCTTAGAGACTTCTTTATTCATTAATGGCAAAAGATAATGAATGACTATTTAGGCCACTTAATAAGTCCCAAAACCATACACTTGTGTTCAATTTAAATGTATGATCTATTGTGTTTTATATTATGAATAATAAATATTATTGTCTCTATATTTCATAAAATAACTATAATATAGAGTATGTAATGTGCATCATAATACATATATATATATATATATATATATTATGTCAATAGCATGCAAAACAAGTAATGCTTATGATGTATAATACATAATATTACTACAAAACATGTCTCGGAATAGATCAAACATGTAATTATATAATAGATATTATATATATATATATTATATTTAAGCAAGCAAGGACGTAGTTAGCAATCATTTGACTCAATACACATTCTACGACTCCATTAAGTTCATCTTTTTTCCACCTTTCTAGTATTTACTCGTCACTTGCATTTAGCAAAAATAGGATACCTAAAAAATGAAAATATAATTTCATATACATCCCACTTTAAAGATTAAATACCCAACAAATTCCTATACAATTGAGTTTAACTACCACTTTACTTTATTCATATTTACAAAAATATCAATTAAAATAATTATCTTTAATGCATAAAATATAATTCTTTTTTTAATTTTTTTTTTTAAAAGTGCATGAATTTTTATTTTCAAATTCTAATACTCCAATCATCACATTCATTATTATTATAGGAAAAAAAAAACATAAAATGGTTTTTAAAACACAAGATTTAAAAAAAAAATACAAATCAAACACAAAATAGATATAAGTAAGATATAAATCAGATATAGAACAAAAAGCATGTCCTATATAATTTAATATTGTTTGCCACTTTTGCATGTTTAGTAAGTTACTAACCCAGTTTTTTTTTTTTTTCTCCTCCTTTTTCTTACCCTGATCTCTATCTCTCTCTCTCTTGCACAAGAAAAATAATATATATAAATTTTTATTTTCTACCCCTCATTCCTCAAACTAATTTTTGCATGCCTAACCCAAATGTATCAATTGCTAGTGTATATATATATATTTACATAACACATATATGATATATAATGTAAACATGAAACATAATGTATAATATTTAAAACAATAAAGTTGTCATTTAAAACATATGAATGGGTAAGATAAAACTATATTTTTTTATATATAGTATAGCATATCTTTTATAATTGATGTAATATAATGTTATTACAACATAATGTATACAATATGTACATGCTTAAAAGACAATATATGAAACATATGTTGTATAAT
Organism: Lumnitzera littorea; assembly: GCA_024138015.1. NCBI lineage: Eukaryota > Viridiplantae > Streptophyta > Magnoliopsida > Myrtales > Combretaceae > Lumnitzera > Lumnitzera littorea. Next base: position 116,395,408 of record JAMXBB010000004.1, on the reverse strand, counting down.
ATATACATCTATATATAACCTCAGAGCATATGTGATTTATTGAACGGAAGGCAAAGGTGTAGTCCTATATTTTAAGTCATAAAACAATATCATAAAACAAATATGTAATGCCTCAAGCCAAAAGCAATGAATAGTTAAGCCAACAAACACCAATAAGCCCATTTCAATCACTTGGCTTATAAGTTTTAAACTTATGTTGACAAAGTATTCATAACCATGGCCTTATAAACTGGTATCATAACCTTCCACGATTCATGTGGAATACTTAACCATAGGATCTCACAATCGCTTCCTCTTAAACACACAATGCCCTCATCATAAGACTTTACAATTGGATCCAGATTTTTCCTTATTTTCGATATATGATTCGGGCGATTCACTATCTATTAGTCATCCTAGAAGCATGCAAGAAGTCACAACCTGGTGATACTCCCCATCTTCATTGGATCTCTTCTCTAAACTATAACTAGACCAGAATCATCTACTTACTGGAAGGGGGTCCACTTTGATACCGTTTGTAACACCCTAAGCCAAAAGTAGTAATGGTCAAGTCAACAAACAATTATTGACCCATTTCAACCACTTAGTCCATAAGTTTTAAGCTTGTATTGATAAGGTATTCACAACCATGGTCTTATAAACTAGTACCATAAATATTTGACCACCAATACACTTAATCATGGGGTCTCACAAAATCTATATACTATAAACTTTAATACATTCAAGCAAAAATATTAGACCTCATCCACCAAATAAAACAAAATGTCAATTGAATTATAGCTGAAATATTTGACCACCAATACACTGCATGAAACTAAAAAGGAAAAACAAAAATAAGCGGGAAAAAAAAGTCAAAGTATAAGTTTAGATATGTCAAATCAAGTCCTTATCACATTTGGTGTACTAGCTCAAGTTCATTTCATGACACACCATGAAACATCAACAGAAATATTGAAGTGGTGGTGCGCGATACAAACTCTATCAACAAAATGATGACTAATGCCCAGTGCAAAATTTGAAATGCTCAGTTGCAGTCTTTCACTACCTTCATTCTTAGATCTATGGGACCAATTCCAAAATGAACATGTAACAAGGGCTAGGTACGAATCAATTGCCTCAATTATCCAATTATTTTTGTGAAAATAATATAACAAAGTAATATTATGGAAAAATATTTGCTTATCCCAGTTCACATGTCTATTATCTATTCTTATTAGCTCAAAAGAATTCATCATTTATTCTTATCCTTTTTACTCATGATATTACAAAACCATAGCTCATTACGATGTATCTCTAAAGTGATAAGGTTGTCGCTAGATCTAGATCTTCAAAATAGATTTGAGATTATGCTTATAGCTAACAAAAGAACAAGTGTAAGACATAGTGAAATATTGGTACTATCCAGTGTCATCACTCCAACACCTAAATTAGTAAAGGAAATGCATGAAGTGTTTAAAATATAGGGTACATAAACAAGGATGAACGTAAGATTAAAAGATTGAGGGGGCCATTATTAATATCATTTAAACCATTTCCATCTTATCATATAGAGGAAAGATAAAACCTTAGAATGACAAATTAAATAAAAAATCATCAAAATCTAACTCATCACTCTTTTCCCTCTTTAAGTTCATTTATGATGTAATACTCTTTCTATGTAAATCAAAAGGAAATCAATGAGAAATTTATAAGTTAGATGATATTTGACTATTTTAGTTGCAAAATATTTATCAGTTATAGTGTTTCCAATAATTGGTACATAAAATAATATGAGAAGATAATCAGAAAAAATTAAATTAAGAAAATTTCATTAAGAAAAAGATAAAGAAAAGATAAAACAAGACAATACAATTACCCAATGATATTTATAAAAGTACTACGAACACAAATTATACAATGAAAAGAAAAGTTATAAGCAAAAGAAGATTCAATATACTATATATAATAATGATTTCTAACCTTATTGTAGATGAGAGTAATGATGGTAACATCCATATTCATAGATGATGATGGAAAAATCTACTATTTCAATGTTAAAGGTCTTCTGATATTTAATCACAAGTTTGTAACTCTTGCTCTAAGAAAGAATGTGTTTGTGGTTCATGCATGACTCAAAATTTTACCAAGTCACTTCAAGCAGATAACTTAGGTTATCAATGAAACTAATCCGTTTGACCTAAAAATTTACGAGTGGGCTCAATATATTAGTTGATGGGACTTTGTAGACCCAAATCTCAAATATAATAAAATAACTAAATTGGTGTAATTTTACTATGTTACCTAGTATTTATTGTAAATGTGTGAAATAGGCTTTGTTAGCTCATAAAATTTTTAAAGATAAATTATATATGTAATAAAATTATTACATGACATAAAAGAATAAATAGAATGTATATATATACATCATATATAATTTCCATGTATAAATAAGGGCCCAAAATTAACTAAAGTACTCGATCAATTACATTTTAAGCTAATTTAGGCTAGAAAAATTAATGAAAAATTAATAAAACTCATGGGACAATTAGATTAAACTTAGAATAGGTGTGGAAGGCATCCAAGGACAGGTGTAGGGAGATTAAACAATAATAGCATGCAATTGGCTTAGTACATAAAGAAAATTTCCTTGGAGGAAAAAAAAAACATTCTTACAAATTCCTTAAGCTCCAAAAATGTAGAAACCTCTACAAAGTGCTCCACATGCAATATGGAGTTTAGGTAAAATAAGTTGGAGTTTAGAAGATATAAGAAGAAATTTTGAAAAAATATAGAAGAAATTAGCGTAGATTTGAGCTATGGGGTGTTCAATGACTTAAGCAGTTACTAGAGAGCAACTACCACCACCAATAGAAGCAACAACCACTACTTAGCCTTTCCGACAATGGTGAAGCCACCACTAATGGCCAAAGCTCAAAATTTCGGTGAGTGTCCTTTTTCATCAGATTATTGAAAAATTAGTAAAAATATAAAAAATTCCTAGAAAATTATACAAAAAATTTTTCCTACATATTTTCATGCGTAGAATTCAAGAAAAATATTATTTTACCTAAATTATGTAGATATAATATACATCCTTAAGAAATTCGCCGAACCAAGCTATTTTCAGTGTTGAAATAAATTTACCTAAATACATAGTTTTGACATCAAAATTTTTTTTGTAAACTTCCCTATGCATGTATTAAATTGTTATGAAAATTTTTTTATAAAACTATTTTCTATATTTTTATCGAATTTTTGAGCTTCATATTGTGTTTAAAATAGTATTTTTAGCTAAAATTAGAATATTTTCCTAAAAGATCTCATTTGGATTCTAAGCTCAATCATTTAATAGAGTATTTGTAGCGTGTTGGAGCTATTGAATTAAGTTATATAGTAAGAAGTTATAGAAAGTTAAGATGTTGCTACTACTATTTTAGTAGTTTAATAGTATATAATTTGAAGAATGGATGTATCATGATATATTATATGAGGAATATGTGAAGTATTGAAGCTAAGGAGGATTGATTGGAGTGTTATTGGAAGTGTCAAGTTGATTTTATAACCATGTCTTAGTAAGAAGTTAGCAAATTAACTAATTGTAGTAGGTTGGTTGAATATAGAGGCCAATTCAAAGGATTATTGAATGAAAGTTATACTAAGAACTCTACTTAAAGATAAAATCAAAGCAAACTTAAAAATGAAACATGAATATAGGGGAGATTAAAAGTAAAGTTAGAGGATAATTTCCTAGAAACTCTAAAGTTAGCTAAAATCATAGGGGAATTCAGGGGATTTTGTAACCTAAGATTGACCACAAAAACTAGTGAACTACTTAAGAAATCCTAACTTATAAGTAAAAATAACTTAAGAAACTTATGCTAAAACAACATAAAACCATATAACTTAAACTAACTACTAATGATTTAATGCTTAATAGTGGATCAACACTTATCTATTTTGCATGTATAGGGATAATTAAAGACCAACAAGTAACTTAAGATCCATGTGTAACAGCATGTTAAAGTACTGTGTCAGAGTACTTAGAAGCTTGGGAGTGCATTTGGTTGTGATTGTAATTTAGTTGAATGTGTACGTACCTTGTGTGTGATTATTTACTTGAGCTATAGGCTTGGAGTACTATTTTGTATTAGTATATTTGATTAGTTTTGCTTTGTGAATTGGTTAATCACCCTTAATTAGATTTAACTAAAGAATGGCCTTTTAACTAACTGGACATGCAAAACAACCCACTAGGGGAAGGATTAAGTGTGTTAGACCAAATACTAACCCCCTCGATGAGGATAGTTGAAATGGTCATTTCCTTACCATGACCATTTGTCGAATTAAATTATAGGAGTAAAAGTCACAATAAGGTTAAAGGCCATGGTTCGAAGAGAGTCTAAGAGAAGGGTATTCTCCATTGAACAAGCTTATGTTTGGAATCACATTAAAACTCCTCAATCCTAGTTTGAATGAACACAATTTCTCTAACTCATAATGGATTAGTTAATATTGTACGATGTTACATTTGCTTAATTGCACTGTATTTCACTTAAATATAATGATTGAAAACCCTGTTTAGGCTTAATATACTCTTTTATCTCCATCCTACTTACTAAGCTAGTTATACTTACATTTCTATAAACTTTTCTACATGATGACTAAGGATTAAGGATGCTACATTGTAGCTACCCTCAAGATAGTGTACTTTAGGCTAGGAAAGTGAGGAATTTGAAGACTTGAAATACCTTAACTTTTGTTTCCACTTTCTTTGGTCTTTTGTAGAAACTAACTAAGATACCATTATGCCCAAAAAGGTAGGGTCACAACAACCCTACTGTGTAAACCATTTTAAGAAAGAAATTGACCTCACAACTATTATCATAAATCTAGTTTACATAAGTCAAACCCAACTCAACCAATTTGAAGCATCCAATTCTATACTTGCTTATTATAAACTTATAGAGTAATTTGTAAAAATGATGGTTATAATTGAATTTATAGAGAAAAACTTCCAAAAAAGCCAAGTTTATTTGATGATACTCAACAAATATTTCAAAATTTATAATTATTTATAAAATTATATTCGCATAGAAAAGATTGACAAGTCTAAGATGAGGATTTTAATAGTCTATAGGTTTACAATATGTAGTATACACATCAATGGTGAAAAACTAGAGGATCGCTTGAGGAGACCTTAGTAGATTTCATAAAAGTGAGTGAAATCAATAATTAAAATAAAGGTTTACCCAATTATTCTTGATCTTCAATTTCTAACCCCGCTTTCTAATTTTTTTGGTGTTAGGTGGTGCACTTATATATCTACCTAGAACCAATAAAATAACTATAAGGGAGTAAACGACAACATGCTCAGTAAGTGGGTCAGAGACATGAGTATGCATTTAGTACAAACACATTCAAAGTTTTCAACTAAGTTACTTAAATGCAATGCATATACAAACAAATACTATCGTACAATATTGTTTGGTCCGTTATGAGATTAGAAATATTACGGTCGCTCCAATCTATATTAAGAAGTTTAACGCAATGCACTCGCAAATTCAAACCAAACTGAGGCTTGTGCAATAAAGAACATCCTTTGCTCAAGAGTCTCTTTGAATCACAGCCTCCAACCTTATCATAACCTCCTCTCCTATCACTTAGATCAACTATAGGTAGGGAAAGAACCATTTTAGCCAATCTCATCGAAGGGCTCCATGTTTGGCTTAAGAATCCTAATCATTCTACCTAATAGGTTGTAATGTATGTCAGATTAGAAGTTAGATTATGTTTAAGGTAATTTAATCTTAAGGTGATTAACCAATTTAGACAGTTCAAGCAAAACAAAATACACAAGACAACAATAGCATGGAGCTCAACTCCCACATCAACAGTAAGGCAACACTCAATCACATTCATGGTACATACATACACAACTAAATTACAACCATTAGCCAAAGACATACCCAAAGCCTCCAAGTATTATAAAATAATACTCCAAAATATAGCAAAACATTGATGCTACTTACCTCAATGCGATGTCACATTATTTCAATACTAAGCTGGTTTCTAATATGGATTAGATGAGTTTCATTAACCATTTATTAAGCTTTTAGTTAAGTGTAGTAAGTTCTGATTAAGTTTCTAACTAGGTTTTGACCTAGCATTCTAATATTGGTTATTGTCTAAGTAGTTTCTGATCAATGTTCTAACTTTGATAAAGGTATAGAACCCATGTATGAACTACTTTCTAACCTATTGTCTAACTATTGATGTTATCAACATATGCATTATCAAACTACTTTCTGATGCAATTCAGAAGGAATTTGTGAAGTATTGAAGCTGAGGAGGTTTGACTGAAGTGTTATTAGAAGTGTCAAATTGATTTTATAATCAAATATTAGTAAGAAGTTAGCAAATTAACTAATTATAGTAGGTTAGTTGAATATAGAGGCTAATTCAAAGGATTATTAAATGAAAGTTATACTAAGAACTTTGCTCAAAGGTAGAATTAAAGGAAAACTTAAAAGTGAAATACAAATATAAGGGAGATCAGAATCAAAATCAGAAGATAATTTCCTAGAAACTCTAAGGTTAGCTAAAATCAAAGGGGAATTCAAAGGATTTTGTAACCTAAGATAGACCATAAAAACTAGTGAACAATTTAAGAGATCATAAGTTGTGAGTAAAAATAACTTAAGAAACTTATACTAAAAAAAAAAAAAAACTAAAAACCATACAAAATAAAACAATTACTAATGATTTAATGCTCAAAAGTGGATCAACACTAATCTATTTTGCATGCATTAGAGTAATTGAAGACCAACAAGACAATGGTCAGGAATAGTAAACTAGTGAAGTGTAAGTAACTTGGGATCCATGCATCACAACATGTTGAAGTATTATGTCAAAGTACTTATAGGCTTAGGAATGCATTTGATTGTCATTGTAACTTAGTCGAATATGCACATGCCTTGTGCATGATTGTTTACTTGAGCTATAGACTTGGAGTGTTGTTTTGTATTATTATATTTGATTTGTTTTACCTTATGAATTGGTTGATTACCCCTAACTGGATTTAACTAAAGACTGACCTTTTAACTAACTAAGCATGCATAACAACCCATTAGGAGAAGGATTAGGTGTGTTAAACCAAATACTAACACCTTCATGGTCCTTTCTCTACCTTTAGTCGAACTAAGTGATAGAAGAGGAAGTTACGATAAGATTGAGGGCTATAGTTCGAAAGGGAGTTTTAAGAGGAGGATGTTCTCCATCACATAAGCCTAAGTTTGGTCTTATTTGAATCTTGTTGGAACTCCTCAATCCAAGCTAGAGTAGATGAAATTTCTATAACCTCACAATGTATTAGTTAACATTGTGCAGTGTTGTATTTGCTTGATTGCATTACATTTCACTCAAATAAAATAATTGAAAACCCTATTTGTATTTATTGTACTCTTTTATCTCCATCTCACTTACTAAACTAGTTATCCTCATATCCCTATAGACTCTTTTGCACGATGACTAAGGATTAAGGATGCAACACCATAACTATCCTTAAGATAGTATACTTTAAGCTGCAAGAGTGAGGAAAGTTGAAAACTTGCAAGACCGTGACTTTTGCTTTGACTTTCTTTTGTCTTTTGTGGAAACTAACTAAGATATCCTAGAGATGCCCACTAGTTTCCTACTTTGTTATACATAAACAACAAAACTTGTAGCTTTTGTAAACATTTCCTGAACATTGGAACTTGATTGTACAACTATTTATGCAAATGCTACTATTTTATTAATTTGTAAGCTGCAAGTGATCTTCAATAGGTATTTTGAAATGCTTTACCATAGGTTTTGCTAATATCAGGTATAAAATTAGATGCTTTGAAGCGTTTGAGTCTAGTATGCCTAATATAGATTAAGCCAACGGTAACAGCTATAAAGCCAGCTATTATCTTAAAATAGTTTACACGGTAGAACTGTTATGACTTCTCCACTTTAGAGAGTGATAGTTTAATATAAGATATCTTATTTATGAATGCTATATAGTAACTATAAATTCATCTTTCTCTAATAAAACAAAGAGAGGGAAAAAATTAAAAAAAAATTATTATTTATTTTTAGCAAATGAGAAGTGTTTTCCTTTTATTTAACATTAAATTTACCTTAAATATAATAAATTCTCAAATTGAAAAAAAAAAAAATCCATTAGGAAAGGGGAGTGGATGTGGGTATGTGTGTTGTTAGGGGGATGGGGTAGTGTTTGTATGGTGTGGTGAACCTTCAACATGTAATGTTTGTTACTCATTAGGAAGAATTAATTAACTAAGATAAAATATCTTGAACTCCTTGGTTAGTTTGCCTTACACATTGGTAATGGGTTTAGATAAGAATACATGTCCATGGTAATTACACGTTGGTAACCTAACAAGCCATATATTTAAAATCTTAACAAATTGTTTATTAATAAGGAAGCATGCAAGTTTTTATTGTGAATGCAAGCCTTTTATAGTATAGCAAGTGAGTCATATAACATTAATGGTTAAAAACTTCTTTAAAATTTTTCTTTTCACCATTTAATACAAAGGCTTTATTAAGACAACTTTCTTAGGCTAGGAAGGCTAAGACCCCTAAAGGCTACCATAGGCTCATCCTTGTATGTAAATACCAAATGGTAGAGAGAGCTAAATGTAGAACTTAGCTACCTATTTATAGGTGTGACTTCTTAATCATTCGAGCATCACAATTTAACTATTTCTATATCTTCGAATAACTGCTTAGACCATATCCCAAATTTAACAATACAAGAAATGGGCAATAGCAAGAAGGAAAAGTACAAAGAAACAATTTCTCATAAAAAGTTCCAGACTTTGTGAGAAAAAAAAAAAAGAAAAAGCCACATAAGTTATTAAGTGATGATCAATCTGTTTCTCACAAATACTAAAAGTAGGATTTCCCAATATTTTATTGCCACATATACCATTATGTGTCAATCTCATTCTCGAAAATACTGAAACATCACCCCATAAATACTAAAACATTAAACTGCACAATTTCTTTTTCCACTTTTCACATTTCCACAAAGCAAGTTATAGGAATCACTCTCCTCCCATTTTGAAACATTACACTCAAGAAGAAGACTAAGGTACACTCATTACTATAGTCTTGCTAGAGCTTCAGGTATTTACGTCTCATCTTTTAAATTAGGGGTTTTACTTTTTAGTCAAATGTTTCAATTTCTTCTCCAGTTTTCATATATTCACATGAGGAAATCCATAGGTCTCACTCTTCTCTCATTTCAAAACAATACACATAAGAAGAAGATTAAACACCGGTCAGCCTCACCTGAGATTCAAGTGATTTCCAATTTCTGTTTCATATTTTCAATTAAGGTTATTGCTTGCAATCGTATCAATTTCTAAATAATGTTATAGAAAGTAAAAAGAAACAAAACCCCTATTGCCCATTCATGTTTTTGTATTTTAACTTTAGAGATTTTATACTGGGAAAAAGTTTGGATATTTTCCATTTTGTGTTTTGTAACTAGGTTAAGTAGTTTGATTTATCTAGATTCTCTTTATTGGGATTTTGCTATAGCTAAGGATTAAAATACTGTAAAATCTCAACATATTTAGTTTGTGCATTGGGATAACATAAGATTATTCTTAAGTTTGTATGTTTATAGTGTATTTTGTTCTCTCTCTCTTATGTTTTTCTATTTAAGTTTTCATACTTTGATAGTCCTTTTACCATTTGGTAAAGTTTTGCTCTTCAATAAATAATTCAAAGGTTTCTATTTCTTTATATTGATACGATGGATTATTATACAAATTTGATTATTTCACTATTATAATTGTTGTATACCCTTGTTCTTTAGTATTACAAGGTAGGGAATGTTTTTCATAGTGTATATAGGGATGATAATAAAACTGTAAAGCTATGTTTTTTTATATTCTATACATGAAGTTCTAGGTTACCAACTTCAGAGTCAATCTAACATTTACCAAAAAGACAAATACTTATGGCGCCATTTTTTAAAAGACAAGGAAGGAGTAAATTTGATAAGAAAAATTGAAATGACATTTAGAATAGAAACTTCAACCTTCATTTATAAGTCTTGATAAACAAATGTTCAATTGAACATATAACATTTAACAAAAAATGAGCTTTAAAATCTTTAGGTGTAAAATTTAAAACTTTATCAATATTTACATAGTGATTTTGATATTATTACATTAATATATGTATTTGAGGTGTGATCTTTTATGCCTTTTCTTATATCATGTTGGTTAAATGGTTTATTAGTGTATTCCAATTGACACCTTTACATCTCAAGTCCCATAAGTATATGGTAGTGAATCGTGGGTTCCTTAGAAGATTAGTAGACGTTAAATTCAAGGCAAATGCATCATGTTTTTTAGAGGGAATGAGCCATACATGACAAGTATGGACACAAGGAAACTGAATTCTTTTTACTTGAAGTGCTATGTGCTTATTCTTAAATTTAAAATACCTTGTGGCCACTATGAGTTGCATCAAGTTTGAATAACACAATACATAATTTTGCTATGTACGCTTGGATTTATTAATGAAAATAACTTTCAAGGCTCTTTAAGAGTAATGGTGAATACCTAGAAACCTAGGTAAGGTAGAATTATCAAGTAACGACAAAGTACTGAGCTTCTAGCTAATAGCATATTATATAGATAAGAATCACAATTCACAATAACAAATCAATTAACTACATGGATGAATGCTTGATGGTTGACAACCAAAGCTTGGTTCTATTTATGGACACCGTGCTTGCAATTTCCATTTCCTATCTATGATATTATATATTTACAGATTTTAGTAAAGAGTAAATTTGTTTTCTTTCGTAGAGTGATGCTTGTAAACCCTGTAAATCTAATCTTTTAAGTATAGAATCAAACTAGTGTATTGTATATTACTTCCCTAAGTTAGGGTTTAAATGTGAAACTTAAAATAAATATGAAATACCCTAACTTATTAATCACATATAAAAATCTTAAATCTTAAACCTTAACTATATGTAACTATAAGAGATTAACCTCGAACTTGATAAAATCTTAATCACATATAAAAACCCTAAATTTTATCTACGTATACATATGAAAAATCGAACCTGAGCTTGATTAAAACCCTAAAACCAAAACTTTAAGGTTATAAATGTATAAATTTACTACAAAGGCGATAAAACCCTAATTGTGCCAAATAATTGAACAATATGCTCAATCGCATAAAATTACTAACAAACAATTAAAGATAACTTCTAAATACTCATAAATGTAAAAATATTGAATTAATTCATAAAAATTTATAATATTATTTTATAATTAATATTAACCTTATATTTATATATATAAGTTAGTATTATGTTAATTTAGACAATTATTGGTTATTTCAACAATATATAGTAAATATTAATAATATGAATTATAAGTTACTTTAAAATTATATTTTATCACTCTAAATATTATTTATAGGATTGGAAATGTGTAAGAAAATTGTAGTATATGTTTATTAATTTATTATAATTAATTTTATATTTTTCCTCTTACTTTATCTTTTTCTCTATTTTCCTTTTAGGGTTAATGTCGTATTTGATACATGACACTCATTAACACGTATCAGAATTAGGAATTAACATACGGTATATTGATACGTGGCATCTACTGACATGGCATGAAATGCCATGTGGCGCCATTATGTATTGATACATGTCTTTACACATAACACTCGTTGACGTAGCAAGTGTAGCATACCACTTAAGATAACCTATATATATACAAGACTCTTTTCATACATATTTTCTATGTGAGACTTATGAAAAAAGAATGGGGACTCGAAGTGTAACTTGCAATTTTTTGCAAAAGAAAGTGTCGACTTTGACTCGATTTTTCTCATATGATTCGACTTTCAATTTAAAAAAAAAATGCTCAATCTTAATCTACTCCATGATTTCTTTCAAATCATACAAAAATTTTCACAAAAAACCTTCTAAAATATAATTTAAATCCATGTCAAAGTAGGTGGTTCAAGCATATGTTATAGTTAAAGAGCTCACTTTGACATGGATAAATCTGTACACTTGTGATATTCAAGAGAAAGTGATTGAATTTAAATCTCAAGGCAAATTAAAGCAATTTCAATCTCAAGGAAAATATGTATTAGACTTGCTTTTGAATGCAGTCTTTGACTCATCCTCATGAATAATACAGGAGTTAAGCTCTAAAATAGTTGTAGCCAAAGTAGATATGAATAGGGTTTATATGTTTTGTTGTTACAAAGCTAGCAAGGTTTTAGTCCCTGCGCTAATCAATCCTTATAACCTTTGTTCTCTACATTTTCTTCTTGTAATAAATCAAATCTAGCTTATTTGATGCATGTTAAACTAGGTCATTTTTCAGTTTCCAAGCTGAAACATGATGTATGTTACAAACATATTGATTTCAATGGTTTCATCCATAGTATATGTTAAGAAGAAAATTTTCATAAATTACCATTTAAGCATAATGCACCCCTTTCTTCTCTTCCATTTTATTTGCTCCATGTTGATCTCTAGGGATCATATCACATTAGTACAATCACTTATGTGAATTATTTTCTATCTAAAGTTGAAGATTTTTCATGTTATACATGGAATTTTTGCTCCATCACAAATATCAAGTATCTTATACTCTTGATAAATACTTCAAGTATGTTCTAAAGAGTTTCGAAAAGAGTATTGTTTCATAGCAACTTATCTTAACAATAAAATGCCCATGTCTTCTTTGGGTGGAAAAATCCTTATAAGATTTAGTTTGGGAGGCTCCCTAATTATACATACCTAAAGGTAATGGGTTGTCTATGCTTTTTAGCTAAATTTACTCATAGCAAGGATAAATTTGATTAAGGGGGGAGTTGTTGTGTGTTCCTTGGTTACCTAAGTAATTAAAAAGCTTACAAAGTGTTTTGCATTAACACCAAATAGATTCTTCACAATAAAGATAACATAATCTTTGAAAATATTTTTCCTTTTGTAGATGATTTTACTCATGCACCATCATCAATTTATTGCACAAGATCACATGTTACTCTTGGAGATTCATCCATCGGTATTCATCAAATATAACCTACACAGACTATTTCTTCTTCTTAGCATCCTACATATACTTCCATTCTTCATAACCTCAAACACAGCAAACATCAAACACACTTCCTATTCTTCATTGTTTATCAAGGGAGCATAGAATACCTACTCAACTTACTGATTATATTCATAATGTTTCTATTGTTGCCTCAAGTTCTTCATTTACTAGAACTTTACCCATTATTCACATACACAACCTTATTATCCTTTATTTGATTCTACCACATATGCATGTTATCTACCAAATTATGTGGCTTAATTGGCACATGTGTTAACTACTATTCAGCTTACTTCTTATTTAGAGGCATGTGAATGTAAAGAATGGAATGATGCAATGAAAAATAAATTAAATACCCTAGAGTTAAGCAAAACATAGGATCTTGTTACTTTGTCTAAGGGAAAGAATGGCTCTAAAGGGGTCTACAAAGTCAACTTAGGCAAAGTATATGTAGACCCCTTTAAACCCCTAATTACATACTACTAAAATACATGTATAACAAAACATACATATATCTCATATTTACAAAGAAAAGAGTTAAATACATGGTATATCTCCTAATTTCCTTTTTCATTGTGGAATAATTGCATTAACAATCATTCCAATTTTTTTATACAAATTGAATAACATATTCTTTATTATAACATATTCTTTATTATTTTGAAATAAAGAATATGTTATTTATAGATTATTAATTTATATAGAGATGAAATATACCAACACCTTCTTTGGCATTTTCATGAATGATTTCAGGAACTGTACCAAATTGTTTCCTCCAGTGTGATATATATATATATATATATATATGGACACATACATATGTACATGTATAAGAAAGAAATAAAATGAACACTATACATATACATACATAAACACATAACTGTGGAGATTGAACCATTACATCTATATTCTTCAACACATATACATGGGTTTTTATTACAATTTAGGGAAATACCTATAATCCTAATTACATACTACTAAAATACATGTATAACAAAACATACATATATCTCATATTTACAAAGAAAAGAGTTAAATATACAGTAAATAAACAATAGTGCACCTCTAGTCAAATCTATAATAAGTACTATTCCCTCTTTTCAAGTAATATACTGTGTATTTAACTCTTTTCTTTGTAAATATGAGATATATGTATGTTTTGTTATACATGTATTTTAGTGGTATGTAATTAGGACTATAGGTATTTCCCTAAATTGTAATAAAAACCCATGTATATGTGTTGAAGAATATAGATGTAATTGTTCAATCTCCATAGTTATGTGTTTATGTATGTATATATATAGTGTTCGTTTTATTTCTTTCTTATACATGTACATATGTATGTGTCCATATATATATATCACACTGGTGGAAACAATTCAGTGCAGTTCCTGAAATCATTCATGAAAATGCCAAAGAAGGTATTGGTATATTTCATCTCTTTATAAATTAATAATCTATAAATAACATATTCTTTATTTCAAAATAATAAAGAATATGTTATTCAATATAAAGAATATGTTATTCAATTTGTATAAAAAAAAATTGGAATGATTGTCAACGCAATTATTCCACAATCAAAAAGGAAATTTTAGCAATTATCTTAATAATTTCCAAATTCCAAGGAGATTTGTTAAATCAAAAATTTCTTTTACGAATTGATTACAAAGCTGCCAAAAATGTTTTCTTAAAAGATGTTCAAAATATTGCATCCAAACAAATTTTTGTTAGATGGCAGTCAATTCTTTCTGTATTTGATTTTGAAATAAAGCATATTAATGGATCCTCCAATTCCCTTCCTGATTTCCTTACTCGTGAATTCTTATAGAGAGATGCCTCTCAAGAAAGAAAAGCATAAAGGAAAAGAAAAAATTCCTTCAACCTCAAATAAAGGGTTGGCCATTATCAAATCATGGTTAGATGTTTATAAATCATCTAATAATCCTTTAGCAATCAAAGAGGAATTCTCTTCTAGGTCCTCGAAACCAATATCTTCAAATAATCAATCCATTCCCAATATTCAACCCAATGATGTTCTTTCAAAATTAGCAAATATGAAGCCTACTCCAAGATTGCTTAAAGCAATTTCAATGGTTCTACAATCAAAAAATGAAATTCCAAGGTTGCTTGAGGTACCTCAGCAAATAGAAACTCAGAGAAAAAATCAGAATATATAAATAACAAAAGTAGCAACTTCTGCAATAATACCTTCAAATCAAAGGTCGAAATTTTTCGTAAAACCTATTTCTAGATTTTTTTTCTCTATAGAAAAAACTTATCAGAAAAGGATTCCTTTGAATTTGCAAGAAAAATTTTTACAAAAGATTTTTATTATGTACCATATGATGTTTACAAGCCAATCCAGTTTTATGAAAAAGTCTTGACTGAAACTGGATCAATAAGATTTAAATATTTTGAAAAAGAAAGGATGATTAGCTATTCTACAGCCAGGATCTTGAGAATAATCTGTCTGAAAGAATGGCAAACTCATCCAACAACCCCAATAAAACTTAATATAGAACATTTTTCAATACAGCTAAGTTATCGAGCCATTTATAATTATTATAATTATAAGTAAGCTTGGTGGAATGTTTTTTATCAAATGAATCCAAAAAGATCACATACTTGACTAATATTTTTTTATAATTATTCCCAACCGGTTTACACACTGGTGAGTACAATTTGGTACAGTTCCTGAAATCATTCATGAAAATGCCAAAGAAGGATTCAATACTTTGATTGACTGGTGTTGGTATCAGAGCCAACACCAAATTAAATAGAATTAGTCTATAAATTAATAACCAATTCAATCTCTAAATTAAATTGTTTAATTCAATGCAAAGAAAATCACTTAATGTATTTGAAAAATAATCTTGAATTTAAAAGAATTGAAGATCGACTTAACAATGAAAATTTGAAAATAAAAATTTCTCAATTGGAATCAGAAATAAAAAATTCAATTTGCTCTACACTCCCAAATACATTCTGGAATCATAAATCACATATTGTAGATTTAACATATGAGAATGATTTTGATGAAAAAAATATTCCAATAAAAGCCAAACCATCCCAAATGAATAATGAAGTCTTAAACCATTGTAAAAATAAAATAAAAGATTTACTTAATAAAAAATTAATCAGAAAAAAGTAAATCTCCATGTAACTGTTCTACTTTTTATGTTAATAAAAATGCAGAAATAGAAATAAGTGTCCTAAGATTAATAATCAACTATAAACCTCTTAATTCTGCTCTTAAATGGATCAGATATCCAGTACCTAATAAAAGAGATTTACTAAATAGATTGAATAATGCCAAAATATTTTCAAAATTCGATATGAAATCTGGATTCTGGCAGATCCGGATTAAAGAAAATAATAAGTACAAAACTGCCTTCACTATTCCTTTTAGTTAATTTGAATGGAACGTAATGCCATTTGAATTAAAAAATACTCCTTCTAAATTTCAAAGAATAATGAATGAAATTTTTAATGATTTTGTTAGTTTCATAATAATCTATATAGATGATGTTTTAATATTTTCATCTAATATAGATCAACATTTTAAACATATAAAAATCTTCATTAATATAATAAAAAATAATGGCTTAGTTGTTTTACCTTCTAAGATTAGTCTTTTCCAGACTAAAATTAGATTCTTAGGTTTCAATATTCATAATGGAACAATAATCCCTATTCAAAGATCTATAGAGTTTACAGAAAAGTTTCCTAATGAAATCAAAGATAAGAATCAACTCCAAGGATTTTTAGGGAGCTTAAATTATGTTGCAGATTTTTTTCCCAAATCTTAATATAACGTGTAAACCATTATACCAAAGATTATGGAAAAACCCATCTCAATGGTCAAATGAACATACTAATACAATCAAATTAATCAAACAAAAAATTAAAGAAATTCCTTATTTACATATTGCAAATCCTTCTTTACCAAAAGTGGTAAAAACTGATGCTTCTGATATAGGATTCGATAGAATTCTACTAAAAAATAAAACAATAAAAGAAGAAACTTCCTCTTCAAAACCAATAAATTTTCTAGATATGGATATACCAACTTTAATTAGGAAGGGTATTGTCATTAATGATACACCTTCAGAAAAAATTAATGTCTTAAACGAAATAAATACCGAATCAATGAATGAAACAAAGTCTAATATTTCCTTGAAAAATTTAAATATTAATGAATCAAATGATGAAGTTAATAAAATTAATTGAAAAAAACCTCAAAAGTTATATCATCAGAGAGTAACACCTCCTGATATTCTAATTGAAGAAAAAAAAATGATAATTATCAAAATAAGTATTCTATAGAATCTACATATGAATGGAATATAGATGGTTACTCAGAATAAAAAATTCTTAATATTCTTAATCAAATGATAATGTTCTCAAATACTAATAAAACTGTTCCAAATGTTACATATATATATATGGACACATACATATGTACATGTATATAACTATTAACTATACACATATATATATGTTAGGATCAAATATATATAATCATATAGTATATAGAAAAATATATATATAGATATGCGTATATAGTATGTGTGTTTATTTATTTTCATTATATATATATATATATATATATACACACATGTATACGCATCCACTATGTGTATATGTATAGTGCATAATTACATATGTATAGTACAAATACATAAATATAGTACATAGTATATTTAACTACTATACATATATGTTAGTTATATTATGAATTTACATATGTACATATGCATAAATAAAGTAAAACAGCATAAGTATAAAGGTGTATGTATAAATATAAAATATGTATACTAATAGTATGAGTACAAGTATGTGCATATGCCTAAATAGAATATGTACAAATATGCTAAATTACTAAATTCTAAAATAAAGTAATATATTATATATATATATATACACATATATATCGTGAGCTTTAAGAGAGAAAATAGGATTAATTTTAAAAAAAATTAATAAACTATAATAATAGATATATAAATATAAATATTAATTGATATTACAAAATTGGAAAATTTGCGAAAATTGATTTTAAAGAAAGGACATGTAGACTAATGAGGAGCTACCACATCAACATCCGCATTCGAGTAATTAAATACACAAATTATATTAATTACAATAAAATAATAATTAACTAAATAGAAAATTATAAATATGGCAAAAAGAGGTTTAAATATGAATTTAACCATAAAATGGTGAAATAATTAAATAATTATAAAATAGACTTAAAAATAATAAAATTTCAAAAATATAAAATTTAGAAATTCATTAAACCACAAATCCATAAAGAAAAGCTTAAAATAATCATTTATAAATATTTAAGTCAAAATAATAAAATTTGTAATATTTTAATACCATAATGAAAATGTGGTTACAACGTCTAAGAAGAATCCTATTATGTGAAAACACGTCTGAAAACGATAAAAATCGACTATAAGTTCATAAAAATCGAAGCTAAAATGAAAAAAGTACACACGATTGACAAAAATACTAAAACCGAGTATTTTATATGAATAAATAGCTAATCTAAGTAGTTATTATTAAGTAAGTATATAGATTAATTATTTCACTTAAATACTCATTACCTTTCATATTTCCTAAACGTTAGGTGATCCCAATACAGATACCGATCTTCCAGTAGACTATTACAATCCCTAATAGATCGTTTGGTCAAATAAGTACTCCTAATGACTCTCTATTTGTAATTAGTGCACCTAAAGTAAATATTAATAACTTGATGTATAGGGGTTCGAGTTATGCATATTCCTAAATATTGGTTGTGTATTGTATATTGTGTAAAATATTGTGAAACATAATAGCTGAATAATCGACTACTTGATTTATTGCTGCATAATTGAATGGTTTGTTAACATTGGTTAATCACCTAATAAATTGACTTAATCATGTACAACTTAACCTAAATTGAATGGACCATGCATAAGTACAAACATTACATATAATGTTTCGGCCGTTACCTCACGCAGTTAGTAATGAAGGGCCTTATAGGAATGGGATTTCCACATGATTTGATTAGTACAACACAAGAGCATTAGTACAACAAAACTCTATCCTTAGCTCATAGGTTTACTTGGCAACGGAGATGATAACCATGGGTGGCTAAGGATCAAGTCTAGAAACCACCACTGTAAGGTACAAGCATGGACTGTGAAGGCCACCTCACCGTTAGACTTAGGAATTTGTATACCACTAGATTTTGGAAATATAAACATATTTTGAAAAATATAGAATTTCTATATATGGTTGAAAACCTAAGTGTTAAAACCCGATTGTGATCGATACCAATGAATCTTCAACCCTTACTTTAAAGAGTGTTAAATCTAATGTTGTATGCAACGCCGATCAACTACATATACAGTTTAGCATACTGTATATTCATGCATTCATATGATTATAAATAAATTATTTAATAACTTACTGGTTAGTATAGTATGAAGGATATCTCATCGAGCTCTTATAGCTTACTCTCTAATAATTTTCTTTTGCAAGTTGCTAGATATCGAGTATAGTTTAAGAGTTGAGAGATAAGTATCAAAGTTGAAATGCATAGAAGTTAGAATTTGAAGATAAATTGTATAGCTGGTTTGAATTATTATATGTAATTATTAATGCTATATTTAGATTTAACAATTTTCGTAAGTTTGAGTTTTAGATTTTTATTGCCAGATCTTATCGTTTGGTCGGAGATATCGATTCTCTATAGTTCTAAGGAACTGTAAAATATTGGATATCCATAATTATTTGTATATTACAATAAGTTAATAAATTAAAAATCGAAAACTTTAATGATTAATTAATTAAAATCTTGCAATTTCTAACTTGTAAATTGGTTTTTATATCATAGATACATACGTGATATAAAAATTTTAGATAATTCTATTAGGCCTCCCTTAAGGTCATGACAAAACTAGAAGTGGAGATGACATGTCACGTGATATTTAAGAATGGATGATTAAGTCTAACATGCCAAATTTTCAATGACGCTTTGAAACCTAAGAGAGCAACCTTGGAACGAGTAATATTGAGAGACGCTTTATTCACTTGAATAGGATATAGTCCTCCTTTACTCAGCCCCTCTATGAATATTTTTCCTTTGTTGTTGTCCTAAAAAAAAATGGAAAGATGTGAGTATGAAGAAATAATTATTATCTCGATAAAAATGTGCCATGCCCAAACGTTATCAAGTCGTAACAGCCTACCATGTATATCAATTTTATACTAGAAACAAGCATAACTTTAATATACACAAAGCTCACATGATAAACCACTCTAAAGCATTTACGGTTCCATAGATATACTAGTATTTATATTCATAATAAACTTATAGTTACAATAACGCCAAGTACAAAGTATTTATAAAAGTATATAAGTATATGATATGACTGAAAAGTAAGAATCCAACTAGATTGCCTAAATAATCTAGCTAATCTAACAAAAAACAAAAAGTTCCAAAAACATGGTCCTCATCAATTCTTCCTCGCTTAAACCTAAATACATCTATTTTGCATACCTGGAGGTGATTGTCACATAGTATGATTACTTGAGTCCTATAAGAAAATCTATAGAAGAGTAAGCAAACCACAACTCAATAAAGAGTAAGAGGTAAAAAACATATACAAGTGAAACAATATAACCAAGTTATTAAGTAATTATTACGTGCAATGCATAAACAAGTAATGTGTCATCTGTATGACGTTATCCAATCCATCGCAAGGTTAGAGAAATTTCACTTGCTCTAATCCTAGTTGAGGAGTTGTGATATAACGGCCAAAATGCCAATCATAAAGGCCACGAAGCCCTCCCACAGCTAATTCTAAGCTTATGTAATGGAGGGTCTCACTCTTCCTGCAACTACCTTCAACCCAATACCCTTAACCTTGCCACAACCTCCTCTTTAATTACTTAGTTCTACTAAGAATTAGGAGAGACTAAATCACTACAACCTCATTGAAGGCGTCAAAATTTAGCTAAAAAAACCTAACCGTCTCCTAGTGGGATGCAATGCATGTCTATTTATAGTTTTAGTTTAAGTTTCAATTAATCTGGTCAAAGGTGATCAACCAATTCATAGCACACCAAACAAAGTCAAACAACACATCGTAACATGTAGCTCAACTATCAATCAGCATTACATTAACTAAGCATAGGCATAACATGCCCATAAACAACTACTTACAACCATAAGTGAGCATATACTCCAATCTCTACAAATCCCACTTACTTGTACTAAAGCTAACTCCAATAAGTCTGGAACATTAGCATTTTACTCATTTGAAAGTCCTATATATACTAAAGCTCATATTCAGTTTTCGTAAAATTCACAAAAACATTAAGGTTTTATCAAGTCTTAGTTAAAATATTATTTATTCAGCTATTTAGTAAAATGGTGTATGTATATATATATATATTGATGTACCTACACTATATATATATATAAACATATATACTTTAAGTATTATATTTTATTATATAGTCTACATTAAATTATCTAAAGTTAGTTAAATGTAATAAGGCCAGTATCATTAAGTTCGTCCAAACTCAACAATACGGGTTATGGGTTTTATTCAAAAAATAATTTATAAAGGGTATTTCTAATCCCAGCATATAAGTAAAATTATATAGCAAGTAATATCACATTGATATCTTATTATGTAAATAAAATATATTGTTATGCAATTTTGCAATAAAATATGATAAATCATATATTATTGAATCCTAACACGTATATATTATAACCATATGCAAATAATATCACAAAATATATAATAAAATAATAAGTATACCTATCTGATCAACGTATGTTTTCATTGTAATTTAATCAAATAATTGACATATTTTAACGTACTATTATTAAATACATGTTTCGATTACTAATTTAAACTATTTAACTAAGAAAATTCATAATAAATAGCTAAGATCACTAAATAATTCCATGAAAATTTCTATAGACTTAGAAAAATACATAGAATTTAACTAATAACTAATAACTAATATCATGCTATTAGGTTTATTGCCTATATATGTCAAATTACAATTTTACCCCTAAACCACGGTTAATTAAGCAAAAAATATAATTTTTACACAAAATTAATTCTAATTATCCTAACATCATTACGAACATTCAGAATTAATTAGATTCTAATTTCATCAATTATTTCACCTAAAATTTATTTAATTCACAAATTATCCTATTTTTAAGGCCTAAAAATGCAATAAATACTAAATATATATAATCAAAATCAGGCTACATAGCAATAAACTACATGTAATATGTGTT
Source organism: Lumnitzera littorea (assembly GCA_024138015.1). Classification (NCBI taxonomy): domain Eukaryota; kingdom Viridiplantae; phylum Streptophyta; class Magnoliopsida; order Myrtales; family Combretaceae; genus Lumnitzera; species Lumnitzera littorea. The sequence continues at coordinate 116,372,965 of JAMXBB010000004.1, read as the reverse complement.
ATATAAAATAAATTTGAACTTGAAACAACATCATTTAGTATATTTATTTTAAAATTCAAAACTCAAATGAATAATACATTTATTAAGCAAGTATATAAAATATTCATAATTTTGAAAAAATAAATTACAACATGAAAGTATACCTAAAATAACTTAGGAATTAATTTTTATAATTTTTTTGAAATTATTTCATATTATTAGAAAATACATGAAAAACAAGGTAATAATTTAACTAACCATTCGCCAGAGCTACAATAACCGATGGCCGATAGGAGTGTATCAGTAGAGTTGAGCGGTAGGTAGGTTGGTGGTGGCCGACAATGTTTATTGTCGGGTGGTCGATTAGGTTAAGAATTAGAACAATGCAACTTTCTCCACTATTTTTTCTTAATTTCTTCTAATTTTTCTTGAAATGTCCTAAGTGTCTAAAGTATATAATCTGATCCTAGGAGTCCTATATATTATAGTTTAGGTTAGTTGTAATTTTTTCTTAACCATTAAATAATTATTTTTCATTTATTTAGATATTATTTTAAGAAAATTGCAAGTAAGAGGTATCATTTTTTTATTTATTTGTTTTTAATGTAGCAACTTACTCTTTTTATGCTACTCCATGTCATTTTCTAGTAAACCCAAGTTGTTTTCCTATTTTTTTTAATATTTTTTAGATGATATTTTAAGGTATTTTGGTATTTTATGTTAATATTTAATGATTTTATTAAAATATGTGTGTATATCCTATATATATATATATATATATATTACATGTAATGAATGTTTTTATATATATAATCATATTTCTAGCATATCTTTTATTTATAGGATATTTTTCCTATTTAATTTTGTAAATTTATAGCTTATTATGTATAATTATGTACTTTCGGATTAATTTACGGATATATTTATTATATGTATTGAGTACATTCTTAAAAATACACCTATATTCATATGATATATTATGCTATATTATTCCTTTTTATAACTTAAATAACCTATCTCTAAGTCCTCATTGCATTTTAGGCTCGAATTTTAAGGGGTTTCAATGAGTTTTATACTATTTTGAATCGTTATATTTTTAAGACTAAAATTGGGTTTTTAGGATATTTTTTTCAAAATCTAACTTTACTAGGTCACTTCAACTAATTTTTCTAAAGACCCTAAATTTAGGTATAATTACTCTAATAGTAATTTTAAGGGCTCACAAAACAATCAATAGAAAGAAGTTTAGTCATGACCATGAGACAATGAAGCACAATATGAAAGTGAAAGAGAGAAATTGATCTAGAAATGAAAAAGAATGGACCTTTATTTTTCATTAGAAGAGAAAAACCATTGCTTATAGTTACCATATCATTTCCATCATAATTTTTTGTGAGTGTAAGACTACTCAAATCATTAATGATATGTTGATTTGCACCACTATCTACATACCATGTGTTATTCTCTACTCCTCCAACATTAGAGTAAGCAACTATGGCATAAAATTATTGTGGAGGATGTCAACCATAAAAGCTAAAATTCATCCATTTGAAACAATCTAATGCTTAATGGTTGAATCTTTTGAAAATTTGGCATAGAGCATTAGAATAGATTGCATCAAAGACACGTGGAGGAATCTAGTTGATGTTAACCCCAGTGTACTTAAACAACCTCTTTTTATCTTGTGAAGAAGAATTAAATTTTTTTTTATCCATCATGAGAATGATGACTTTTAGCCATAATAGCAAAAATAGGTTGATCATTAGAAGCAATAGGATTTTTTTACTCTAAGGTAAGCTCATATGACAATAGTTCCCATTAAAAATCATCAAAGCTCATTATTTTGTCATGAAGATTAAATTAATACGAGGTAGTAAAAGTAAGATAGGAATTATTCAACCCCAAAAGAACATAAGTTATGAGATCATCTTCCTTAAGTGGTTTGCCAATGGTAGTTAATTAATCTACATATGATTTAACAAGTTACAGATAATCAACACAAATTCTCCCTTCTTGCTTAAGTAGTTAAAATTGTTTCTTAAGGTGGTTTATTTGAGAGCAAGATTGAGAGGGATAGTGGCTTTGAAGGGCTTCCCAAATTTGCCTCAAGATAGAAAGTCCATAAAGAGTGAAAAGAACCTTCTCGATTATAGTAGAATTTAACCAACATAAAACAAATTTGCCTTTCCTCTCCTACAAAAAATGAGATGAGTTAATCTCCTTTTTATCATCATTTTATAAATACTTAGTTGGGCATGGTTCACTACCATCACAAAACCCAACAAATCATAGCTTCTTAATGCTAGAGTAAATTGGGAAACCCAAACCAAATACTTTAAGCCATCTAGGTCGACTTACCACTCTCTGACAAGTTTCACACTTGAGTACAAAATCAGCCACGTCTTATATCATTCCATTCCATTAGAAATTCTTTTTCAAATCCTGGTACATCTTCGTTTCTCCTGGATGTATTATATAGCCTAAATAATGAGCTTCACTTAAAATTTCTTTTCAGAGCTCCTCATCATTAGGTATACACAATCGGTTATTCATGCGAAGTGTATCATGTTCATTTATTTGGAAATCAGTGTATTTCCCACTTCCCATTTCTTCTTTGATTCGATTTAGTACAATATCACCTTGCTATGCAATTCTAATTCTTTGCATCAATGTTGGCTCTATCAGCAAATTTGATAATTCAATATTTTCTTCGTGCCATGAAAACTCCAAATTTAATCTTGGAAACTCTTTAATTAGCTCTCTTTGATTAGTCAAAAGAAAAGCAACTTCTCTATAATTCTTCCTACTTAAGGCATCAGCAATCGCATTTACTGGGCTTAGGCAGTAGTTAATCCTTAAATCATTAATTTTAGACAACCTAACAATACCATATTCTTTATTAATGCTAATGTGTATATTTTTGCGAATTGTTAAATGTGAAAAGAGAACTATACTTTGTCTCCTAGTTGAGAGAGTACTAGAGGATTATACATTTGAGACAAAAACATTTTTAAATTTCTACTATGGTAAATAGATATTCACTACCATGAGAAGGTCACATAACCCCCTTATGGTGGTTGCAATTATCACCTACCACTATTGTGTCAGTCGCATTACCACCTTTGGCTGCTTGCTAAGGCAACTACTGCTATTCTTGTGCTCTTCTTCTTCTTCTTCTTCTTCTTCTTCTTTTTGGCCGCTTTCTTCCTTTTTATTTATTCTGTGTATTTCCAATGAACCTTTTGTTATATTATTAATTAAAATTATTTAATACTAACATCAACCACTACAAATATGTAATTCATCCCCTATATATGTACTACACAAAATCAAAGGGTAATGCTGTAAGCCAAAAATAGCTAATTGCCAAGTTAATAAACACTAAGCACATATCAAATATTTGCTCCCAAAAGTCTAATTAATGTTAACATAACATTCACTACATGTGACCTATAAACTAACCAATCCTCTTCTATAATCCAATTTAAGATTATTTGCACATAGGGTATCACAATTCTCTCTTAAAATATGCAACATCCTCATCGTAAAACCATATGATTGGACAATTTAGCTCTTCACTACTACCCTTAATCTCTAGGTTATCTTGAAAGCATATCAAAAATCATACATTAATGACATTCTCTACCCTCTTCGAACTTTTTCTCAACACTAGGTGAGAATAGTCCCCAAAACATTCACTTATTGATAGGAAGTTAACTCTAATATTATTTGTGATGTCACAAACCAAAAGTAGCCAATAACTATACCAATTAATATTAAAGAGTCATTTCAATTCTCTGGCACAAAAGTTTCTACTAGTATTAACATAATATTTAATACATTAGTTTTATAAACCAATATGACTCATCTTTCATGACCTATGTCTGATTACTTACACACGGGGCATCACAATAATTATGTGTCATGTTTTTATCAAAAGAAAAAAAAAAAACAAAACAAAACACGACTAATATAAAACACTGAAAAATAGATTACCTTTTCGTAATTTATCCATTATTTTAATATATTTTTTATGCTCGAATCCGACCCTTTTAACATGAATCGTGACCTTTCAACTCGAATAAAATTTCATGCAAGGATCCAATATGCGAAATGCATGTTCTATATATCGAATAAAATTTGCAATGTTCGAAAGAGACATAATATGTGTTCCCCGACCTTGCATACAACTATTTCCCCGGTGAAGATAAGTGTGTGTGTGTGTGTGTATGTTATATTTGTTTAATTTGCATGCAAGTCCCTGTCTGTGCAAGTCATGAGGCATCACATCCTAGTCCTACCGGCCAACAATATAGTATATAGAGAGGAGGCAAACGTGTTATTGAGATGGACACAACGTGGGGAGACAAGGGTCCCAATTTTAGTACGCTGATTTACGGCTGTGTCAGTAAGGTCTGACCTTTGCCTATCTATGTCCCCCCGGCTCAGCAACGTGGAGTTGCTTTTCATCAAATTGGCTCGACAAATTCTCCACAAGCTTTCATCAAGATAGCATACTCATCACATTTATTGGTTATGATTTACGGAATTTTATTAATAAACGTTCTCAAGACGCAACCTTCCCCGGTATAAGCTAAAGATAAAGAACAAAGTGAAATTTCCAGGTCGATATAAAACCATGTAAATTTACACAAATAGACAAGACTCATTGGTAATGAAATCTGTACGAAAATCGAATCTTTCCTCGTTTCCAAACAACAGTGATCAAATAAAATTAAAAAATCAATTATTAAAACTGCTTAACTTTTTTAAATATCTTGTGATATTCTTATCAAAATTAATAACACAAATTAATTGTACATGGCATCACCTTAGGATAGAACTTTAGGAAATTTAAAAAAAAAATAACTAGATCCAAATCATCCCATTTTTCTTTCGTAGTCATGGCTCCATTCATTTGCCCCCAACTATTTGATTTATCTGTGGAATTTATAGAAGGCTATCTGTTCTTCTCCGACAAAACTAAGTTCTTCATCTTAGTGTGACATCTCTTTTTCTCCTTTTCACATCACCATTTTTTATCACCAATTTTATTAAGTAGTCTGGATTTCTTTATTTTGATACACGCATTGGGTGGACTGTCCATTTTAATATAATAGATAAATCATACTCTTAATAAACTTTCTAGAGAAAAAAAGAATTCATTATGGTCAGTCTCAACGAATTCTTTTGGAAGTTTTCATGGTCCATAAATTACTACTCAAAGTAAAAGCTCTCTAATCAGAAACTTATATTCTCCACTGATGCCAATATGTGTATTACTGTAAATTGTTAAATGCAGAAGGGGAACATTGCACTCCGTCTCTTGGTTAAGAGAATGCTACAAGATTATACATTTGAGACAAAAAGTCTTTCGGAAAAAAAAAAAAAAAAAAAAAGAGACAGAAAGTCTTTGCCCGAATATAGAAAGAGACTGAAAATAGCAAAGTCATTTTCGCAGCGAAAACGAGCTGAGGGGGAGAGAGAAAGTATATGAGGCTAACCATATAAGTTTATTTAGTAAATGGACTTAAGCCATTAGATATTTTCTTTTTCGCCAGCAGCCATCAGATATTCAATTATGATTTGTCAATTAATTATTAGGCAAGAAATTAAAATTGAAGAGCCCAAATTTTTCCAGAAATTTGAGAGGAAACTCTCAAAGAGCTTTGCAACAAAATTATTGTTTCAAAATTCTAAATTTGGAAAAGCCTCAATTAACTTTGAAATTAAAGGATTATTTCAAAATTCTAATCGAAAACACCCTTACACATATACAAGTGTGTATATATTTATATTGGCCAAGCATGAATAAAAACTTGCAAATTGTAGAAAGTGGAAGTAATAGTGTGCTTTTAAGAAGTAACAATAATGTGTAAGCAAGCAAAAGCTTGTTTTCCAATGGCTTCATTATGACTACAAGCTGGCCATTCATGGATTCAAACTCATTTGCTTGAGAAATCATTGTCTTCAATCTCAAAATTGTGGAAAGTGGAAATAAAAGTACATTATCAGGAAAGAATAATGACCTGTAAGCACACAAAAACTTGCTCTCTGGTGGAATGAGAACTACTCTTTCAATAGAGCGGATTAAATTCTCTTTCCCCACAAAATGTGATATATATATATATATATATATATATATATAGCTAGCCAAAAGAAACAGGAGCATGTGTGTAAAGAGTTAAGGCTTCAAAGTCATTATATTTATAGATTTTTCAAAACAACACGAGCCTCTAAGGAATAGTATAGTCCAATTCGTAAGAATAACTGAAGAGACGTCTTTTGAGGATTAAGAAGCGAATATGAAGAAAAAGTCATATTGTCATATTTTTCTAGGGTTTGTTGCATGTGTTTCTTTTTCTTTTATTTTCTTTTCTTGGAAAAAGAAAGTGCATCAAAGAGGAACTTTTGGCTCCTTGACACCTTTGGCTTGTGTTTAATTTACATGTGTAGTCTAATTATGTTATGAATCATAATTTATATTCTTAGTCATTTTATAAAATATATACTATATTTATAAATGAAGAATATACAATGTACATTATCATAATATATATGATGTGCTATGTAAAACAAAATACATAATACCACAAATATAGTTTAAAATATATTAGATTATATGATAGTTGTGATGCAAAGTTTGTAAATTTTTAGTATGAACTCTAAATTGCATCTAGATACCCTAAATAATTTTATGAGTCGATAAGGTTAAATAAATTAAAAACTTCAATAAATTATAAACTTTAATTTATTATGAATGAAAAAAACCCTAATATATTAATCAAAATTTTAATTGCATATGAAAATCTTAAACACTATATACACTTAAATTCAAGAAATTGATCTCAAATTTGATGAAAATCCTAAAAACTATCATTTTAAGCTTATAAAACGTATAAATTTACCTTAATAAAGATAAAGTCCCAATTTAATAAAATTATCAATAAACACACATAATCACCTAAAATCTCAAATAAATGAATAGAGATAGCTCCTAAATATTTATAAACATAGAGTCACAAATAAATTAACTAAATTAACAAAATTACAAATATTATTATATGTGAATTCACGTATCTGTATACATGTGTGTGTTAGTGTTATATTGATTTAATTATTTGAATTTAATTTTAGTACATATTTTGTTTATGTATTATATAATATAATTAATTTTACATCATACATTTGCTTTCATAATTATTTCATTTTTCATTTCAAACATTATATAAAATAGGGAAAAACGTTTAAACAAGTCAAAGAGTCAATTTGTTCTTATTTCTTTTTCTTTTCCTTCTTCTTTTGCTTTTTCTTTTTCTTTTCTTCCTTTCCTACTACCAAATTTTGGTTGCCATATGGCCACGTGATAATCATATTTGAAAATTTAAATTAAAGTTAACATGTCATTTTCATCTTTTATCCTTCTTTTCTTTTTCTTTTCTTTTCCGTATCTTTTCTTTTCTTTTTCCCCTTCCACATACGCCACTTGTCTCGTAGAACATTCCATTATTTTCTTTCTTTTTCCTTCACAATCTAAAAACAAATTCAAGCTTTCCCCTCCCCACTTTTAGACCAACAAACCCTCTCTCTTTCTCACTTTCTTTCTTTGGTTTTTCCTTTTAATTTCCCAACTAACATTCCACTACACTTTCACAAATTATTTCAAAAAGGATTAAGAAGCATCAATCTCAAAAAGGATTAAGAAGCATCAATCTCAAGAACTCTAAAATCAAAGTAAACAAAGATCTTCTTTTATGTATTCTAATTTTCCTTTGTAATTTAAGTTCGTGTATTTTCTTTATTATGCTCATGTGTATTTTAGTATTATATGTAATAAGAGTTAGATGTAATCTTTTTTATCTTTTATAATAGAACTTTATGTACATGTAATTGATTAAATGTATAATTTGCTTCCTTTATGTGTATGTATTTATGTGTATATATATATATACTTGAATCTATTTAACTATATGTATATATATTGTATTCATTTAGTTATGTATCTATCTATCTATCTATCTATATATATATATATATATACATACACACATACAGTTTACATATATATATAATATATATTATATATATGTGAAATATAGTATGAAATGGTGTAAATATAGTACATGTACATACATATAATATTAACTATATTTACTTTATCATATACATATGTGAAATATAGTATGAAATGGTGTAAATACACGTATATAAGTAATTAAGTAAAGTATAAGACTATGTATATATAAATATATATGTATGCACCTACATGGATATATATATACTACATTATTTTGCTAAGATTTAAATACATATAGTATAGTATAAGTGTAAGTATGTGTACATACCTAAAGATACAAGTATATGTATAATAGTACCTTAATTCCTTAAAATAAGTTAATAAGTAAAAATATATATAAGTAGACATGTAGGACATGACCCTTAAAGGATAATTAGGAGCTATTTTACAATATAATAAATCATAGTAATATATATTTATATATATTAATATTACAAATTGGAAAAAATGTAAAATTTAAAGAACTAAAAAAAATGCTACGTAGACTAATAGGAATTGTTATAAAATAGACTCAAAAATAAAATATTTCAAAAATATAAAATTTTGAAATCAATTAAGTCATAAAACCATAAAGAAAAGCTTAAATTGATAAATAAAATTATTTGGGCCAAAATAACTAAATTCGAAACAATTTAGGTCTATAATGAAAAATATGGGTCTCAATATCCAAAATGGGTCCCATTATGTGAAAGTGTGTTTGAAAATAACTATAAGTTCATAAAAATCGAAATTAAAACAAAAAAGTTATACATGATTGAAAAAAAAAAAAAACTCAAATCGAAAAATTAAGTAAGATAAACAGAAAACTTAGATATATTTTTAGATAAATACTTATGTAGAATAATTATCTTATTTAAATACTTATTATCTTTTCTATTTCTTAATTATCTGGCTATCTCAACGAGGATACTAATATCTTCTTTGATTACTACAATCCCTAAGCCTTACTATGGTCGAGTAAGTATTCTTGATGATTCCATACTTGTTTATACTTATAGGTAATGAAATTTAAATATTATTAATAATCTGATCAAGGTATAGGTTTGGGATATGTATGTGACTAATATTTGTTTGTAGTGTGAAAATATCTTAAATTATGATAATGATCTATTTGCTGTATTATAGTTATTTATGGAAATTTGGCTATTTATGATACTGGATAGTCACTTAATAACTAGACTTAAGAATATCTGACTTTAAATAATTAAATTAAATAATGCATATACATGCATTGCATTATAATTATTACAATTGTCACATCATACTAAGATAGCAAAAGGCTATGTATGATGTTGATATTTATAGTAGAAATTTAAGTATTTTAGTACAGTACACACGTACAATATGATCTTACTTAACTCACGAGATTACTAGCCATTAAAGGTACCAATCGCCTAGTTAATGGTCTAGTTTAGAAGCCTCCGTTTAGAGGTAAATATAGACTACAAGGTTCACTCATAGTTATACTTGGAACTTAGTTTCGAACCAAAATTAAACAAACTATTTTTACTTAAATACAAAATGTGGAGTTTCGTAGTTATATAAGTTCAGGCATGATACCCAAATTTGATTGATGTCATGTATTTTCTAACCCTGACTTAAAAAACTGTTAAATTTAAATTGCATACAGTACTTAATCAACTATATGTATTTGTATAGTATTCTGTTTGATCATGCATTCATATGCTTATAGTTCATAATATATAATGTTTAACTTACAAATTTTATATATTTATGTAAGGCATATAACATATTGTTTATAAATGATGTTGTATATAAAAATTACATATTACATAACGTAATGTATATAATAATGAACAAACATAAAATTAATTTATAAAATATGTATTGCATAATATATAATCAATTATAGCTTAATATGTAATATAAATACCATTAAAAACGAATGAATAGTGTGTGTTATACGTAATTTATTTGTACAAAATGTCGATGTATAAAGGTCATATTATATATGATTTGTTTATAAAATTGCAAATTATTAATATTTATGGTAGATTGCAAATGTAAATATTTTATTTATGTGTATTTATCCTCTTATCTTTAAAAAATTGAACATTTATATCTAAAATTTTAAAAGAAGTGCGTTTAAACTTCTATATTATTATCTTACACTTAATTTTATTCTTCCTTTTAATTTTAAGATCTTTTATCATTTTATCCAAGGGCGAAACAGCTAAAAATAAGGTTTAAATGTACTCTTTTCAAGGACTTGGAGTTGAGATGCTCAATTTAAAATATAGAGGCTAAATGCATATAGAATAAATATAAGACATTGTATTTGCAATTCATTATAATATTTATTTATAGAATTAGAATATCACCAGATCCATCCAAACATAGGCTTTCATAATGCATTTAATTAATATAGATAAATTTGAAAGTTTAATTTTTTTAACTCACAGAAAGTATTCGAAGGGAACAACTCTTCTCATAAGTATTATGTATTTAAAAACTCGGGATCGCAGATGTATTCGAGTACTATTCTCATCCAAGTCGCAGATCTGACCTTTGCCTATCTAAGTCCCGCCAACAATGTAGAGTTGTTTTCCATCATTTTGGCTCAGCAAAACTCTGCAGAAGCTTTCGTCAAGATAGCATACTCATTCTCATCACATATATTGGTTAGGTCACAATCATGTATGAGTTACGGGATTCCATCAATAAATGTTCTCAAAACGCAACCTCCCGTAGTATTAAAGGAACAAAGTGAAATTTCCAGTTGGACACAAAAGCTTATAAATTTACACAAAGAGGCAAGATTCATTAGTAATGAAATCCCTTCGAAAATTGTATCTTCGCTCGAGTTCATGCTGTCTAAGTTTGTCTATTTTAAAGGAAAATTGAATTCTAAAATCAATAGTTGAAAGTATCTAAATTTTTTAAATATCTTGTAATATTATGATGATCATCATATTATTTAAACTAATCTCACATATTAATTACACATGACATCTTCTAAATAAATAACTTTTGGGAACTTTAGAGAAAACAACTAGATCCAAATCCTTTGATTTTTTTTTTTTTTCATAGTCAAGGCTCTATCTATTCGCTCTCAATTATTTGTAGCGCCTGTCTCTATCTCTTGAAATAAGTTAATTTATTTGTACCATTCATGGAAGTTAATACTATTTGTCTTTCTCCGCGCAACAAAACTAAGCACTTAATCTTTAGTGTGAAAATGTCATTTTCTCCATTTTTTCATCCTCCATCCTACATATCAACCAACTTTTAAAATATTATTATCAATTTTATATTTAACATTTTCTCTATTTTTCATCACCAATATTATTAAGTACCTTGAATTCGTTTACATAGATACATTGGTTGGGTGTGTCATTTGTTAGTATCTATAGTATGAAAGATACCAAACCACCAAACATTTTAATATAATAGATAAATCATCCTCTTAAGGCAATGATCTTTCTGGGGAAAAAAGAATTCATTATGCTCAGTCTCAATGAATTCTCTTGGAAGTTTTCACGGTCCACAAATTACTACTCGAAGTAAAAGTTCTCAAATCAGAAACTTGTATTCTCCAGTGATTATAATATGTATATTTCTGTAAATTGTTAAATGCAAAAGGGGAACATTGTACTATGTCTGCTGGTTAAAAGAATGCTAGAGGATTATACTTTTGAGACGAAAACATTTTAAGTTATTGCCCCCACTATCGAAAGATACTGAAAATAGCAGTCATTTCTGTAGCGAGTATAGAGATGAGGGGAAGACAGAAATTCTAAGAGGCTAACTATGTAAGTTTATATTTAGTAAATGGACTTAAGCCACTAAATGTTTTCTTTTCCTGCCAGTAGCCATGAGATATTCAATTTATGATTTGTCAATTAGTTATTAGGCAAGAAATTAAAATTGAAGTGCAAAAGAGCTTTGAAATGAAAATATTATTTCAAATTTCTAAATTTAGAAAACCCTCAAATAGGAAATTAAATAACTATTTCAAAATTCTTATCAAGAACACCCTTTTACATATGCATGTATATATATAAATAAAGAATAATTTTCATGAAAAAATAATGATCCAATTTCAAGCTATCCATTTGATTTTTATTCATTTCTCTAGGATTAAAAATAAAAAAAAAGGAAAAATTATATAAAATTCCCTTAAACTTTGATTTAGATATGGATTGCCTCCCAAAACTTTTAAAGTATGGTTTTTGCCCTTTTAAACTTTCATAAATTAGCAACCAACCCCCTAAATTGAGAATAATCTCTTAAACTAGAGGGTATTTACACACCAAAATCAAAGTTTTAAACTAAGATCAAAGTTTAAATAGGCTATACGAGTTATTTGCTAATTTATAAAAGTTTAAGAAGTCAAAAACTATATTTTAAAAGTTTAGAGGATCAGATCATACCTAAATCAAAATTTTGAGGGGTTTTATGCATTTTCTTCAAAACAAAATGTTTCTCATTTTCTCCACAAGCTCCCTTGAACTTTAAAACAATTCCTGAATAGAATTGGAGATGGGGATGCCACTTGTTCATGATCAAAAAATTGTGTGAGGAGAAAGGAACACTATTGCTCTTGTTAGAAGCGAATGGACACACAAATTGAAATAATCACCCATACTCACACAAAAGAAGGAGAAGAGTTAACATACTTTTTTTTTCCCCAATTGAATATGTTTTACCATAAGCCTCTTGGTATCTATATCATTACAACTGTTAAAAATAAAACAATTAATTTAGCTAACTAAATTTTGCACCAAAGATAAAATGTTTGCTAACTAAATTTACACTAGAAACAATCATAGTATATTCTATGTTTTAATATATGTCGTCAAGTTTAGTTTCTAACAACTCCCACAAGCAAAGATCTACTCGTACCATTATACAATGCAACAAGGAAGGGAGATGTAAACTATTCAAAGCATATCTTGAAACTTTATGTACAAAAAGGAAACCATTATATGAAGCAGCAATGGAAGGTCACCTAAACTTCACTAGGTTGCTTTCAAGATTAAGGTTATGCTCGCTCGTGAGCCAGATGCTCACCACTCCACTTAGATGCAGTTGTTGTTGGAGTTAATAATTTGAAATTTCTAAATTTGTCTTAGAATTATCATTGTGATTTTCTTGGAGAACATATGAAAAGTCAGTATGTGAAAGGTTATGAATCTAAATTTTTCTATAATCCATAAATAAGTTATTAATTATAGTTAATGTATTTAGAATTTAAGAGTCATCTTATGTACCTATAAATATCTCATTAGTCCTGTCATTAAGAAATTAAGTGAATGAAAAGTTTTATAGTATTTTTCTCCTCTTCTAACATAATGGTATCGGAGCTTGGTTCCAAGTGTGAAAAAAAATTAAGAATGAAAAAAAAATATATAATTAGAAAAAGAGATGGCAAATAATGGAGGTTCTATTCTTCAAGCTCCTCAACTTACAAAAGAAAATTATGAAAAATTGTGTATTCGTATGAAAGCTTTGGTTCACTCTAAATATGTATAGAAAATAGTGGAGAATGGTTATGAGGATATGAACAAAGAAGAACTAACAAAGACAAAAGGTGGAAAAGAGCCATGAATAAAGAAATTGATACAATAAAAAAGAACGATGCATGGAAATTGGCAACTCTTCCTAAGGGTCATGAAGCCATTGGAGTATAACGAGTTGATAGGGTAAAGAAAAAGGCCAATGGAGAATTAGAGAGATACAAAGCAAGGCTTGTTGCCAAAGGTTACAAACAAAAGCATGGAGTTGATTATGAAGAGGTTTTCACACCCATTGCTTGCATGGAGACTATTCGTTTGCTCATCTCTTTGGCAACTCAAATGAAGTGGAGACTTTATCAATTTAATATGAAGTCCGCTTTCTTAAATGGCTATCTAGTGAAAGAAGTCCATGTAGAGTAACCATTAAATTATGTGGTCAAAGGACATGAAGATAAAGTTTTAAGGGTAAAGAAGGCTTTATATAGATTAAAATAAGCTCCAAGGACGTAGGACATTTACATTGACAAGTATCTCCAAGACAATGGGTTTGTTCATTGCCTTAATGAGTATGCTCTTTATGTCAAAGCTTGTAATGGAGATATTTTAATTATTTGTTTTTATGTGGATAATCTTGTATTTACTAGTAATAATTCAAGATTATTTAAAGATTTCAAGAAGACTATGTCACTTGAGTTTGAGATAACTAACCTAAGGCTAATGCCATTTTATTTGGACCTGGAGTGAAGCAAATGGAGGACGACATATTTCTCCCTCAAGAAAGCTATATGAGAAAGGTATTGAGAAACTTTTAAATACTTGATCATAATTCTATCAACATACCAATGGAAGTTAGAGAAAAATTATCAAGATTTGATAAAGGAGAGAGAAGATTCCACTCACTTCAAAAGTCATGTGGAAAGTTTCAAATATTTGACTTTTACACGACCCAATAATCTTTTTACCATTAGGATGGTGAGTTGTTTCGTAGAAGCTCCTACTACGACCCACATAAAGGCCATAAAAAGGATTCTTCACTACCTAAAAGGTACACTTGACTATGGGTTATTTTATTCTCATTCTAATGATTTCAAGTTTATGGGATTTTGTGACAGCAAGTTTACGAAAGACAATGATGATAGGAAAAATTTTTGGGAGATTGTGCAATTTCATAGAGTTCAAAGAAGCAATCTATTATCACTCTTTCAACTAGTGAATCTAAATATGTGGTAGCTATTTCTTATGTTTGTTGTCATGCTATACAGCTAAGGAAATTATTGAAGGAGATTTTTTTTCCACAAAAGAAGGCTACAAAAATTCTTATTGACAACAAGTCTACACAAGTATTAGCTAAAAATCCAATTTTCAATGAAGGAAGCAAATATATAGACACAAAATTTCATTTTATTAGAGAGTGCATTGTAAGCAAAGAAGTGGAGCTCAAGTATGTTAAGACTCAAGATCAAGTTGCAAATATTTTTACCAAGCTACTCAAATTTGAAAAGTTTCAAAGACTAAGAGCATGTCTTGAAGTGAAGAGAAAATTTCAAATTAAAGGGGAGTCTTAGAGTTAATAATTTGAAATTTCTAAATTTGTCTTAGAGTTATCTCTCTGATTTTCTAGAAGACCATATGAAAAGTCTCATATGTGAAAGGTCATGAATTTAGGTTTTTCTTTAATCCATAAATTAGTTATTAATTATAGTCAATGTATTTAGAATTCAAGAGTGATCTTATGTACTAATAATTACCTCATTAGTCTTGTCATTACAAATTGAGGAGTTTTTTAGTATTTTCTCCTCCTCTAACAGCTATCACATTGCGAGTTTTTATTTTTCCCCGCTTCAAAACCGACACTTGCTAAAGAATGACCATTAATTGGCCAAACTTGAATATAGGCCCATTTATCTGAGAAGCCATTCTTATGAAACTCAAAAATTGTAAAAAGTGGAAGGAAGCGTGTTTTTAAGAAGTAACAATGATGTGTAAGCAAGCAAAAGCTTGTATGCCAATGGCTTCATTACGATCATTAGCTGGCCAAAATTTGCATGAGAAGTCATCGTCTTGAATCTCAAAAATTGTGGAAAGTAGAAATAAAAGTACATTATCAAGAAAGCAGAATGACGTGTAAACACACAAAAACTTGCTCTCTAGTGAAACGAGCACTGCTGTTTTAGTAGAGCCAATTTGACTCTCTTTCCCCACAATATATAATATACATGTGTTATATCTATAATATATTGCAATAGAAGTCATTGTCTTCAATCTCAAAAATTGTGGAAAGTAGAAATAAAAGTACATTATCAAAAAAGCAGAATGACGTGTAAACAGACAAAAACTTACCCCCTAGTGAAACAAGCACTGCTCTTTTAGTAGATCCGATTTGATTCTCTTTCCCCCACGATATATATATATATATATCTGGCCAAAAGAAACAAAAGCATGTATGTTCAGAGGTAAGGCTTTGAAGTCGTTATATTTATAGATTGTTCAAAACAACATAAGCCTCTAAGAAGTAGTATAGGCCGATTCATAAGATTAACTGGAGACGCCTTTTAAGGATTAAGATGCGGATATGAAGAAAAAGCATATTATCATATTTCTCTAAGGTTTATTGCTTGCGTTTCTTTTTCTTCATCTTTTTTTTTTTTCGAAAAAGGTACACTAAAGAGGAACTTTTAGCCTTTCAACACCGTTTGTGTATGTTTAATTTCAATGTTTACTCTATTATATTATTGTTGGCCTAATTTTTTTTCGGTTTTTATTATTTTTCATAACCCGATTAATATTAAATCCTAACCCATTTAATACAAATCCTTAATTAGAAGTTAAGAAAAAATCAATTTTTAAACGTGTTTTGAAAAAACTTAAGAGTCGTCATCCGATCAAAGTTGGGAAAAAAAGTTAAATTATAACTAATTGAATGAATTAATTATAACTTAATTACTAATCTTTCGATAAAATCGATTTTTAAAACTACTTTAAAAAGTAAAGATTTGGATTCAAGTGCTAATTTTTTAAACCCTAAATAGGTATCACTTTTAACTTTTCAATTTTAATTTTGCTTTTCAATAATACCCTTTTAATGGAATCTATCTACATTCAACTTAATTTAATTCTAAAATAGGAAAGATAAAGCAATCAATTATTTACAAGAAATAAAAAAAAAATTTCATATTTTAAGTCGCTCCATATTTATGTACAGGTGTTTACATATCCGCTATTCAGGATCAAACTTTCATAGTTTGTTCAACAAAAACTTTTGTGAGTTAAATAATCTTAATTCTTGAAAAGGATTGGGTTGACTTTTTTACCTGTTTTAAGTTTATTTAAGGAAATTTTTTAAGAGTCCTAATTAAAGTTTTATTTTTTGGAAATTCTAAAGAAAAGATCCTAACTTGGAAAGATGATCGATTTATTTATTTATTTTTTGCAAAAAACCAATTTTTCTAAGTATCAAAATGACTTTCATTGACTACTCTATTTATTTATTATTATTATATACTATCTTATTTATTTATTTCATTTTATCCATTTCTATTATTTATTGTCTAAGTTTTAACCAAGAATATAAAAATAGAGAAACAAACCTAACTACTCTATCCACTTTTTCTTTTTTCTCTCTTTTTTTTTTTTTTGTTTACAATTTACAAGGGAATCTTAGAAGAGAAAACAAATAAATAAATAAATAATAAAAAACTACAAACCAATCAAAAAGAGAATGGTCGGACCAAGGATAGATAGCGGGTCTTGGAGCGAGTCAAGTCGAAGCTCATGTAGGTCGGATTCAAGTCAAATGACTCGATTATGTTGAGGAAGTAGTGGTGTCAACAGGGGGCGATCCAAGGCTATTTAGGGGGAATTTTTTGTGGGTGAAGATGGATTTATGTGTAGTTTATTAGAGTTAGGGGGTTTGGGATTGCTATCGTAGTGTTTGGGAGTCACTTGGATAGCCGTCGATGATAAGTGGTCGCAGTGGTATTGGAAGGACTTTAAGGGTAGCTACTAAGTTTGAGAGGGGAGTACAGGCTTGGCATGAAGTGGTGGCTAGGAGGTGTTTCAAGTGAAGGGCTGCTATGAGTTAAGGTTTGACAATGGGTACTTGGCTGCGTGGCTAGGTGTTACAACCAGGAGTGAGAGTGGTTAGGTTTGGATGCTCGCATTATAGGGGGGAGCTAGCTAGGGGGTTTCGTGAGAGATGAAAGAGAGTGTCCAAAGATGTGTGTTACAATATAGAGAGAGAAAGAGAGAAAGTTTGAGAGTGAGATAGAACCCTAGCTAATTTGTGTCCCATTCGAGTATGGAGAGATCAAATTTATAGATTTGAATGTCGAATCTAACTTAGCAACAACAATAATTGCGGATTGGGTATGAATGCACAACTCCAGATTTTGAGTGTTTTTTTCGATTTTTAAGAGTTGATTTAAACACGAAATCAATTGAATCTAGTCTTATTTTCGGACTTGATTCGAAGAAGGACATGTATGGAATAACATTAGATCAAGAAATCATGTACGTATGTGTAGAATTTACGTAAAAGATGGATCTAAAGTGAGGGGTATGGGTTGTTTTCATGCCGAGAACATTGGGGGGAAAAAAGGGAAAGAAGGAGAAAGAGAAAGGAAAGGGAGAGAAAAGGGGACTAACATGACACTGACGTTGTGCCACGTCAGTCACGTCGTCCATTCAAAGCGTGCCACATGCCTCCATGATAACACGTGGCAAATGACATAGCACAAGTGCTGACATAGCATGTTACACGGCACCACATGTCAAGACACATGGCATAGTGAAACCCTGATACGTAGCAATGTAGTGTGTATGTTGTGGAAAAAGGAAAAGTGTAGTTTCTACCTCTAACAAGATCAAACCTAATATTATGTTCATATGTTTATCCATTAGGCCATTAGCCTGTGCCTTATTCATATGTGTAATTACACATACAAATAAGATTAACTTATGTTATATTTAAATTTAAGCTTAAGCCTAAGCCCCGAACCAACAACTTTCTTTTTATTTTAAAAATTATATTTTACCAAACTATCTAAAAGGTTTATTGTTTTCTAAATTTCCTAAATCTTCTATTTTTCTATTTTTTTTTTAAATTTTATATTTTTGTGATTTTTTCTAAATTTCTTATTTTTTAGGCTTTTCTTAAATTTTCTTTTTTTTTTGTACTTTTCTAAATTTCTTATTTTTTGGGTTTTCTTAATTTTATTTTTTTTTTTTCTAATTTAGGATCCTTTATCCTACTATAAAAATTTTTGAAAAAATAAAAAAGGAGCAAAAATTGGATATCTACAGCTACCCCTCTTTATGATGAAGTTTGAGTAAAACTTTACCACAAAGATAAAAAGATATACTATTTTTGCCCCGGGGATGACTCTGACCTAGGAAGCACAACAACTAGGTAGTTATCCTAGACTTAATCAACTGGGGATTTAGTGAGAGGTGAACGAGAGAGAAGATGCTTTAAGAGCTAGCCGAGTGAGTTTAGAAAGGTCTAACATCTTAGGAGTTGGCTAAAAACATCATTTTCAAACTTAGTCTTACCCTTCTAAGTTAACTATTCGGAGCGAGAGTGTCTCTAGGAGACTAGTAACCCTTAACTAGAATTAATCTGAAAAACTTAATCGTGCCCTTTTGGGCTCACTAACCAAGATGGGTTTATAAAGAGTGATAAGAAATCAAAATAATGCTCTGAGAGCATGCAAACCGAACGTTTCAAATTGGGTCGAAATAGCGCTCCAAGAGCATGTGACCCGAGAGTTTTAGGTTAAGATAACACTTTTAGAGCATGCAATTTAAGAGTTTTAAGGTCAAGATAGCTGTAAGCCCCAAAGTTCAGCCAAGTAACCGTAGGATTGAACTTAGAACCCAAGGTTTAGGGCGATCGGTTAAAAGATCCGATCAAACCCAAATTATAAACTAATGAGAAGAATATTAGTAAAAATGACCCCGTAAACTTAAATTTAAGAAAATAAGAAATAAAATAGGAGACTATAAAATTTTCAAATTTTAAGCATAATAACTGCTAATTACCGAAAAGGCAAAAAGTGTAATATAATAACTAATAAATTATTAGAAATAGATTATATATATACTAAAAATTTTAGAATGACCAAAATAATATTTAGGAATGTTCACGTGCACCCTACATGTATTTACGTGTAGATAAAAATACGCGTAATTAGTGAAATAGGCCGAAAACTAAGTAAATAATTAAAGAAAAATAAAAAATAATTATAGAAAAATCAGAAAAAAATCAGAAGTGGATAACTGAAGCAAGATCAGGTCATGGCAGGTTCAAATCAGAAAAATAAAAATTATCCAATAAGAATTGGACAACCAAAAAGCCAAAAATCAAGGAATTAGGGCAAAATCCCATCAAATTAATGCATAATAATTACACTAAAGCCCTATAAATAGCAGGAAAAATCCAGGAACTCATTTGGACAGTTGGGAATCAGAAAAAATTAGGGAGAGTCGAAAATTGAGAGAAAAATTCGGTTTGAAAAAAAATTAGAAAAATCTGTGCAATTAGGGCTTCTAAAGGGAACCCCCACCAGACGAGCAGTTAGAAGCGGACGGCCACCACCACCACACGGTGGTGGCAGCGCCCAGGCCGGCCGACAAGGCCACGGCGGCCCGTGGTGGCCGGAGCCACCCAAATCGGTGAGTCCGATTTCTAGCCCGATTTTGTGAAAATTTGTAAAAATAGTAATTATAATTATAAAATTATGAATTTTGTTATTCTGAGATATTTTTGTATGTAGTTTGTAGGAAAAATATTATTTTGATGAAATTATGTTCCGTAGTATATGGTCCCTAAGAAATTGTGCAAAACCGAGCATGATTAAACTGGAAATTAAATAGGCTTAGGGATGTAGTTTGGGGCTCAAAATTTTTCTGTAGGATTCTCATATGATGTAGAACAGTGCTGTGAAGCCCGTTTTCAAAAATTAATTTTTGAAATTTTTAGATAATTTTTAGGCCCTAAAATGAGGCATAAAATGGGTAATTTGGAGTTAATTAGGTGATTAGGATATTAATTACTGATTTAGATAGTAATTAGATGTTTAGGGATGTTAATTTCTAATGTAGAAACCCAATCTTAGTCTATGGAGTGTTAAGTGTAAGTAATAAAGGTGTTATGTGGTAAATGTAGAAAATTAGAAATATGTAGAATTGGAAATTTATAAATATGGAAAAATTAGGGTTATTTAGATAATATTAGGGTAAAAATCAGAATAATATTAAATCTGAATTAGGATTGAATTTTAGGTAATTATATAAAAAAGTAAGATTTTCTCATATCGGAGATAAATCCGATACCCTAATTAGGACTAGCGTGTACCGAATAGCTTAGAATACTAAATTAAGACCTAATAGGATATTTGGATACCCGAGCTTAATGTGCTTAATTTCACATTAGGATTCGAACATGTTTAGGATTTAGAAATCGTACTAAAACCTAATTTAGAAATCGATGCGAAAACCGAACCTGAACCTAACCCCAAACCTAGAATAATTGTAAAAGATTTAATACCTAGATAATTAGGCATATTAAACCTTAAACAAAACATAACAATAAGCGTTATATGATAAAATGAACTTATAATATTTATATGAAAAGCTGAAACCACGTTCGTGTTATAGGGATGATCGGCGATGGCCTGAGCAAATCGGACCTCGAGTGAGTGAGCGAGGAGTCGAGGTAAGTTAGGATTAATACGATGCTGTATTTTGGAGGCTTAAGATTATGCTTGGTTGTGCTTGTTAGATAGTTGAATGTGTGCATGTGCTTGATTATGGGTGATGCTATGGTTCTGTTTGTTACTCTGGCAAATATTGTATGAATTGTATGTAATGATTGATCACCTTAAACTAGACTTGATTAAATATCCGACCAGTAATCATAATCGGACATGCATTGCAACCCGTTAGGGGAACTTAGGACTCTCCGGCCAAATACCGACCCCTTCAGAAGGGATAGCGCAGGATTGCAAAATGGTCCCTTCTTCATCCTCAGTCGAACTAAGTGACAGGAGAGGAGGTCGCGGCGGGGGTGAAGTCAATGGTTCGAAGGTAGTCGCGGGAGGAGCGTGGTCTCCATTGCACAAGCCTGGGTTTGGTCGTGAGCTGTTGCATTAACGGCAACTCCTCAACCCGGATTAGAGCGGGCGCAATTTCTCTAATCTCACGATGGGCCGGACAACGTCGTGCGATGGCATTTGCTTGCACATGCATTGCATCTAATAAGTGATTAAAAACCTTGTTATGTTTCTGGTATAGTTTTAAGTCCTCCGTCCCTACTTACTGAGCTGTGGTTGCTCACATCCCTATAGACGTCGTACAGATGCTGGCTAAGAAGCGGCAACAACTATTCTGGAGCTAGCAACTGCTGGATCCTGGGGAGTGAGGAAAAACATTGAAGAATCAACACATATTTTACTTTTCATTTCTGATTAATGTAATAACTGAATTATAGTGACTATATATAACTTTTCTCACTTTCTTAAATGATTTGTTTAAATTACAAATTGTCTACTTCAAAGCGGGTTAGTCGTGGACGCCTTGTGTAGATCAGGTCTAAGATAGCGGTTGTAAGGCCAACTTCTATCTTAGGATGGTTTACACGGCGGGGGCTGTTACGACTCTGCCGCTTCAGGGCGTGACAATAGCACTCCGAGAGCATGTAATCCGAGAGTTTCAAAGTTAGGATAGTGCTTCGAGAGCATGTGATCTAATGGTTTTAAGGTCAACATAGTACTCCAAGAGCATGTGATATGACAGTTTTAAAGTCAGGATAATGCTCCAAGAGCATGTGATCCGACGGTTTTAAAGTCAAGATAGCGCTTTAAGAGCATGGGATCTGACGGTTTCAAGGTTAGGATTGTTCTTCAAGAGCATGCGATCCAATGATTTCAAAGTCAAGATAGCACTCTGAAAGCATGCGATCATTAACATCTTTACTACATAGACAGTGCTCTAAAGAGCAAACGATCTACGGGGACCAAAACAAAAAGGAGTTTATGTAAAAAATTCTTACAACTTGAAAAAGACAGATTTGTTGATTGGCAATCGTGAAAGGGGGAGAAGATACTAAGGATAAAGTCCCTTAATAGAAAGAGAGGTAGGTGACATCAGCCATGAGGGCGATCATGTTAAAGAAGATGATTCTAACCTCTAAGGCTAACTTAGGAGCAATTTTTACATGGGAGCAAATCCCTGAACTAGGATGAAAGGAAGTAGACTCCTTTGAAAACAATAGTTGCCGAGGTAATGATAGAAGCTTACTACTAGGGTTGACTTTGGAGAAGATGACTTTCAAAAGAAATGAGGATCCTTATCTTGTTGAAAACCTAGACTACTAGGGGGATATGGACAAAAGAAAGGACTGAAATGAGAGGGAATCGAATTTATTTCAATTTTTCAACTTGCTAATAGGTTTAGATTCTCCCAATAGTGTATAGGCTTATCAACAACATAACAACTTGATCTTTTAGGCCACTTTTGTCTAAGAGCTTTTCTTTCCTTCAAGGGCAAATAACTTTCCATAACTTCTTCAAATATCTTCTTATCAAAGGATATCTCATTAAAGATAGGTTTAGTCTAAAAAGACTTCCTCACACACTCAGCTTAAACTCCTCTCTCTTGACTTCGATTCCAAAAATTATGGTCCACCTTTTAAGTAATACACTTTTAATCAATCTGTTAAATGTTTTTCAAACTATAATGTAATAAAGGTTTTTGGTCCTTAGTTTCAAAATGGATATTATTGAAATGGCTTTATGAATAAATTGCTCCTTAACCTGAGTTTTACAAGTCAAGAACCTTATAGGTAAAACTAAAATTATGCTTGCCTTAGCTTTAAATGTAACTTTTACTAAGGATAAATTATCTCCTCTAATCAAAAGAGCCTTTAAGGAAGGGTGGAATTGTGGGCAAGCCATGAACCCTATGTTGATTGCAATTTCTTTAGGGATCATAATTTTTTAGGGGAAACTTTAGAATTTGCCCCAACTTTTTTCAAGCTTAATTGCTTTGACCATGTTTTATGAAATGTGGATCTTAATTCAAGAATGTGTTTCTATGCCCTATATCCTTTTGGGCTTTAGAGCTTTGGACTTAATTATCTTATTTGTGTAGATCTATTTCTCGAGCACATTTTTCATTTCAAATTTTCTCTTTTTTCTCTTTTTTTTTTTCTTTTTCATTTAAGGAAAAAAATGATTATTCTTTCTTTTGACTTGCAACTTAAAGCATATATGGTTTGTATTTAGTGTTTAGAATGAATGCCTTTCTTCATCTCAAAGAAAATTAGTTATCAGTAGCAACAATTACTTTTGAATTGATGCGACTAAAGTAAGCATAAATTAGTTTTGACCTTTTCTTCCAATAGATGCTCCTAACCTCCTTTTCGCGCCATTGTGGGGGTGGTTCTTGACAAGGTTTAATTTTTGAAAATACCCCAATAAAAGGTCTAACAGAGTTGACAAAAGATTTTGTGTTTAAGATATTGAAAAGATTGCCTAACTTCGTTTTGATTTGTGTATTAAATGCAAGATGAACTTCCTTCAAGAAATGAGTCCAATAATCTCACAATGATACTACTCGACTCTCAAAGTGTCTCAAGGTTAGTGTTTAGGATTTATCTTACCTTTCTTCATTCTAAACCTTTTAACTAATGAGATACAGGAGAAATGTAAACAAAGTACTTTATTTGAATCACTTGTCTTTTACAAACATCATGAAATCCGATCCTATCCTTGTATTGAGTCCGATTAGATTACTCATACATCAATTAGGTTTTGAACTTTGTTTTTCAATTCCTAGCAGTTGTAGGTAGAATGCCCTCGCTGACCTATATGATACCGACATTGTGCATTTTGGTCGTATTTCCTCAGCTTGTATCTTAGCATTAGGGCTTTCTATTGCAATAAGCCCTCATTTCTTAGTTAGTCAAAGACTTAAGATAACGAGGTAGGGACCTAAGTGAACTTCCTTCTAGGTATTTTTGGGCCTTTTTTGGTTAGTGCAAGTCTTAACGTTGTAGTGTTTGTATATACCCTTGAATCTAGTAGGGCTAGTCTTTTTCCGATCATCCTCCTAGTCCTTATAGCTTCTTCAATTCGACTCCCAGCAAGTACAATGTCCTCAAAATTGACCATTATATTACCCAATAAGTGCCCATAATATGGTTCCTCCATTGAGTCAATAAAGACAAATATTAATTATTTTTTAGGGAGAGGAGGAATGATTATAGCTGCCATGCCCCTCCATCTTTGGGTATATTCCTTAAATGACTTATTTTTCTTTTTAATCATTGTGCACAAGTCCCAAATTGAAGGAGTTATCTCAATGTTGAACTTGTATTGCTCATAAAATGCTTAAGTCAATTTCTCCCAAGAATTGATTTGGCTAAGGTCGAGCTGGGCATACCAAGTTAATGTAGGCCTTATCAAACTATCTTGGAAAGTTCATACCATAAGTTGATTATTTTGAACATATCTGCCCATCCTAAGGACTTATAATTTGGTGTGTAGCTTTGGGCATCCGGTCTTATTGTACTTTTCAAACTCTAGTGTTTTGAATTTTTCTAAATAGGCCTTAACATCAAATGCATAAAGGTTAGTGGTCCTGGCCTGCTCGAATCCATCGTAGCCTTCGAGTACCCTCATTTTCTCAGTGATTTGTTAGGTCAACTTCCTTTCCAATTCTTTTAAACTGTCCCAGTTGGCCTTAAAGTTATTCGGCTTTTTATTGATTGGGAATGAATATGTATTAGGCTCAAAAGTTAGGTTGACTTTTGGATAGAACCCTTCTAATTCAAAAGACTCAAAATTTGGATTAGCCTTTAGATAGTTCTCTTCTGCTTCCAAGGGTAAAGCCTCAATATTCCTTCTACAGCGAGCCTTGGAGTACTCTTTGTTTGATGTAGCTCTAGGTAAAGTAATACTATCAATACGGAAACGTAACTAATCTATGATTTTTTCCACAATTTGCTCCAATGAATGAAACCTTACTTTTGCAGGATTGGTGCCATCAAGTTTATCGTTATTTCTGCTGTTGGTCATTACTCTAGATAAGAATCCTCACTTATTAGCAACTTCTTGATTTTATTTTCTTTTTTGAAAGAATACTCTTCTTTTTAAGAGAGAGAAAAGGAAAAAATGGAATATAAGGATAAGACTTGTTTACAAGTTGAGAGAAAGGAGTAGAAAAACATTTATAAGGGATTAGGAGACTAAATATTTACAATCAATCATACAAGAAAAGTAATCTCAAGGATGTATAGGAGAAAAGATTGGAAAGAGTTAGAGTAAAAGGTACAGAGAAAAGAACCTGTAAAGAAACTTAAGGACACAACTCTCATGATCTTATTCAAATAGAAACTAATGAATATTTATAGGCAAAATAAAAAATTCAAATGAAGGCATGCGGATGCAAAGAGGGGAGTTGGCAAACTAGCTATAATGTGGGAGATATCTTCAGCGTAGAACTTCTAGAAGGCTCTGACCTAATAATAGGTAGTAATATATTTGGGGAGTTCAATGACAACAGTAAATACATTAGTAGGATTCATCTTCTAGACGCTTTGTCTATGAAGGAAATCAATTTTATGGCTCCAAGCATGGCTGATAAACCAAACCATAAGTAAAGCCATATTGGTCTTTAATTATCCACTATTCTCTTCTTATAGACAACTCAGCGATCCGGCCTGTGTTGCTAGTAGTGTTGGGACATAAGATTTCCTTTTTAAAAATTGGTCACTAGCTCTGCAATCCTATGATGTACGTGAAATACCTCATTAAGAAATAAAATAGTTCCAAATGCTGTCAAGATATAGGCATTGATCTTATATTGCTACCAATCTTCAAAGCTACTACAAAAGAGTTTCTAGTTGTAGTTGGACGAGGTTGCTAACCAAGTAAAAGGATCGTCCACCTTAATTATTCTCCTGTGGGGATCTGACCATATTTTGCATATTTTATATTCACAAAGGCTTAGGAGCGTTTTGAAAATCCTTGTAAGGCTAGCCATGATATCTAAGACACATTTTCTTTTTTCGATAGAGAGAACTCCTAACAAATTGGAATATTCTTCAATGGTTGGGCTCAGTCAGTATGGGCTAAGACGAAAAGACTAATTCTAAGGGTTCCAAAAGTGGACTAAAGCCCTTACCATGGTAATATTAGTCTAAATTTTAAGCAGTGAGAGAACGAGCTTAATCTTGTCTTTAATGAATTTCTATTAGTATAGATTGAAAAATCGAAATCATCTTTCGAATATCCCCTTAAGCTTTAGAGGCTCATGAATATGGATTTCTTTGAAAAGAGCCAATGTGAGAGAGGACCTAACCATTTTCTACAAAAAAGATGAACAGAAAATTAGATCAACACTTTCTTATTTTCATAGGAAATATATTGATATTGTAAAGAAAAGAAAACATTTATAAGGAAAAGATTAGGAAACTCCACAGCTAATCTTCTCTTCTTCTTCTTTTTCAAGTCTTGCCACATCGTGTCAATTTGTCAATTTTGGGAAAAGGGTTTCGGAATGTAATTAGGGTAGGTTTTAAAAAGGTCCTTCAGTTTTGTGACTTCACTTGTCTTTAGAAAGCACTTTCATTAGTCACATTAAAGCTTAAGTGGAGTGACTTAATCAACCTTGAGCAGTGGTTACCCCATTACACTCGAAGCTTACATAATAACCCGCCTCTTAGGGTCCTAAGACAGCTTAGGTCTGACTACATCTACTCTGCATCTTTGATGCAACAAATAACCCCCAATACCCAATGTACATTGCATGCAAAATAACCATGGCAATCAAAGCAAAGTCTATACACCAATAAACAAACAAATAAATAAACAAATAGATAAATAACGTACATATTTTGAAAGGCAATTTTAATTTCGAAAAGTACTTTAAGTGGCTAGCCCTCTTAACGTCTCCAGTAGAGTTACTAAACTGTCAAGCCCAATTTTTTCTAGTTTTTATTATTTTTCTTAACTCAATTAGTATTAAACCCTAAACCATTTAATACTAACCCTCAATTAGGAGTTAAGAAAAACTTAATTTTTAAACATGTTTTAAAAAAACTTAGAGTCACCACCTGATTGGAGTCGGGAAAAAGATTAAGTTATAACCAGTTGGATGGATTGAGTATAACTTAGCTACTAATCTTTAAATAAAACCGATTTTTAAAAACCAAAGATTTAGATCTGGGGGCTAAATTTTTTTACCATAAATAGTTACCACTTTTAACTTCTCGAATTTAATGAAATCTATCTACATTCAACCTAATTTAATTCTTAAAAAAGAAAGATAAAGCGATCAATTACTTACAAGAAAAAGAAAAAGAAAAAGAAAAAGAAAAAGAAAAAGAAAAAGAAAAATTTTCATGTTTTAAGTCACTCCGTACTTACATACGGGTACTTACATACTCGCTATTTGGGATCAAACTTTAGTAGTTCATTCAATGAAAACTTTAGTAGGTTGAATAATTTTAATTCTTGAAAAAGATTGAGTTTACGTTTTTACCCCGTTTTAAGTTTATTTAAGAAAATTTTTCTAAGGGTCCTAATTAAGGTTTCATTTTTGGAAATTCTAAAGAAAATGTCCTAACTTGGAAAGAGGATCGGTTGTTTTTATTTATTTTATGTAAAAAACCTATTTTTCTAAGTGTCAAAATGATTTTCATTCATACTATCTTATTTATTTATTATTTATTTATTTCATTTTATCCATTTCTATTATTTATTGTCTAAGTTTTAACTAGAAATATAAAAATATAGAAACAAAACAAAACAAACTATTCTATCCTCTTTTTTCTTCTTTTTCTTTTTTCTCTTCTTTTTTTTTATTTTTGTTTACAATTTACAAGGGAATCTTACAAGAGAAAACAAATATATAAATAATAATAAAAATAAAAAACTACAAACCAATTGAAAAGAGAATGGCCAAACCAAGGATAGATGCGGGTCAAGTTAACAAGTATTGGAGCGAGCCGGGTCGAAGCTCTTATGAGTCGAATTCGAGTCAAATGACCTAATTATGTTGAAGAAGTAGTAACATCGGCAAGGGGCAATCCAAGGCTGTTTAGGGGGAATTTTTTGTGAGTGAGGACAGATTTGTGTGTAGTTTATTGGAGTTAGTGGGTTTGGGATCGTTGTAGCAGCGTTTGGGAGCTGCTTAGGTAGTCGTCGGAGATTAGTAGTCACAATGGTATTGGGAGGACTTTGAAGGTGGCTACTGGGTATGAGAAGGGAGTGTGGGTTTGGATTTTGAGGTGCAAGGAGTGTAATGCATGGCTAGCTTAGCACGAAGTGGTGGCTAGAAGGTGTTTCAAGTGAAGGGTTGCTATAAGTTAAGGTTTGACGATAGGTACTTGGCTGCGTAGCTAGGTGTCATGGCCAGGAGTGAGAGTGGTTAGGTTTGGATGCTCGCATTGTAAGGGGAGCTAGCTATGGGGGTTTCATGAGAGATGAAAGAGAGAGTCTAGAAAGAGAGTATGTATGTCGCAGTATAAAGAGAGAAAGGGAGAGAGTTCGAGAGTGAGATAGAACCCTAGCTAATTCATGTCCCATTCGAGTATGGAGAGATCAAATTTATAGATTTGAATCTCGAATCCAACTTGGCAACAACAATAGTGGCGGATTAGGTATGAATGCATGACTCTGAATTTTCAGTTTTTTTTTTCGATTTTTGAGAGTTGATTTAAGCACAAAATCGATTGAATCTAGTCTTGTTTTTGGACTTGATTCAAAGAAGGCCATGTATGGAATAACATCAAACTAAGAAATCATGTATGTATGTGTAGAATTTACGTAGAAGATGGATCCAAAGTAAGGGGTATGAGCTACTTTCATGTCGAGAACATTGGGGAAAAAGAGGGAAAGGGGGAGAAAGAGAAGAGAAAGGAAGGGAAAAGGGGGCTGACGGGCGCCACATCAATCGCGTCGTCCGTTTAAAGCATGCCACATGTCCCCATAATGACACGCAGCAACTAACATAGCATGTCACGTGGCACCACGTTAGTGTCATCCAATTTGAGGGCGCTACATGTCAAGATACATGGCATAACAAAACCTTAACACATGGCAGTGCAGTATGTGTGTTGGGGAAAAAGGAAAAAAGGAAATTTTTGCCTCTAACAAGATTTGAACCCTTAACCTCAAGCTTAAACCCAATATTATGTCCTTATATTTATCCGTTAGGTCATTAGCCTATACTTTGTTCATCTGTGCAATATAATTTTATACATAGAATTATACATAAACAATATAAGTTATTGTTTTATATAAATGGGTAAAGTAAAAACTTTATATATTTCTTATCTATGCCATGTCACACCCTAAAGCAGCAAAATCATAACAGTCCCACCATGTAAACCATCCTAAGATAGAAACTAATATTATAACCGCTATCTTAAACCTAATTTACATAAAGCATTCTAGATTAACAAGCTTTAAAGTAAACAGTTCATAAATTAAACGTGTTATTTATCTACAAAAATATAAAAAATATGCACTAGAATCTAAATATCTTAAGTAATGATTACAAGATTCAGCAACCTAATCTTACTTCACTTGAGTAATACATAAATTGATACTAAAAATTTTACAAATAAGGCCTAATACTTCAAGAGTGTAATTGATCCTCAATTTTACAACCTCACTCCCATCCAACAGTTGCTAGTTTCAAGGTAGTAATATAGTTGCTTCCTAACTAGCACCTACAACAACATCTAGCGGGATGTAAGCAACCAACCGCTTAGTAAATTAGGACAAAAACTTAAAATTATACATTAAGCATAATCAAGGTTATTAACCAATTATTTTAATGCAATGCAACAAAAAAAATGCCATCATATGACGTTATCCAGTCCATCGTAAAATTAGAGAAATTACACTCACTCTAATCTAGGTTAAGGAGTTTAATGCACAATTCAATAACACATGATCAAACCCAAACTTATATAATAAAGACATTACTTCTCCCATGACTACCTTCAAACCACTGCTTTCATTCTTACCATAACCTTCTCTCCTTTCACTTAATTCGATTAAAAATGAAAAATGGACCCTTATATTATCCTTTCCAAAGGGGTCGATATTTGGCTGGAGGACCCTAAACATTTCCCCTAACGAGCTACCATATAAGTTCAATTTAGAATTACAAGTCATATATTTATTTAATTCTAGTTTAAGGAGGTTAAACCATATTACACAATACAAAAAAATGGCGAACAATACAGCAAGCTAGTAAGACATAATACATTCAAGAACAAGCACACATAGGCATGATACAATCAATCTACCTATAGGCACAAGCAAGTATAATCTTAAGCCTCCTAATATTATGAAACAGTACTCTGAAATACAGCAACGTATTTTCCCAAACTTACCTATACTTCCTACTTACTCAGTTAAGGTGCAACTCACAACAGGTTATTACCGATAATTCTTATAATACAAATATTGTTTTAGTTCGTTCTCATATAACTACCATGGATAGATTTTATATTATAATTTAGATTATTATCTTTAGTTTAAGGTCCTACTAGATTTAGGTTTAATCCTTAGTTTTAGTTTAAACTTATAATCTTGCTCAATTATTCAAGTTCTATATTTCTTATAATCAAGTTAATTCTAAACTAGTTTTTGATTTAATTTCTGAATCAGTTTTGAAATTAGCTTCTATCTTAACTTCTAGTTATTGTTTTATTTGTAAACTCTAGGATTTTCCCCTAAACCAATTTGTGAAATTTATCTGACTATACTTAGGTATTATAAATCTTTGTTTTAGCTCCTGACTAATATTTTGGTTGATACAGTATACTATATTTCTCACTTAGCTACTACGTTTATTTTTTCTATTAGAATAACCTATATTTTCTGCATAATTTCCTAAATTTATAGTCCAAATTAGATTTATGTGATATTCATAATATCATAATATTATAAATTTTAACCTAGTATTTCCTACTTATTTAATTTCCTATATACACATATTACACATTATTACATATTCTACACTTTAAACATACATCTAACATTTCTAACACTAAAAGTATCATCTTTCATCATCAAATAACATATCAAAATGTCTAATTATACTCTAAATCAAAATTTATACCTAATTATCCCTAAATCACAAAATTAACTTATACCCCTTTTACCTATTATTCCTTTTTACATATTTATTACATAATATACGCAATACATGCAACTAGCTCCTCAAATTTCATAAATACCTTCCTACATCAACAATTAACATCTAAGGATATTTAATTACATACCAAATCAGAATTTTTACCAAATTAACATTAAATCACAAAATTAAGTCCAAATCTTGCCTTTTATGAATGATTTTAGAGCCTAAAAATTAAGTAAAATTTTAGAAAATAAATTTTTAGAAAAACACTTCATAACACTATCATATATTTGCTTAATAGTCTGCACAAAAATTTTGAGGTGAAAACTACATCATTAAGATCATTTAAATCAAAATCGAAAACTAGCTTAAGTTTAGTAATTTCTTAAAGAAAATATATCTAAGAACCTAAAATTATCAATTTGACATTTTTTCTTAAATTTACATGCAAAAATATCCCAGAATACCAAATTTTATAATTTTCCAAACATATTTAATATTTTTAATAAATTTTACAAAAATCAGATGAGAACTTGAACTTACTAATCAAAGGGCTTCTAGCCACCAGTAGTAGCTCAACCCTTGTCAACACAACCAGTTGGTGGTGGTCATCCCTCCCTAGGTGGTCGTTGGACATGTACTCCCCTCATATGCTTTAATTGTACATTTTTTTTGTTAATTTTTTACAAAATATCCTCTCCCCACTTCTTGATTTCTCTCTAATTTTTCTGAACTCACAACTGACCAAAATGAATTTTGAAAAGGTTTTACTAAATTTATAAAAGGGTTTAGGGTTTCTTTTTTTATTTTTGGTTGCCAAGTGTCCTTATCTCTTTTTCTTTTTCACTTTCTAATTGTATTAACTTTATTAGTTGATTTTTCCATACTTAATCCCAGCTTTCCACACCCCATATATGGACTGTCCTACACTTTCTCATATTTTTCTTTAATTTTTATGAATTTACTTAATTAATTAGCACTATTTTGTCAAATTTCCAGTGTTATAAGTAATTTTAGGTATTTTTACCTACATATAATTATATATATAGTATAAATAAATAATCATAAATATTATTTAATTTATTTCATAATTTTTAATATATATATAATTTATCTTTATCGATTCATTAATTATTAGAACTCATTTTTCGTGTTTCTGATAAATAATAAGTAATATACATATAACTTAATATTATAATATTTAATTATTTAATTATTTATTTTCCTAAACCCAAGCTCACCATATCACTTTTACTAATATTTTTAACTCCATTGTAAAACTTAGGCTTGATTGAGCAATTTACCCCATCACCCATACTTTATGTATCAAGCCATGAATACCTAACTATATCATGGGTAGATTCCTCTCAATACTCCCATGTGGCACTTGGCACTCTTAACTACACTAAGAAAGGCTAAATTCAACTTGAAAACTACATACAAAAAGTTTAAAGAGAGCAAGTAAAGAGAGAAACTCTGATTATCAACCAAATTCCACTCAATGTCTAGATAATTACAAATGAGGAGAGACCCCCTATATATACAAATGGCCCCTTATAATGGATTGCCAAGATTTATTAAATCTAACAGTTACAATTGAATCGTATCCATCTACCTTACCTATCACCTACTATTATACATTGAATCTGAACATCTCTAGAATCTTCTTAGAATGTTTTAGTTTCTAGAACCTTCCTTAAGTCTGGGTTCGGGCCTAGGCCTTTCTGTTCTAATGGGCCATAAGAACCTTTTACATATGTCTCTTTTGTATTGTCTCCTATACTCAAGATCATGCTGAGCGTATGTCAAGGGCCTTGAAAAATTATTCTGTGACATTCTCCCCTACCCAATTTAGCTACGTCGTCATTGCAGCTTCCTTCTTGAATTCGAGTCTACTCGATACCTTGACCTTGATTCTCTCTATGTTCCCATATCATGAGAATGCTCGACAAACTCCCTTCTTAAAGCCTAATGTAACTACTCGCCCTTTTCAATCTTAACCTTAGTTACTAAGTCTTCGTCCTACTTTTCTGCATCTACTAGGTTTGAACTTTATGGGATCTTTTTAGCTTCTCTTTCCTCAGTCTCCCTCACCAAAGTCGAACTATTTCCTTTCATTAGTGTCGTCTCTTCCCTTGTAATTTGCATTGATTTAATAAGCTTTGTCACTCATTTCGCCTTCCTACTTACTGAGACTATGCACTAAGAACTCTAATTAAGCTAACAAATACAATTAGATCAAGGAACAATGATGGCACCACTCCTATCCAAGAAGTCCATGATAATAATAAACTCAAAGTCATCCATGAAGACAACTTCAATATTGTCCCTTCCCTACCAATCCCCAATGCTAAATTCCACATTCTTAGCAACCCCATAAGTTAAGAGTTTCTTAGAGTTAACCGTCTTGAGTCGAGCTTTACTCCATTCAACCTTTAGCCTAAGCCTAAAGGCAACATCCTTTGAAAGGAATAAATGTGAGGCTACTATATCTACTGTAGCATTAATCTTCCTCCCTACCACTTTAGCCTCAACATACATTAAACCCTTTTTCTCCTTTGCATCTTGAGACTTCATAGCATAGAGATCATCTTCCTCAATTTTGTTCCTTGCAAGGAGAGCATCCAATCATTCCTTTTTGGACAATCTCAAACATAACGTGATCCATTGCAAAAGTAATACTTAAGTTATCTTATCCTTCTCTTATCTACCATCCTCCTCCTTCCCCTTGGAGGACTTGGAGATCTCATAACTTTGATATCTTCTACTTCTTCTTCTTCTTCTCCTTCATTACTTATGGGATGCCAATCTTCCTCCTTTTGAAATTCCATCAAGCCTTCTCCAATAGCAATGACTTTTAAGATGTTCTCCACCCCACGACACTCTAACTTTAGCTTAGCTTAAGGTTTCAAACCATCTAGGAACATAACAAGAGCATCATCTAGGTTGAAGTCCGATATCTTCAACATCAGCTTTGAAAATTCTTGAACATATTACTTCACACTAGTCTTTTGTTGTAGATGTTAGAGTTTCATTTTGGCTTCTCTCCTCGCATTTTAAGGAGAGAATTGATCTCAAAACTCCATCATAAAGTGTGGCCACGAAGTAATTTCATTGGCCCTTCTTCTCCACCAAATCAATGTCGTATTCTTCAAGTATAAGGTTGTTGTCCTTACTTTACTCCCATCATCAACAAGCCCCATCACCCCAAAATACTACTTAACTCCCCACAGAAAATTATCTACTTCCCTTGCAGATTGTGTTCCCTTAAAACACTCCGACTTCAATACTTCCACCCTTGTGACCGGTTGGATAGTTACTCCATTAGTAATAGCAACCCAACATGCTACCAACTGATTCTTAAGGTCTTCAATCTCCTATAGCATAACGACGATAGTAGCATCAATTTTAGCTTCATAAGCTTCTTCGTTAGCTTTAAGTGCACCCATTTAGGCCTTAAGGATACCTTCCTTTTTTGCAAGCTCTCCATCATGCATCCTTAATTCCTCTAAGGCTTAGTTCAAAGTTCCATGTAGCTCACCTCGGAGTTCTTCCTCTAACCCCTCTATAGTAGCTTTATATTCATCTAGTTGCTCCTTAGCTCAGTGATGCTTAGCTTAACCTTGTCCATCCGGATGGCAAGGGAATTCAACAAATCCTCAAACTTGGCCCTCTGCTTGGTCATTCAGTGTTCTCCTTGGCCATCCACCTCATTGACCATAGAGTTGTTGTTCTCAGTTCTGGACGATGACATTCTCTCTTCGAAAGCTGGATCTAATACCACTTGTTACGAGTGGATTCCCCTCAATGCTCTCACATGACACTTATCACTTTTAATCACACTAAGAAAGACTAAGTTCAGCCTGAAAACTACACACACAAAGTTTAGAGAGAGAAATAATGATTATCAACTGAATTCCACTCAATGTTTGGATAATTACAAATGAGAGGAGAACCCCTACATATACAAATGGCCCCTTACAATGGATGATCAAGATTTATTTAATCTAATGGTTACAATTGAATCATATCTACTCACCCTACCTATTATTATACATTGAATCTGGATATCTTTGGAATCTTCTCAAAACCTTTTAGTTTCTAGAATCCTCCTCAAATTCAAGCTCGATCATGGGCCTTTCTATTCTGATGGACCATGAAAACCTCTTACATATGTCCCCTTTGTCTTGTCTCCCATACTCAAGATCATATTGGGCGTATCTCAAGAGCCCTAAAAAATTAGTCCGTGACAACTGTAGGGCTTACATGGCATATAACATGTCTTTTATAATTGATGTTATATATAAAAAAAATACATATTATATAATATAATGCATACAATAATGAACAAACATAAAAACAATATATATAACATATATTGCATAATATATTGTAAAAGTATAGCATTTTATGTAATATAAATACCATTAAAATGAAATGATGTATAATGTATACTATATGCTATAAATAATTTATTTGTACAAAATGCCAATGTATAAAAGTCATATTATATATGATTTGTTTGAAAAATCACACATTGTCAACATCCATGGCAAACTACAAATGGATCTTAATCTCTTCTTTATGTGTACTTATCCTCCTATCTTTAAAAGAATTGAACATTTATATATTAAATTTTTAAAAGAAGGTATCTAAACTTCTATATAATTATTTTACACTTAAATTTATATTTCCTTCTAATTTTAATATCTTTAGTATTTTATCCAAAGACAAAATAGCCAAAAAAAAAAGGTTTAAATGTACTTNAAAAAAAAAAACCAAACCAAAAACACAAAGCTAAAAAGAAAAGCAAAGCAAAAACACTCACACAAATTGAAACAACAAAAGCAATTAGGAAAAGAAGAGGAAAAAGAAGGAGATCAAGAGGATTGAGTAATTAAATTACTAGAGGATTTAGGTAAGTTATTATTTAAATTTTGTACATGTATATATACTTTATACTATATACATGTATATATACTTTATACTATGTACATATATATTGGGTATTTGTTATTTTTCTTTTATTTTATTTCATGTATTACATGAATGTGTGCACAAAGGTATATGTGTATTGTATATGGTCTAAAGTATGTATATGTATGTGTATATAATATAGATATACTAAGTATTTCCTTATGTATATATATGTATGTACAAATAAGAATACATAAGGTATATATTTAGTATTTTCACTATTTAGATAATTATATATATAGGTATGTACACATGAATATATATATGTATGTGTATATGTACATAGTATTTTTCTTAAGTAGAATATGTATGTATATTAAATATTTCCTTTATATACATGTATATATATTTAGTATTTTACTTAATCAATTATGTATATATATGCGTGACTATATATAAAGGTATATATATGTACATAATATTTATTTTAGCATGTGATATGTATATACGTGTATTATGTAATTCCGTATATATATGTGTATATATGTATATATGCCTATTTCGTATTTTCCATGTATATATATGTGTATGTATAAAATAATAAGTATACATATTATTAATAATATTTATATTTTAGCATATATATATATATATACGTATATAGTATGACCATATATGTATATAAGTATATAAAGTATAAATAAGTGTGTAATATACTTGTACATAATGTATAAGTAAAATTTGAATAATTTAATATATAAAATATAATATACGTATAACTGTACATATATAAATAGTAACACACACGTAAAAATACTAATATACTTAAATAGTGTATACAATATACTGTAATAATAATTTAATAAATAAAGTAACATAATAAATATATATAATATATAAGAATACCATAATTTAGAGAAAAATTTTAATAATTAAGTAAATTGAAAGATTTGATTAAATATAATCATAAGTATATATATATAATTATATCGTAAAATAGAAAATAATGAAAAATTCAGAAAAAGGTGCAAGCTTGACACATAGCACTCTCACGTGTTGCCACATCACTATTTATAATAAAATAATTAATTTTCATAATTTATAATAATAGTAAATAATTAATTAAGTAGAAAAATAATAAAGTGGAAAAAATTGAATTAGTAACTCTAAAATTAAAAAAAAATAAAAATAGGTAATTATAGTGAAATAGGCTTAAAATAAGAAAATTATCAATTATACGATTTAAATAATTAGTAAATCATAAATATATTAAGAAAAAGCTTAAATTGATATTTTATAACTTTTTAAGTTAAAATGATGAACTTTGTAATATTTTTATATCATGGTCAAAACTATGAGTTATAACGTCCAAAACAGACCTCATTACGAGAAAGTACACTCGAAAACGATCGAAATAGACCATAAGTTCATAAGAATCCAAACTAAATTGAAAAAGTTATACGCGATCGAAAATTTAAGATAAACCGAGAAAAGTAAGTAAAATATTTAAGTAAAACTATGTTTATACTATACTTGGATTATAATAGGAAACTAAGCAAATAATGATAAATATTTAGTTAATAGGGAAACCTAGTTTTTCAAAACACTTATAATCTTTCTTATCTTTTAGGTGTTCGATTATTGAGTTTAGAAATTCTTAAAAGTCAGGAAAGTGAGCATAACCCAGGTGAGAGAGTTCTTATGAACTACTATCTGTTTGTTATTTGTATACTACTTATTGATTGTTTGTTGAATGACTAATTACTTTGTGTATTATCATCCGTGTTATCGCTTTCTTAAATTGGCAAATGTAACTATTCGACTAAAGAAACTCATTACATTTGTCGCATGTCTATGATCTAATTAATACGTTGATGGAAAGTGTTAGCTTTATAAATTTTTGAGAAAAATGTTTTGGTAATTATTTTTCCTATCTTAGATATACTATTAGATGATTTCTAAAAAAAAAAAAAAACTCATAAAGCCTGTAAATGATGTTTTCATTGTTAAGGCAAAGGTAGTATTGTATCTTTAATTATTTGCAAGAGGGCTTGCATATTTAGGCCGTGGGGACATGGATATTTCTAGATAGTGAGATGAACTCACTATTTATGCTTAAGGGGCTTTTGATATGTTTAGTAGGCGGCCCTAGTTGGGGTCCACCTATATTGATTGTCGATTCTCAAACTAGGGTAATAGTCAAGTAACGTTTGGTGGGATAGTGTCTATAGGCAGCCTCATGCGGTTAAGGTGAGGTGCTCCATGTGGGTAAGTACGGAGGAAAAATCGACGTATAGATGACGTAACTCTACACCTTCCATAGTTCCGGACTCCTATGGATGTATTGCTTGCATACATCACACTTACATTCATTTCGTATATAAATAACTTACATGTGTGCTAATAATGTTTGTTTGATAACTCGCTTGATCGGTAGTAGTAATGAACGAACTCACTAAGCCGTAGTTTGTTCATTCTCTTATAGTTTCTTTTGTAGGATTCTTATAAACAGGGATTAGGATAAGCTTAAGAGTGGAGTACAAACTAGAGAGAGGTTTGGCAAAATTAGAGGTGATTGAAAAGTGTATAATAGTACAAAACACTTTAAGTAAAGTATATTCATATAATAAGATTATGTAGTATTTCTTGTAAATTAGCAAGTTATTTTACCTTATCTTAGTATTTAGTAAGGGATATCGATTCTCTACGATTCTGATGGACTGTGACTTATTAGATATCCATACTCACTTATATGTTATAATAAGTCAATTAAATTAAAAATATCAAAACTTTAGTGATTAATTGTTTAGAGTCATGTAATCTCTGACTTACAAGGCGATTTTCGGATCATAGGTGTATACATGATATAAAAATTTTAGGCAATCCTATTAGACCCTCTTTAGGGTCATGACAGTTTTTCATTAACACATACCCATAACTGTCAGAAGTCTATTAGTGCATAGATTTCTCAACCATAGAAGTGAAGTATATCTTACTTTTTATTTGAATTGATTCAATGATTCTAATAGAATCAATAAGATCTTTATACAAAGGGGGGAAAAAAACACTATATAGGTAAGTAAATCTTTGTAAAGGTCAATATGTATTGAATAAAAGGGGATTCCATGTTTACATTGGTCAGATGGAAACACAAATGATTGGATCAAGTGTAATGCCCTTACATAATAGATGACGAAACTCTAGTCATCAAAGTGTCTTTTAATGTAGTGCCTAAGAGTATATTGGAATTCCAAAGTTAAGCACCCCCGAGCTAAGACAATCCTAAGATGGATGACCTTTTATAAAGTTACAACGCTAAGGGTCAAAATCTTATGGCATTTCATAACAAAGCAGACAATACTCAATGGGAGGAGTTCCAACCGAATCGTTATAAATAGTATCAAAATGGTCTACCGATTGAAAGGGTAAAGTCCATACTTGATAGTAGTCCTAAACCTATGTAACAAAACTAATGAGAATGCCAGCTCTGTAAGGAGAGTGGATTGTAATACCCCTTAAATATTAGGTAATGGAACTTCAATCATCTATGTCCCTTTTGGTATGGCGGTTGGAGTACAATGGAACTCCAGAATTAAGCGTTCTTAGGCAAGAACAATCCCAAGATGGATGACCTGGGAAGCTACTATACAAAGGGACAAGATCATGCAACCTTCCAAGTCAAAGTGAACAATACCTCGATGGGAGAAGTTCTAACCAGTTCGTTGCATTGAGTATTACATTTCCATGATTACTTCTATGGTAACATCACCTAATGCCAACAAACATTTCATCTTATACTTTTTGCTCTTACTAAATATAGTATAACATACAATTAGAACAAAGACAAGCATAGTTCTTTGCCAAATGATCGTTTTTATTCTAGTATGTTTAGTTCTCCAATTACAAATCCTTTTTCCTTTTGTGTGCCAAAAGAGGTAAAATCTTAAAGCAACATATGGTTGTTCATCTCTCCAACAGCCAATCTAAAAAGAGTTTACTAGTAGGTTCAAAAAGAGTTCATAATAGAAGCTCATCGGTAAGAAACCTTTTTAGATCTATCAAATTAATTAGTAGCAATAATATTTCTCAATTTCCAACATATGTCATAATTCTTAAAATCATCCTGATAAAGGAGATTGCATTGATAAGGCAAATACAATCTAATATTTACCATAATGAATGAATTGTCACTATAACATCATCAAAAACCCATAAAATACCTCAAAATGAGATTGCAACTAAAATTGAAACTAAGATTGAGATTGGAACTAAAACTAGAATTTACCAATAAGACAATTATTGGTGTCAACATAGTTCGATGATTTTACCATTTGATGTTGATATGTTTTAAGAAAGGAAATATCAGAAGGTGAAAACTAAACAAATAACTTGAATAAAGTATTTACTAGATTACCTCTAAGTGTAAGCTCCAACTCTTAGATCTTTTATGCTTTCCTCACGTAGTGGAGAGAGAGAGAGAGAGAGAGAGAGAGAGAGAGAGAGAGAGAGAGAGATTTCATAAGATAGGTGTCTAATTGAGAGAGATAGAGAGTGAGAGAGAGATAAAGAGAAACAAAGGAAGCAGATGAGTTTTTCCAAAGTTTTAACAATAGAGGTTTGCTTAATTTGATCATAAATATGTTTATAGGATTAAAGTGTTATTTTCTATCATTTTTAAAATTTGATGAGGTCATGTTGGGGAAAAGAAGAAGGAACTCTCACCAAATTGCAATTTAAAGCTAAGAGTAAGGAACGATGACTTCATGTTTTAAGTAATAACCACTCCCAATTAAATTGCTATTACGGCTACAAGCTAAAAATTGAAGTGGACGTAGTAATAGCAATTCCATAATGAATGATTAGAAATGGAATTGCTATTACGATGAAATGAATGGGCTGTAAGCAGCTCTTGAGAGCAACCTTACAAGTTGCATGTCACTTGATAGATATCAATTAGTCCTCGTATTTTTTTATATATAAAATGTTACCATAGTAACATTGACCAACCTTACTGAAAAGCATGTTCAAGGCCAACACACAATTAGAAATAAAAGTATTTGTATGATAAATTAAACTCGCTCACAAAACACAGAACAAGTAATCAATATGTTGAAAAAGGATTTCGAACATAAATTCCTCAAGACTAGACTAACCTATTTTGGTCATGGGCTAACCTATTCAACCCATGGCCATCCTATTTGAAACTCCAAAGTCCCACACCCAAACACCCTTTGTGTGACTATCCCCTTTCCATTTCAAAGCCGTCCACCAGACTTTTATGTGGTCCACTCCCAAAGTGTGCCAACACCTTGGTAGATCGGCACTCAGCTCCAAGAGTTCGATTGAAGATGAGAGATGGGCATTGAGAAAAGAAGGATAGGAGAGCATACTACTTAAGTCACTTCACTAATTTTTTAGGATCCAACCATATAAGCTCAATCTATATTTCTCATTTGACGGATGCACTTTCATCCTCTGGAATATTCTTTCTTATCCTAGTTTCCTAATTTATCTTTATATCTTTTATGATATTCTTTGGTGTTACCGTCATTTTACTCTTTACTCTCACAAACACCTATTAATTTTAAATATTAAAGTAACCATACTAAATAACATTTCGACACCCGTCAATATGCTCAGTTTTGTAGACTTACATTTACCCGCTTAAAGGCCTATTACGCTATAATTCTTTATTGGCAAGATCTATAGGCAATACAAACATATAACAAAGCATAAAACAGTACATTGATTATGTATCCAATAATTTATGTCGTGTTGAGTCTAGAAAAACAAAGGAGGAAAGTGGTTCGAATTATTTTCAACAAAACCAACCTCTTACGTGTACAAAAATAGTAATGATTGACGTGGCTTTTGGCAACGTTTAAAGATTGGTATTGGGTTTCGGCCTTTTTCGTACACCGAAGGAATCCTGCTTTCGGCTATGATAATGCAAATCTAGGTGACCTTCCTCACTCCTCAACCTCAATTTTGCTTTTCTCGGATCGGATCTCAAATTTCACTCACAAGATAGAGACCTGACCGTGCTTTTTACCAACCAATCACGGTACATCTGTGATGGCACAAGTACACTCGATTATTGTTTTGACTATGTCTCCAATAATACTTCCCTGTAGATCTTATCTTTTCTCACCTGAAAGCCCCATTTATTGAGCATTTCATTATATGTGGCTATGAGCATAAGGATAAAGTCACCTTTCCCAATCCTTCGTAAATTTATATTTTTATTTTAAATTTTATTTGAAAGCAATAAGAGTTCTTGAATTTCACTTGTTAGGGAAAAAAAATAAAATAAAAAACCTCACTGTAGATTTTTTTTTCCCCTTTTCTACAAGAGTGTGTGATATGGTATAAAAATATAAGGGGAAAAGTACAAAAAAAATTATCAATATTTAGCTTGTTTTTTTATTTCAGTTTTCAACATTTCAAATTTTTTATTTAAGTCCTTAATATTTGCAAACAAATCTTTTTAATTGACAAAATTAAATTTTAAATTGAAAAAGTATAAAAAAAGCCCTCAACATTTTTTTTTCTATTTCAATTCTTAACATTTCAAATTTTTCATTTAAATTCTCAACGTTTATAAAAATCTGCAAATTAGTCTTTTTAACTACTAGTGTTAAATTATCATTTATGCATTAACATGGGATAACATTTTATTAGTCTATGTATTTTTATTAAATAAATAATATAATAAAATATTAAAAATTATTAAGGTATTAAAAAATTAGGAAAAAAATATTTAAATACAATGAAAATTTATAAAAATTAATAAATAAAAAAATTGAAAAATTAAATAATTTACCAAGATAATATATCTTGTAATATATATACTTATACATATATAAACATTAATTTTAAAATAAATTAATGAAAGTTATCAAAATTACAAAAAGATGGAAAATATAGATATAAGAGCAAATCTAGCCACCCAAGGATAAGGGTGGCTAATAGCCTCCTCGAGAGAGTCACCAAGTTGCTGACCACCCCATGCCCTTGGCCGACTAAATTAGCTTTTCTTAATTTTTTTTCTATTTTTGGTAATTTTTGTTAACTTTTATT
Organism: Lumnitzera littorea; assembly: GCA_024138015.1. Lineage (NCBI taxonomy): Eukaryota > Viridiplantae > Streptophyta > Magnoliopsida > Myrtales > Combretaceae > Lumnitzera > Lumnitzera littorea. Next base: position 116,329,273 of record JAMXBB010000004.1, on the reverse strand, counting down.
AGTTAGCTTTTTAAATTAATTTTAATATATATGTATATGAGCATTTATATCACCAAATATATTATCTTCTTAATTTTTTTTATTTTGAAGATTTTTTTTATTTTTTAGTAATTTTTTTATAAATTTTCATTATTTTAAAATGTTATGCTGCATTTTTCAATACCTTAATTAATTTTTAATATTCTATCATATTATTTATCTAATAGAAATACGTGGAGTAATAGAATGTTGCCACATGTTAATGTGTAAATGATAATTTAATGCTATTAGTTAAAAAAACTAATTTGTAAATTTTTGCAAACATTAAAAAATCAAATAAAAATTTTGAAACATTAAGAACTGAAATAGAAAAAGAAGCAAATGTTGAGGATTTTATTGTATTTTTCCAATTTAAAATCTAATGCCATTAATTAGAAGGATTTGTTTGCAAATATTTTTCAAACATTAAAAACTCAAATAAAAATTTCAAAACGTTGAAAACTAAAGTAAAAAATGAAATAAATGTTAAGAACCTTTTTATACTTTTCTCAAATATAAAAACATTATATAATGAAAAATAAAATTTTTGTTAAGAGCTAATTCTTCCAATATGAGTTGCTCTAAGACACAAATTGTTTGGTACTAAACAAAACAAATGTCAACTAGAAAAAAATTTTGAAATTGCATTAAAGAGCTCACCACATGATCTCTAGCTCCTGAATTAAGAATACAAAAGATTGAAGAATTTGACAAAGAGGAACAAGCGATCAAAATGAAAGAGCAAATAGTAACTCACTTGATATGTGTTGAAGAATCGAAACTCGTGCCCAATAGAAGACAAAGAGGGCACTGAAAAGCGTGTTAGAATTAGAAATGCTAGAACTATGTGAAACATTAGGTACTCAACGAATGAATAACCTAATACCTTGTCAAATGCAACCTAGAAACATAGCACTACAAAAATAATTTTCATAAATATGTGGTCAATAAAGGGAAATATCGTCAATTAAATTACTAACCAAGAAAAGAAGTTGCCACATAAAAAATCTCCAATTATCTATTGCCTAAAATGGCATTCAACAACCTTATTGGCTAGTTAAGGAGCAAGCAATGCATATTCATTCTCCCTACCTATGCGACAAAAGAAGACCAAATATATTTTTCTTTTAAATATTGTGATTTTTTTAGTTGAAAAAACTCCTTAGGATCATAAGTTAGAATTGGATCTATTCTTAAATCTTTCCTTCAAACACGATCAAACTCTTTCTATTTGGTCAATCTATCCTAATAGCATGCCTACAACATTGAATCTAAGGAGGAGATAGATTATTGAAAATATGGTTTGTCAGATGTGCAGAGTCAAATGAGGATTCATTTCATGCCTTCAAAGAATGTCGTGGTTTAAATCAAATAGACGGACAGGGCTCGAAATTACAGCTTTCATCGTGATGGGGTTGTGCTCTGACCGATTGTACTACAATCCTTGGAAAATTTGGTGTATAGCGTCTGTACTAGGGAATCCATTTTGGGTTTGTAAATGGGCTAGAAAGAGTTGAAGTAAACATTGATTCTATTGCAACGATTACCTTTTTATCAAACAATATAAATTACAAATAAAAAATTTAATAATGTTTTAATGACTGCAAGAGGACAAAATTGAAGCTATCGTAAGGAAATGAATGTGGTTGCAGTCAAGCATACCATTAAGATTTAAAAAGATGATCGACATGAACTTTATTTTTTGTTCTACTAGCCTTTTTGTTAAAATTTTTAAAGAATGATATGTAAAATTTGATATTGTATAAGGGGTATGAAACTTTGGTAAAACAAGACTTGAACCTATCGATAGTTAGCTTTTACTTAACTTATACTCGTCCTCTTGTCGGCCGAAGAATCGGGTAATCAAATTTCTCGTTGTTCCTACTCTTTAGACAATTGACAATTATGCCGAATAGAAGAAATACTTCTGATTTGAATTCAAATTTATAGTGCAAATAGTTATTATAAGTACAGTTATATTTTAAAATCGCTTATTATCTCTAAGTATCAAGGGAGATGTTAAGTTAAGAGCATTCCATATGTCTTAACAGTTACCTTAGCAACTGTCTTAAATATAATAACCGTCTATAAATATCGAAAAGAAACTCAATAAGAACTTTAGAATACTTCTCATTCTCATACATACTATAATAAATCACCAATTTAACTTAGGCATCGGAGTGGCCGTACCGAACACGCCACATTGGATTGGCTTCAGTATCAAGTATTTTTACTCTTTTTTACAAGACTATTTCCTGATCTCAAAATTCATTAACAACAGGACCTAAGGACAAATTTAAGAGGATTGGAAAGGGCTTAAGCTCAGGAAAAAAACTAATTTTCTTAACAAAGGAAAAAATATGTTAATTCATATTTTAAGGAGTATGTCATGACAAGTTTAGTTCATTCTATGATGTCTCAAATAAGTTATATGTTGTTAGCTCTAGGTACGGGGGCTTATGGAGCCATTTTGTTTCCTTTGGTTACTCATACTTCATTAGACATGGTTGAAGTAGTTAGGCACTTATTTTTACAAAATGTTGCCTTGATTCAAATCTCATAAGTGTCATGCCTTTTTAAAATATTTTTATTACTTAAATAACATTTTCATTATACTTTTTCACAATAACTATTAATATTTAATTTATTCATTACTTAATCATATTTAACTAAATAAATTATTATTTTTATTAATATTACACCATTAAAATAATTACAATCTTCTATTATAATCACCACAGTCATATTGCATAAATTATTAGTAAATAATATGAATTATATGGCTTGATTTAGTAATCTTTTCTTTTATAATTAATCTTATAAAAATGGATGTAGATTATTAAATGATTGATTGTATGATAATTTATATTCAAATGATTTTTCTAACATTGCTAACAAAATAGTTTGTTAAGTTATCATGAAAACGGATTATAGAATACTTATATTTATATCTATTTTCCTTTTTTACTCTACTTGTGATTTCGTGTATCAAATAATTCTTTTAGATTTATTTTTTTAAGCAAATATAACATAAGCTTTATGTATCGATTTTATTTTTCATTTTTTTAATAAATTGATAGTTAGATTTTAGTAAACACGCATGCTATAATAAAAAGAAAAAGTAAAAAAATTTAATTTTTTAACCTCTTACAAGCATAGAACATTGTAATTTAGTAGCATGCACACCGATATCCCATTTAAATGAATCAGGTTCAAATCCTTTTTCCTTCAAGTTGTAATGACACAAAAAAAAAAAAAAAAACACTTGTACAAGTGCATTGAATACCTTTAATTATTTTCCAAAAGAATCTTTCATTGCTATTCAATTTTAAAAAATGATGCATGCGAAACAATTAAAAAACTTTTTTACACATATAAGATGCAGTATAGTTGCAATAACATGTAAATATTTTCCAATAAATAATTTTAATAGTAAATTAATTAAAATAAATTTGGTCCTCAGTTTTATTTGTAATTCTACATCGGTTCCCGCTTTGAGTTGCAGGCTCTGCTAGACTGATGTAAGCACTGAGTCCCCTTGCTGACTGTTTTCTGTTCCTTAAGGAAATCATGCTGCCCTGACTACTTAAAAGATGAAGAAGCAGAAGAAGAAGAGGAAAAAAAGGGGGAAGAAAAAAAGAAAAGAAAAAACCGTATTACTTAATTGATCGATGGTTCTAGCTGGACGACATATGAAGCAGCATCTAATTTCCTTGGTACCATAAGTGAGTAATACTTTCGTTGGGCCTATTACAGTGGGGGCGAAAAAAAAAACAAAGGTATTATGTCACCTTTTCTGTTGAATATGCGACCAATTCATTCAAATTAATATCTGTGCCCACTAGAAATTTCATAACAAAGCAACAAATTAATATGCTATAGTCTGTGCCCACTAGAAATTTCATGACAAAGCAACAAATATTGTTTTAATAATTCAAGTACCCTCTTTAATCCATCGGAACAGGAAAATTTAATTATTCTTCCAAAACACCAATCATTCTCCCGGAAGCCAATCTTTAAAGAGTAAAGACTTCCTTTTTCTAAATTAAACCCGACAATGGTCAATTCTTTAAAAGATTGAAATAGCAATAAATAGTTAAATACCCAAATGTGGCAGCCACAAGTATGTATAAAATACAACGATGCTGGAGGATCAGTACGATGTCAACATAAAGGTGTACTGGGACTTCAATAATAATATATTTTCGCTAACATTATTTAAAGGTTAAATTTTTTTATCTTAAAGGGTTGGTAAAGCTCTTGTGTTGTAATAGTACGGATAATGGTTTCTTAATGGGATTAACAAATTTGAATCTAGTTCATTCAATAGTTGTAATATGATAGTTAACAAAAAAAAAAAAAACTAAACAAATAAATAGTCTAATTAAGTCTTTTAAAATTTAGTAAGAAAAAGGGATAAAATAACCACATTTGGACTTCACATAAATGAAAACCCGTACAATGGTGATCGATCAATATTTTGCTATTTTCTGAAAAAAAAAAGCGGTAAATATGCATTTTAAAACCTAAAAGTATATACATTGAAGGCATAATAATAAAACTTTCTATACTTTTTATGTGGAATAATTAAACATTAAAATGCCAAAAATATTTTTTTTCAACCATTAACATTTTTCTTTAAGAAAAAATAGATTCTCATAATACAGTTATGGCATTAAAAAAATTACACACAAAAAGAAAAAAAAAATTCCTAATATCCAATCATAAAGAAAAGAGAAGGAGAAAAAAGATCATCTTAAACATATATCACTTTTAGGTTCATTCTTTTCCTTTAATAAAAAATAAAATAAAAGGACATATTTTATTTATTTTATGTGCTTCTTAATGTATTTAATGTTTGAATTATGTTTTTAATCGATTTTTGTTATCTTTCCATTTTTTTATATAATATTAATCCTACATATTTTCCTTCTGTTTTTCTTTTTCGCTTCTATTATCCTATGCAAGGGTAAATCGGTACCCCTATGTACAAATACCTACTCATACCTATTCAATCAATACAGTTACTAACTAAGTTTGAAGAATAGATTTTCCAGAACCTATTTCCACAGCATAGGATATAGTTATAAGTTCATCATACATTGCACCCACTCTAAAGTAAAGAACACAAGCTTTAAGATACTCTACACTTATTGTAAAAAATTATTGATAATATTAATAAATGAATAATAAATGTTAATATTATATTTTTCGATCAATAAATATTTTATTAAAAAAGGGGGCCTAAGCTCATAAATTAATAACTATAAACGGAGAATCTTGATATCATCTCTCTCACATTATGTTTCCATTCTTTCCCATATTCTCAGCCATTTTTCTCTCCATTTTTTTGTTTTCCATTTTTCTCCTTATTCTTTTCCATTTGCAAAGTGATTGTAAACTTAAACCAATAAAGGTAGAAAAAAATAAATTTTTTTAATTTGACAAAATTTGCTATAGTTTTGTATATTAGGAACTTGTAATATTACGTATAAATTACTCTTTTGTATTATATAAATTCTACATTTATAGAAAAAAAAAAGTAAAATTTATATTTTGTACAATATATAGGTTTTAGTATGGTTCTAGAGTATTACAAGATAGGTTTTAGTTATAAAATTTGAGAACCTTTATTTTATAAGCTAAATATAAGTAGATAAATACAAATAAGATTTTGTACTCAACTCATCATATACTATTTTACCCTTGGAGTTGTATATAAGTGGGTTGAACAAATAAACTCGGCCCAACCCATTTTGGTTAGCAAGTTAAATAGACTGGATTCATTTGGTCTATGTTTTAAATTAGACAAAAAACTTATTGCCTAACTCGTATAAAAAGTAAATTAAACAGACTGACTCATAAACTAAAGATAATAAATGTGTTAAACGGGTTAACTCAAACCAACTTATTTTGGCGAGAAAATTAAACAGGTTAAATTCATTTAATCCACTTTTTTAAAAAATCAAAAACTTCGATCTAAATCAATTTAAAAAATAGATTATATGAATCGATCCGTAAATTAAAATCTATTTACCTATTTCTACTCATCTTTAACCATAAGCAAAATTTAGTATCAGAGCTATATTATGGCCTTTTGTCCTACATCAGATAACTATCTAATATCCCTTTGTATTGTGATCATTAATATTCTTCCTTTACTATTTTGTAGAAAACGGAAGAAGGATATTAAGCACATTGATTTTAAAATGTAAAAGTAGAAAGATGGACACATATAATTCAAATAAAAGTAAAACTTTTCATATTTTCAGTTACACTTAAGAAAAAATAAACGTAAAAAAAGGCGAAAACATGCTAACCTTTTCCTTACAAAACTAGACAACTGTCTCAGAAATAATTGTAACATTTTAAAAAGATCTTGATTAAAAAGAAAATAATAATAAGAAGGAGAAGAAAGATTTCGTAATCTCCAATCATGGAGACGAGGGAGCAAAAAATCGTCTCGAACCATACGTCAGGAAAATCGAACCTAGGAGATTCGTGTCGCTATCTGTCCGTCCACGTGGCAAAATCTTCTCCTACTAATTATAGAAACCCCATACAACACATCTGACTTCACCCCCACTTTTAATCTCTATCCAAATATCACTCGACCACGTGTCCTGTTTCTGGAACCCCACTCCTTACACATACACTGTCCACGAGAATGCACTCTCTACGCGGCTCCTTTATGGCTTCCATTACTCGACACTCCTCCCATTCTCATTGGTCTTCTCTGGGAGGTCCAATCGATGAGAATCCACCTCCTCCCTCTCTCCTTCTTTTCTTTCTCTGTCTTCCAGTTCAAATGGGCCCCGCCTTACCCGCAAGGCCACGTCTTCGAATCCAGCCAATCGCCGGTCTGTGCTGTTTGGGTATGCCTCTCACAAGTGTCTACCCTCACACGCGTCCCCTTCCAGAGTCCCTATAAAATAACTTACCCGTCTTGTTTATGTTGCTTCAGTGAAATGAAATGAAACCACAGCCATTAATTATGGTTAGCGTGAAAACATTCTCGGTTCATTAGTCACATATTGTATCTACTGTCTGTTGAGAGAGAGAGAGAGAGAGAGAGGGGTGTTGGAGAGGAAAAAAATGGAGGGAGATTGTTGTATCGCTAGATATGCACCGGGTGGTGGTGGTGTTGGTGTAGGAAATAATGGTGTTTATAATATGTCTCAAGTTGACCGGATAATGCTCAGATTCCGGCCGATCGCCCCGAAACCTGCCTCTGGTGGTTCTTCGCCTGAGAGCAAGGACACCAACGTGAGATCCGGTCGACGAGGAAAGAGACGTTACGTGCGAAAGAATAATAATAACAACAATAACCGAAAGAGCAACGGCAGCAACAGACCCACCAAAAGAGGGAGGAAATTCGCTTCTTCTTCTTCCTCCTCACCCACTTCTTCCACTGATAAGGGAAGCCAAGGAATGGCGATAACCGAACCTGTCGTGACTCTTTCGTTGCTTCCCGACGCCCCGGTGGAAATTCCTAGGTCGCGTCCGGTATCATACAGTACCGATCTGTTCTTCTCCGGCGGAAAGCCACAGCATAACGTACCTGTTTGGCTAAACTTCAACACCAACAATGTTACTGGCACGGAAGTGGTGAACCAACCCGTAGTTTCCGTTCCGAGCCCTAACCCTAACCCTAATGGTAAGAATAATCTATGGCTACCCAAAGTTGTGGTGGTTTCTTTAATGGTGGAATGCGTGGCGGAGACGTGGTTGGACCAGAATGGTTTGGGTTTTTCGGATGAGGAGAAGAGGAGGAATCTGGAGGGGGACACGTGTCCGGGGCTTATATCGGATGGTTTGAAGAGGGTGACATGGATGAACCAGGCTTTTAGGACGATGGTGGCCAGGCAGGGTGGTCACGTGGGGGGTATTGAAAATTTGATCGTGCGGTTGGTGATGAAGGAAGGTGTTCCATTGAGCGGGGCCGGGATGGGTTGTCCGGCGTTCACGTGTAGGGTGAAGATGCAGTACACGTGCGGAACTGAAAGTGGGAACGAGAAGAGCTTGCAGACGCAGATACTGCCCTGCGACGTGTGGAGAATGGATGGTGGCGATGGTCGCGGTGTTAGCGGTCCATTTGCATGGAGGCTTGATGTAAAAGCCGCTCTTAGTCTCGGTCTCGGATTGTAAATAGGTGGAAAGTGTTGGATAGCCCGAAATCACAACCAGGAAGAACCAGGTATTTGAGTCTTAAATATTAAAATTACAGCTTTAGTTCCGCAGTTTATTGCTGGATCTTTATAGACCCGGTCGATTTTATGAAGCTCCACTGATTCTAGGAGTGTTTCGGGATTGATCCAACTACAACGGATGAATGGCAGTGTTTTTTCTTTTTTCTTTTTTTTTTTTTTTAAAGGTTTGATGTCTCCAAGTGCTTACCTCGTACTGTTGTTCTACGAAATTCGGTTGAAAAAAAGAGGCGATCCCTCAATTTGAGGACATATGTTGAGTCTAACTTAGGGTCCTACTAATTCGGTTATGATAATTTCCTTTGTAAATATCGCTATGTGACTTCAACGCGGTGTTCTTGCTTTTTGATGAATATTAAGCTCTTTACTGTTCATCCACGTTCTTCCTTCTCCTTTGTATGATCTGTACTACGTGGAGTTGTAAATGTAAATTGTTAAAAAAATACGGTGATTAACTAAATAGTAATGTAATTTGGCCGTGCCTGCGTAGAAATATGTGAACGTGTATCGTATTCATCGTATCTAATGTGAGAGTGAGTTAGCTCTCGGTTGAAACATGAGGCAGCAGTATGTATGAGTATGTCCGTACATTCAGACTGACTGGTACATAGGCAACTCGTCTTCTTCTGGAAAATCATAGACTTCCCGAATTCTGTAATGCCTATTTTCGAGGGAAATCGATCCTCTAATTTTTTTTTTCCTTAGTATTAATCGTTATTATCTAGATTTTTTCAAAATCTAAAGAAAATGATGTGAGAATATATTTTAAAAGTTTAAATAATACCAATTATTACTTTAAATGTCATCAATTTTTTTTAGAGTAAACACAGGTACATGAGTGGAAAAGATTGAATGGTAGTAATACTAGGTTTTAGTTTTATTGAGTGAAATAGAAGTATCAATCGTGGTATATAGGCTTTAAATGATAATATATTAAATTTTAACTTACTTGAAAAGATTCAATATTAGCGATACCTGAGTTTCAGTTTTACCGAGTGAGTTTTAAGTGATGATATATTAATGACTCGATCTATAAAAATTTTTTAAGTTTATTGGTATGAAAAAATTTATTTAAAAAATATTAAGAGTAATTAATGTATTTTATAAGAAATTAAAATAACTAACTTATTACAATTTCATTATACATATATAATAAATGAAAATTAAACTCTTAAATTATAAGAAGTTACATTAATATATAAAACTTGTGTGAGTTATGTTTTTAATAAAAAAAATAATTAAATAGAAAATTATATTTGAAGCAAAAAAGAGTAATTCGATATAAATATAATTATTTTACTATATCTTCTCATGATAATTTTGTATTGTCGCTACATTAACAGTGTAAAAAAAATCATTTTCAATAAAAATTATTAGACAATTAATTATTTAATAATCCAAGTTTATTTTTATTAAACTTAGAATAAAAAAACTTTAATTNGACGGGTACCTATTGGCCCCTTTCGGGGACCTGCACTTACGTGTTAGTGCGATATGCAATCAGTTAGTATTCGTTAAAACCTTATCATTTGTGTCTCCATGTGATGAGTTCCGTCTCCTTTTGTTTCTTGAGATAGATGGTCAACCACTTCCCCGTGGACCCCAGTAGACAGCAGCTGTGTGATAGATGCCACGCACCGCGTCAAATCTAATACGAGAATGAAGTTTTCCAGCGACCGAACGAGAACAAGCCCATGGTTGGCGGTGGCAACTCCATTATTAGGAGCTAGAAATCATCAACTTTTTAATTGAGGGGATAATGGAAAGCCACGTATTCAAGAATCGAAACGGGCTGGAGTTGGTTGTTCACCATTTAAACTGGTTTTGAGTTTGTAGAAATTGTGTAAACATTATGTAAATGATTTAATCAAATAGTTGCAAAATGACAGGGAATGGATTTGAATTCATAATCCGACTCCTAAGTTAATTTGATATGGAATGGATTATTGCACCTGCTGATAATGGATCCATCTACATAAATAATAATGACCTTTCTTCGTCATGTTCTTGTGGGATGTTAGTTCTATAGAAAGCGTAAACCAATTGCCATCTTAAACGCTTATAAGATATTATTGAGTCGATAATTGTCCAACTATTTTATATATTACGTCAATAACTGAGTTGGTTATTGAGCGTCATTGAGCTAAACTAGAATTCATTGAGTTATACTTGAACTACTCAAATTTAAAAATGTATACATATTTGAAGTTATATTTTAAATCTTTTAGTTATTTTAAATTTTAAGGCTTAAGGTATTTATAGGTCGATTCAGTTCGATGTAGAAATTTTATCGAGTTGAATGGTATTTAAAACAATTCAATTTAATTATTTAATGAATCAAACGGTTTTTAATAATTTAGGGTTTTGAACTGAATTGTTTTATTTGATTTCAATCGCTTTGTGAAAGTACCATTGTTTTCTTTTTAATGTTATGAATACTTGTTAAAAGTTTTCAACCAATATCAATATTCAAATTACAATATATATGCAAAAATAAAAGTTATATAATATTATTTTATGATAATATTGCATTTTAAAAGAAGTGAAGGCGTGTGAATTAACCAGAGATGAGAAAAAATGGTAAAGGAAAATGAGTGAACCGTAAAAACTAAGAATGAAATAAGTAGTGGCAAAAAGAAAAAGGTAAATATGATTAAACTGAAATATTGATAAGATTTAAAATTTTAAAAAATATGACACATTTCTATCTTTTACTAAGAAACAACTCAATTTGATTTAGGTTCAAACAATCCAATTCAACTTGATCCTCCAAATAAAACTGTGAATCATTTGAACATTTCTCGAAACAAGCTATAAACCGAACCGAAACATAAAAGAATCATATTTTATGATTTAGTATGATTTGCTTCGATTTCAAATTCGCTTCCATTCAATTTGATGAATAGCACAACTCAAGACTATATATCCAATTTATTTGTGACTACTTGCTAAGTTCTCTTAATAAGGTGAAGTTTTTTTTTATCTTTCTACTCTTTTATCCTTTCTCGTAATGGCTAAGATAGGAGTTTTTTCTTTTTTTCTAACTATTTTACCCACTTAATAGGGGGTGTGTGGGTGGTTGGGAAAATTGAAGCCTAAACATGTGAGACGTACAGTCTCTAAAAATTTCACACTATTCGTGTGTTGCAATGGTTCTATTATTCTTCGCTTTCTGTGGGTGTAACCAACGGATTTCTTTTGCCTTCTCTCAACGATATGCTATGCATAGGAGAGGAAGAAGCGTTCAAATGTTGAGGGGGGATAAATAATTTTATGATTGCTACTATATATCTGCAGATTTATTATTTAAACTGCTTCAAAATGCTTCTCTCTCTAACCATGAAAATCATGCATCTTCCATTACACAATTTTTGGAATCTATTTATCAACATGCTCGCACGTCGAATAATAATAATAATAATAATAGTAGTAATAATAATGATAGTGCTTTTCGTTGTGCCGTTGTGCCGTAAGCGAATATGATATGAAAATAATTTTCCAAAAAGCAATAGGAGAGCAGTCATTTTACCTAATGGTTTTTACAATTCTACCAAGTAAGGCACTCAAGGTGTGTGTACCAAAAAAAAAAAAAAAAAAGAAATTATTAAAGCTATTCATATTGAAATTTAGATTACTTACATTGCTCATTTACAACTTCATTTATGTTCTTTATAATGTAAAAATAAAATCACATAAAAACTTACTTGAAAAAGAACATACAACTTAGCAAATAGCATCTTGTAGGCTGATATTCCTAATTATGGGATACATTTTGAAAGTCAATAATATTACAATATTTGTTTGCAATGTCATTTTAATATTCTAAAAGAGTTACTAAAATTCGAGTTCTAGCTTGCGTAAAAGGGGGAAAGAAACCATTAACAACGCAGCCCTGTATTACTTTCTTACTTAAGCCTCATGAGAATTAAAAAAAAAAAATGCAATAAATTCACCCAAATTCAACTAAATATCCATTAAGAAAAAACAAAAAAAAGAAAATTGCCCAAAAAATTGCAGCAACATTTACACGAAAAGAAAGCCCAATTAAAAGGAATAGTAAGTCTTTTGTCTTAAAGATAATAAGAAAAAGCATGACTTATTATGTTACTCTACACATCCTTATCAAATTCAAAAAAAATTTATCAATGAAAAGATACAGAAAAAAATTAGCCTATGTGAGATTTGAATATGTGGACAAGGAGAATTACGTTTAAAGATATTAACATTTAAAAGAAAATTTAAATAAGAAATTAATATTTTGAGAAATTAAAATAAAAAATAAACATTTAATTAGATTGTTAAAATAAAGGATTATTATTATAATGATGTTAACTTTGAATTACATTATAATTACTTTTTATATGATGCACATATGAATTTAACATGATGATTAAATGGTATTTACATATATATTTAAGTATTAATAAATATAAAAAAATTTATATGAAAAATAAAAAAAATAACAAAACTTTATAATATAATTATAAATAAATAAAAGAGCGTGCAAAATATTGAATTTATTTACATATCGGTCATATCCATTACACGCCACCGCGTAGCAAGCCGTTCTCTAACATTCCTCCGAAGCATATCCGTAATCACAACTTTCAAGAAATCAATATTCGTAATGTTATGGAAACCATCATCGTACGGCTGCTTGGAAAGGCGAGAGTTGCCACAACATTGAACGACGATTTCTGGATGGACGACATCATTGTGGAAAGAAGTTGTCTGTCTCCATTTTGCTTTTGCAGGTTGAGTAAGTCAGAGTAGCAATGACAGAGGTCACAGGTTTTATTCTTTAAATTCTTTTGCATTTTTCATTTAATTTTTTTTATTTTGTTTTAAATTAATTATATTTATATTTAGAAAAATTACTTATATTTATATAAATATAGTATTTAATTATATTATAAATTTTTGTTAATAGTTATTTTATATATATATTTTTACATATTTTTTTATTTTTAATATTTTTTTAGGATTTTTTCCAATTTATTGGTATTTAAATATACATGTAAATATTACATAAGCACTACGTTAGAGCCATGTATATACCATGTGGTAAATAATTGCCACATCACTCAAAGTTAACGTTATTATAATGAAAATCCCTTATTTTAATGATTTAATAAAATATTAATCCATTATTTTAATTTCTTAAAGTATTGATCCCTTCATTTAAATTTATCCTTAAATATCGATATCCTCCTATGTAATTCTTTCAATATAGGCATAATAGTGAATACCAAAGCATCTATGTTCAAAGGTAAACATTAAAGAGTAAAAGTTGTGGTCAACACTATTGTAAAATCCAAGTAATTCAAATAAATAAAATAAAGGTTTTATTTAAAATATTGAGCCAAGGGCAAAAAGGTCCTTACAAAAGTTCCTAAAATCCTTATTTCATAAGAAAAACAAGAAGAGTCGCTTACATTCTCTCTTACATCCCTCATGTGTGTAGCCTCTTAGTTAGGGTTTCCTTACAATCTCAACTAAGTATAAGACTCAAATCTTGTTTCAATTACATTTGAGAGAGGAAAGCATAAGGTAAGTCATGAAAATTGATTTCTTGACAAGTTTTATCTAATCTTAATATGAGAAATTCATTTCTCATTTAGAGTTTGGTGAGAAACAAATTAAAATTTTTATTTTGAGAACTATGATTTTTGGATTTTGAAGGTGTTATGTGGATTCAAGCCCCAAAGGTAAGTTTTAATCCTAAAGTCCTTAGTTTCCTTTAATTTTATTAAAGGTTGTGAGTTGGTGATTTAGGTTTGAAATGGTGGATTAAAGGTTAGATTTGTGATGTTGGTTAAAGGAGGTTTTGAAATGAGATGGAAGGTGTTTTGGCTTAACAAAACTTGAGGAAGTAGTCATTTTTATCAAGGAATGGGTTTGGAGTTAGGTATGCAAGGGGTTGCAAACTACAATCTGCAAAAGACTATAGATTGCAGTTGGCGTTCGGATGCCCCTAGGCCTAGCATCATCCTCTAGAAGTTAGGCTCTATCAACTCATGATTGTGAGTCCTTCATGGCATCTGAATGCCGCTTAATCTAGCATCCAGACATCATCTCTATAAAAACCTACATAATGTTTCCTCTTCATTTGCTTGAAGTTTCCCGTCCTCTTTTTTTGATCCTAAACTCTTTTAGCATGTTTTATGTCACACCTTAGGAAGTAGCATCAATGTAACAGCCCATTGTATATTGCATATAAGCCCAGGAATGACTCTATTATCACTCAAGAACTTCAATGCAATATACAAGGTGTCATTACAACAAGTTGCTTCAATGGTCATTACATTTCTAATGCAACATTAATCAAGTGAACATATACAAATTATAATAATTATCAGATACCATTAATTTCAAGAGTCCAAGTACAATACTAAATAACAACAATATAGAGTCTAGGCTCACATAATCTTAACCTCCCACAGCAATAATAGAATTATATTTAAGATAACAAGAGTCTTAAAGAATATATCTAGACACAATTACTATATCTTCTAAGATACAATACTTCTAGTAGCTCCATTCCACTCACTGTGGGAGATCCTCTACGTAGGTGTAAGTGTAACCAGTAAGTACCCTTCATTAAAGGAGATCTATGAGAGTATGAGCAACAACTAACCCAGTGTGATATCCCTCATGCCGTATGCACACAAAAGTAAGTAAGTTATCACTTATTATCATGTGACGCATGGGCAAACATATGAATACAAAAAATATACATAGCTATCCAAAAACTATGTATAATACAGATTTTCGCCCTCCGTTACTTAGGGTTGGGGAATAAGTATCAATATGTTAACCCTAGGATCCCGCAACTCTAAGCAATCACTCTTGATTGCAAGTATCTTAATTAATTAATACTATAAGAAAAATATACCGTTGGTTTAGCTCAACAAAATTTTAGTATCTAAAATGACTGATCTTATAATATGTACAATCTATACCCTAAGCGGTTGAAGCTCCAATCAAGGGACGACATTTCACACTATGCATAAGTTTCCAAAGGTCACGGCAAGGTTGTAAGTGAAAAATCACCTTTATATAACCTCTCCGTGCCACTATGTGATGCTAATGGCTTTCTTCAATGCAATTGTGCCAATGCATTTCCAATTTCACCTTAGCTTCCGATATTCATTGAATGCTCTATTTAAAGCATTCAACCAAATAATCTAGACACTCTTAATAATAGATAATAAATGCAGCACAGCAATGGGGTCTATCTATATTAGAGTTGCTTCCCATTATATAACATTGCAAATGTCATGGGATTTCTTATGGGGAACAATTGAAAATCACAAAGCTGTGCACTCAGGAAAGTGGGAAAAGTTAAAAGAAAGAAAGAATGACGGTGGACCAGGACTATTAGATTTAAGACTTAGAAATAGATCAGCCATTGGGAAGTTAGCTTGGCAAGGAATCAAAGGTGAAAAACTATGGGTGAAACTGTTGAAAGAAAAATATCAACACTGCTTTAGGCATGGAAAGTTTAGAGGGAGTACCGTACTGGCAAGAAATATTTTTGAAGAAGCAAAGTGGGTGGAAAAATACACAAGAAGAACAATTCGAAATGGGAGAAATATATCCTTTTGGTATCATAATTGGGTGTCGGACGGTATACCAAGAGACTTTTTTACTGGCCCTCTTCTACAAAACAGCGAAACTTTATCTGTTGCAGATGCTTGGGATGGCCTCAACGAATGGAAAGAAGAAATAATAGGGTTTCCTCTAAATCAATGCATTAAGAATAGACTCGGAAATGTAGTGATCAGACAGGATGAAGATGTTTATGAGGGAATCATTGGGAAGCTAACAGCATCAGGCTTATTCTCAATGAAAACATCATATTGGAAATTAAAAGATGAATCGACATCTTTGCATTCGAACTCCACTGGAAGTAATTGGGCATGGATTTCGAAATTACCTCTGCTTCCAAAAATATAGTTTCTCTTATGGAAAATATTTCACGAATCCTTGCCATCTAAAACAGACCTCGTTGATAAGGGAATTCATGTCCCGTTAATATGTGTTCCATGGAAAACTGAATAAGAAACAACAATGCATCTATTTAAAGATTGCAGCAAGGTCCGTAAATTTTGGATGAAATTTAATAACTCAATTTCTTTCCAGGCCTCTTTTGAGAAACCAATATTGGAGTGTATTAAAGAAAATTGCAGGTTCCGAAAAGAACATCGCATAAATCCAAAGCCTCCCTGGGCGATTAAATTCTCCTTCTGTTTATGGATGATTTGGATGAAAAGGAATGAGCTAGTATTTTAAACGTCTGCTACGAAAACATATTCATGGACTGACTGGACAAAAATTCTGATTGCTGATTTCTGGGCAACAAAAAAATTTAGAAAATAAACAAGTCAAATCTCTCCCAGCGATAAGATAGATTTACCATGATTGTTGGGATGAAAAAGCAATTTATCTTGCAACCGATGCATCTATGAATCTGCAATCTAATGTTGTAGGAGTTGGCGGAATTCTCTTAAATTCCAAGGGCCAACTTATAGTGGGATTTGCTGAACCAATTACAATTGCTTTTCCAATAGAGGCCCAATTATGCGGAACTACTACTGGATTATCCCTTGCTTGGAAGTTTACTGATTATGTTATCCTCATTAACGATTGTATTAAGGCTTATCGAATCATGCCAGATAGCAGAACTAACGTAGATCTTTTGCATGATGTTGTTTAATGTTGCAGGGACTTGAGGAGCACGTCTAGGCAACTGAAAATGAAACCTACCAGCAGAGACAACAATTATATTGCTAATGCATTAGTGAAAGAAGGAGCTCCTCTAAAGCATGAAATTTTGTTTGACCACTCCCCACCTGCAGGGTTGCCTGAAACAAATGTTGTGGACTCATGTAAGGATATACAATCTCTTTTGTTGTTGGACCTTGACTTTATCCATATATAATAATAAGTCTCTACTTACTCAAAAAAAAAAAAAAAGTAAAAAATTAAAAACAAAAAAAAACCCCCCCCCCCCCCCCCCCCCCCCAACATGTATTATTATATAAATTTAGGTGCAACTAAATTTATAAACACAAACAAGTACAATACTTATTAAAAACATTCACTCTATCATAGTATCTTATTGATCAAAATAATCCTTCAGATATTCTAAATTAATATCGAAATCATCTGATAATAGTTGGTAAAGAAATTATATAAATAAATAAGTTTTCAAGAAAGCTTTCTAAAAGTTTATTTATGTCTAACTATCATTTATTTTATAAATTGGTTATAATTTATCCATTTCAATTTTATTATAAATATATATATTTTGTACGTACTGTTTATTTTCCTTCTATTGGAAGTACTATTACTGTTGCTTATTCTAGTCATTTATTGTACCCATATATACCTGTCTCTGTGTGTATATATATCTATATATTCATCGTGTTATTATTGTTGTTATGATTACATTATGTTTACTTATTTGTTCGTACATATGTACGTATGTATCTATATATATATATATCTACTTAGTATTTTATTTTGCTTCGTTGTTATCACCGTAGTTCATGCCATAATATACTCCTTAGTTTCTATATTGGAAAAATACTTTATGCTATCTTACCAAGCTACTGAGTATACTTACCAATTTTTTACTAGGAAATTTTCTTTTCTTTTTTTTTTTGCTGTCTTCTTTTTTTTTTATTAAAATATATTATCACACATGATATAATAATAAAGGTATAAGATTTTTATAATATTTATAGCCGACATCGATGATATAGTAAGGATATATGTAGAAAATTGTTGAAATAAAACGCAGTGCATACTTTATTCACAAGATATATTATTATAATATCTACATTATATTATAATCAATTATCACGATATGATATACAACATATGATATTTGCATTTCTGTAGAGTGTTAATACAGATTGTGTATTAAATGAATCTTTTGTGATGATATGAACAACTAATTATGTCAAGACTTTCATCATATATTGATTCATTTTTAACAAAATATTCCCTCTTGCCATGTTGATCACCGAGACAACTATAACTAGCCATCTATAATTCCAAGTTGGCTTCGTATCTAGATTTCCTGCTGATCTCCTATTTATGAAGTCAGCGCTATACGCACCCTTCATTTACTTCAACCCATCAGCATCTAAAGTTCTACGTTTGTTAACTCCATTCAACATGGAAACAGTGTGGTCGAGGGAAAATGACTACCACAACAGCGGCTTACCTCAAGGATATTACAGTACCTAGCCGCTGTTGCCTTGGTTCCCAAAGGTCGATGCACAGTCGCCGGAGTTCCGTTAGAGTTTATTCCTGAGTAACAAAATGGCCAGCAAGGAATATGGATATAAATTGTCGTCTTAATCGAATGAATCATCGCAGACGAACACGCGATGAAGTAGAGAGCTTACCTAGTGTGACTTAGTGGTCGTGGTTTTGAAATCGCACTTAGTCGAAGCTTTGCCAGCGTTATCAGATGCTGTACTGTTTTATTATTCTTGAAACAGGGGCTGTTTTCAATCAGCTAGAAAGGATGTAAGAAAAGGAAAAACATTAAAGACAGGAAGAGGAAATATGAGAAGAGAATGTGTAGGGTTATTAAGGGCAAACCCGAACCAAAGCTTCACAACGAAGAGGAAGTGCGTGGTCGTCGACAGCCGACACCAAAACCTGCGACCCTAAGATCGAAGCACAAACACACACTCCGAGTGTTGCGAATAAAACGAGAGAGAGAGAGAGAGAGCGAGAGATCGGGTGGGTACAAGAGAAAGAGAAGGAAAAAAATAAAATGGGAAAACGAGAGGCTTACCACAGGAGAATGTATTGAGTATCCAGTTGGTTTATATTTTCCGAGAGGTAAATTTAAGTTTTGACTTTAAATATGTTAATTAATTAGATTTAACTCTTTATGTTAAGATAATAAAATTTAAATAGTTAAATTTAATCTTTTTAAATGATTAAGGAAGTTTTAGTATAATAGGTTTGAAGTAAAGTCAATCCGATTAATTCATTTAGTTCAACTTTGCTCACACTAAAAATAAGTCACTAAACTTGGATCCAAAGAAACTGAGGGCATCCATTAAGGGAGGAGATTAATATTGGCTATTCATTTACATTACAATTTTATAGATAAAATTAATAATCAACTCTTATAAATATCTATTTTCCTCTCTCATTTAAACAACAGAGATCTTGGTACAAACTTCATTATTCTATGAGATTTTTATCGTGAAAGATTAAATACTTAAATATTTAAAAAACACTACCTTATTCTTCGTAAATTATGAAGATTTATACTTTTTAGTTTCTTTACTTATCACTACGAATTAAAATCTTATTAAAATTGTTATTCTCCTTTTTTTTACATTTCTCTCTTAATTACTCCATATGTTTAATTTAAATCATTTCTTCAGTCATGAATAATAATACATGTGACACTTTTACTCATACTCGCACACCTACAATATCAAACATTGCAGTCCACGCACGCGCCTAGGATCGAGATAGGTTTGAAGTGAAACGGAAAGAAAGAAAATGAAAATGGAAGGAGGAATTGCGTATGGTAAGGAAGTGGGCTTAAACACCAAGGAAGATATTATTGGGCCTAGATATAAGGCACACTCTTTACTTCTAAATACCAGCAAAAAAGCCCCCAGTAGGTTCGTTCATGAGGCCCATTCGACACTCAAGTTAGCAAGTAAAGACGAAGGGGTAGGATGTGTTAATATATTAGGATTCAAGCACTCTTCTTCAAGAGGGAGAAAGGGTACTCGATTCAATGTATATACAAGTGGTGTATGTCAATGTATTCGAGAGAGAGATCCTATACCTTTAGCTCCTTATGCTATTTATAGAGTAAGGAATTCACCTATTAGGGATGCGTATCAACCTGGAGTTTGTCCATACTTTCTTTTCACAGGGAACATGCACTTTAGGGGTGACAAGGTGGCTCTACAAGCCAGTCAACCATAAACATGTTGACAACCATGTTTGAAACCGAAGATGTTAGCATTCTTAAGAGATGTAAGGTGTATTGGTTGCATTATGAATATTAGAGGCGTAATGATAAAGAGGAGCAAAAGATAAAGGGCTTTGAGAGAGTGGACATCAATTGATCCACAAGTTGTGGGCCATCCTTTTGTGGAGCTCTAGTAGGGGAAAGGGCACACTTAGCGTGGCAAATGCACGCCTGAAGGTTAGAGGGAAGCCATAGAGCTTGAGGTGTTCAAGTATATGGCGAGGTACTCATGTAGGCGATAAAGCAATCAGGTGGTTGAACATATGGAGAGTAAGTCCCTAAGATCTTCGAGTGTAGGTAAAGTACTCGAAAGGACCACAAAGTGCTCAGGCAAAGGTGAAGTGCCTAATTCCTCATTCGCTAATGGGCATTAATCAGCCTTTGCTTAGATTGGGCCTCGAGCTAAGCTTAAAATAGCTTATTAACATTAAGGGCCTTTGAAAATACCACTTACATACTAATCGATGTTTAAATAACGATAAAAAAAATTCTAGAGGTTTACACTTTATAACTCATTTCAACTACTCTTAAACAATCTTTTCATCATCTTGATCCTTGATTCCTATAGTGACTTAAGTTGAAGGTGAAGGGGGTTAGGCTACTAAGAGTAGAAGATAATGTTAAGTTGAGAAGTTTGGGATTGAGTTGAACTGTTTATCATGTTTACAGGTTGTGAAGAGATCATCTTTGAATTCAACCAATCATTAGGATTAGCTATGGGATACTATCTACTACTTATGTTTATTAGCGTAGTAAACACAACCAAACTTAATAACTATTTGGCTTTAATTCGATGTATGTTGCCAAGGGATCAAGAGGACTTGTTATCTTGAGATGGAATCCCAATGATCTTAGTTCGACGTTGCCTTAAATTAATATTTTGGATAATTGATTGTAATATTTCATATCTATTGACTATAATCCTTTTCGTAAAAACGAATAAGATATAGAATTGTTTTATACCTATTTACAAGATTGTATTACTTTTCTTGAAAGATTCCATAGATTATATTTCCGATTAAGACAAGTTGAAAATATTTTAGATCATACTAACTAATATTTTAATATAATAAATATTTAATGCTCCAAAAAATTAAAGATAATAACAAAGACAATCTAATTGAATATAATCAGTATATGGAAGACGCAATAGAATTTTTATTATATATTGTTTAGGCTTATTCTCTACTTGGAGATAGGTTTTATTTAGCTGATATATATTTTAGAAGAAATAAATAATCAATACCCTATATATCTATATACTCTTCAGTATTAATATAAAATAGACATTTCTATATCTATTTAGGATAGATCCTACATATATATATATATATATATATGCGTATATATATGTGTATAATAGGATCAAATACATATAAATATATGGTATATTNTTCCTCTCTCATTTAAACAACAGAGATCTTGGTACAAACTTCATTATTCTATGAGATTTTTATCGTGAAAGATTAAATACTTAAATATTTAAAAAACACTACCTTATTCTTCGTAAATTATGAAGATTTATACTTTTTAGTTTCTTTACTTATCACTACGAATTAAAATCTTATTAAAATTGTTATTCTCCTTTTTTTTACATTTCTCTCTTAATTACTCCATATGTTTAATTTAAATCATTTCTTCAGTCATGAATAATAATACATGTGACACTTTTACTCATACTCGCACACCTACAATATCAAACATTGCAGTCCACGCACGCGCCTAGGATCGAGATAGGTTTGAAGTGAAACGGAAAGAAAGAAAATGAAAATGGAAGGAGGAATTGCGTATGGTAAGGAAGTGGGCTTAAACACCAAGGAAGATATTATTGGGCCTAGATATAAGGCACACTCTTTACTTCTAAATACCAGCAAAAAAGCCCCCAGTAGGTTCGTTCATGAGGCCCATTCGACACTCAAGTTAGCAAGTAAAGACGAAGGGGTAGGATGTGTTAATATATTAGGATTCAAGCACTCTTCTTCAAGAGGGAGAAAGGGTACTCGATTCAATGTATATACAAGTGGTGTATGTCAATGTATTCGAGAGAGAGATCCTATACCTTTAGCTCCTTATGCTATTTATAGAGTAAGGAATTCACCTATTAGGGATGCGTATCAACCTGGAGTTTGTCCATACTTTCTTTTCACAGGGAACATGCACTTTAGGGGTGACAAGGTGGCTCTACAAGCCAGTCAACCATAAACATGTTGACAACCATGTTTGAAACCGAAGATGTTAGCATTCTTAAGAGATGTAAGGTGTATTGGTTGCATTATGAATATTAGAGGCGTAATGATAAAGAGGAGCAAAAGATAAAGGGCTTTGAGAGAGTGGACATCAATTGATCCACAAGTTGTGGGCCATCCTTTTGTGGAGCTCTAGTAGGGGAAAGGGCACACTTAGCGTGGCAAATGCACGCCTGAAGGTTAGAGGGAAGCCATAGAGCTTGAGGTGTTCAAGTATATGGCGAGGTACTCATGTAGGCGATAAAGCAATCAGGTGGTTGAACATATGGAGAGTAAGTCCCTAAGATCTTCGAGTGTAGGTAAAGTACTCGAAAGGACCACAAAGTGCTCAGGCAAAGGTGAAGTGCCTAATTCCTCATTCGCTAATGGGCATTAATCAGCCTTTGCTTAGATTGGGCCTCGAGCTAAGCTTAAAATAGCTTATTAACATTAAGGGCCTTTGAAAATACCACTTACATACTAATCGATGTTTAAATAACGATAAAAAAAATTCTAGAGGTTTACACTTTATAACTCATTTCAACTACTCTTAAACAATCTTTTCATCATCTTGATCCTTGATTCCTATAGTGACTTAAGTTGAAGGTGAAGGGGGTTAGGCTACTAAGAGTAGAAGATAATGTTAAGTTGAGAAGTTTGGGATTGAGTTGAACTGTTTATCATGTTTACAGGTTGTGAAGAGATCATCTTTGAATTCAACCAATCATTAGGATTAGCTATGGGATACTATCTACTACTTATGTTTATTAGCGTAGTAAACACAACCAAACTTAATAACTATTTGGCTTTAATTCGATGTATGTTGCCAAGGGATCAAGAGGACTTGTTATCTTGAGATGGAATCCCAATGATCTTAGTTCGACGTTGCCTTAAATTAATATTTTGGATAATTGATTGTAATATTTCATATCTATTGACTATAATCCTTTTCGTAAAAACGAATAAGATATAGAATTGTTTTATACCTATTTACAAGATTGTATTACTTTTCTTGAAAGATTCCATAGATTATATTTCCGATTAAGACAAGTTGAAAATATTTTAGATCATACTAACTAATATTTTAATATAATAAATATTTAATGCTCCAAAAAATTAAAGATAATAACAAAGACAATCTAATTGAATATAATCAGTATATGGAAGACGCAATAGAATTTTTATTATATATTGTTTAGGCTTATTCTCTACTTGGAGATAGGTTTTATTTAGCTGATATATATTTTAGAAGAAATAAATAATCAATACCCTATATATCTATATACTCTTCAGTATTAATATAAAATAGACATTTCTATATCTATTTAGGATAGATCCTACATATATATATATATATATATATGCGTATATATATGTGTATAATAGGATCAAATACATATAAATATATGGTATATTTTAAAATACATATAGTTATATGTATATAGTATGTATAATAGTATTTTTATTATTCTTATATATATATATATATATATGTATACATATGTATATGCATTTCTATAAATATATACATGTATAGTACATAATTATATATGTATAGTATATAGTATATTTAGGTGTATAGGGTGAATTTACATATGTATATCCATATAAGTAAAATAATAAAACCTAAGTATATAGATATATATATACGTATAAAAATACGTATATTAGTAGTATAGTATGTGTAAGTATATGAGTATGCTTAAATAATATATGTGCAATATACTAAATTACATAATGTAATATGATTTGTATATATATTTTAGTGCTATGAGGTTTAGGGAAGAAAAGTAAATTAATTTATAAAATTTAATAAAATATAATAGTAGATATATAAATATTAAGTAAAGTATAAAATAGGAAAAATTGAAAAATATGAAAAATTCATAAAAATGACACATAGAGCAATTATAGGTTGCCATGTCATCGTTCCAGTTTTTTTAATTAAAATTCATAATTATTAATAATAATAAAATAGTTAATTAATTAATTAATTATTAAAGTAATAAAAAGTGAATTATATAAGTATTTAACCTTCAAATATAGCAAAATAAGTAAATTGCTATAAAATAAACTTAAAAATAAGAAAAATACAAAAATAAAAAATTGCGATATTTATTAAATTATAAATATATAAAGAAAATATTAAAATAATAATTTATAATTATTTAAGTATAAAATAATAAAATTTGTAATATTTTAAACCAAAATGAAAAATGCGAGTTATAATGTCCAAAATGAACCTCGCTATGTGATAGTACGTTCGAAAACGATAAAAATCGATTATAAGTTCATAAAAAATTAGAGTTAAAACAAAAAAGTTATACGTAATTGAAAATTTAAGATAAACTGATAAAAATAGGTAAAGAATTTAAGTTAAATTATATTTATACCATATTTAGGTTATAGTAGAAAACTAGACAAATAATGATAGATATTTATTTAACTGAGGAACCTAGTTTCTTATAATACTTATAAATTTTATTATTTTTGGGGTACCCAATTATCAAGTTCTAGAAATCCCAAAGGCTAAGAGAGTGAGCATTAACCTAAGTAAAGGAGTTTTGATAATCTACCATTTAATTGCTACTTGATGTTCTATGTTGATTGCTAGTTGATATGGATTATTTGTTCAACAACCGATTGTTTTGTGTACTATCATCTGTATGCTCACTTTCCTAAAACGGTAAATATAAATATCTGGCCAAAATAACCTATTATATTTGTCGCATATCTATAACCCAATTACTATACTGATGTAGAGTACTAGCTTTGCAAATTTTTTAGAAAAGTATTTTCGGTAAATGTTTTTCCAATTTTAAATATATTTTGTATAATTTCTGTAACAGCTCGTAACACCCATAAATGATGCTTTTATTGTTAAGGCAAAGCTAGTATAGTATCTCTAATTGATTGTGAGAGGACTTGCATCTTTGTGCCCATAGGGTCTTAGATATATTTTAATAGCAAGAGGACTCGCTTTATGTGTGTGTAAGGCCTTAGATATGTTTGATAGATGGCCCTAGTTAAGGTCTATCTATATTGATTGTCGTTTCTCGGCTAGGGTAATATTTGAGTGTCGTTTAGAGGGACAATGCCCCCAGGTAACCTCATGTAATTAACGTGAGGTGCTCTATGTAGGTAAGTACAGAGGATAATCGAAGTATAGACAACCTAAATTCACACCTTTCATAGTTTCGAACTCTTATTGATGTGTTTTTTGCATTCACTATATTTATATTCATTTTGCTTGTAGATAGATAGATTGCATGTATGCTAATAATGTTTTATAACTTGATTGAACGATAGTGGTAAGGAATGAACTCACTAAGCCATAGTTTGCTCATTCCCCTATAGTTTCTTTTATATGTTCCTTTAAGCAAGGATTGGGATAATCTTGAGAGTAAATTACAAATTAGGGATAGGTTTAATAATGTTAGAGTTCATTGAAATGTGTATAGTTGGTACAGAAACAATTTATATAGAAAATATTTATATGATAGGATTATGTATAGTATAGTATTTCTTGTAAATTATCAAATTGTTTTACCTTACTTTAGTATTTGGTAGGGGATACCAATTCTCTGAGGTTCTGATGGACTATGGAATATCGGATATCTACAATCATTTATATTTTATAGTAAGTTAATTAATTAAAATAAAAAACCTTAGTGACTAATTGTTTAGAGTCTTGCAATCTCTGACTTGTAAAGTGGTTTTCATATCATGGGGGTACACATAATATGAAAATTTTAAGCAATCCTACTAAGCCCTCCTTAGGATCATGACACGTAAACCCTGAACCTTACTGGATGGATCCAATCATACAACATTTGAAGACAAGATTGCTACTTAAAGACTGATTAGAGGCAAAGAAGTTGGCTTACTACTCAGCTAACTGCACCTTCATTGATGATATGCTATATAGGAAAGGACAGAGCATTCCCCTACTAAGATGCCTCAGGAAAGAAGAAGGTGCTCATGCCCTCGAGAGTTGCAAATAGGAATATGTAGTAAGCACATCTAATCTTAAGCCCTATACATCCAAGCCCTGAGGTTAGACTACTATTGGCCGATAATAAAGGAAGATACCAAGGCCTTAGTATAAAAATGTCATCAATGCTAAAAAGCACACCCCAATCACTCATATCCTAAGCTCCGAACTATATCCCTTGATGAGCCCAAAGCCATTTTTCCAATGGGGCCTAGGCATCCTTAGACCTTTCTTGAAGGCATTGTTAGGACGGCAATTTATCTTAGTAACAGCAAACTACTTCACCAAATGAGTGGAGGCATTAGCTATAGCGACCATCACTACTAAAGCTATAGAGGGATTTGTCCTCGCGTACATACTTTCCTGCTTCAGGGTACCGTACCATCTAATTACTAACAAGGGAAGACAATTCAATAACGATAGGTTCAAGGAATTCTATAGCACGTACGGAATCAAACTCTACTACACCTTAGTAGCTCACCCCAAACCAATGGCTAAGTGGAGGCAATCAACAAAATCATCCTTAACAGCATTAAGAAGAGGGTGGTGCGAGCAGGAGATAGGTAGGCTAATGATCTCCTTAATGTACTTTGGGGGTACTACACTACGTACAGGACTTCCACTTGGGAAGATGCTGGAAATAGGAGGACCAAGTACGAGTAATCGAAGATGTTGGAAAAGGTACGTATAAACTGGAGACCTTAGATGAACAACCCATCCTTAAGGCATGGAATGCCAACAACTTAAAGCCATATCTCCACTAAGTATTTTAACATGCTCAAAAGCACTTGTAACTACCATAGTGATCAATGAAACGACAAGTTCCTTGCACTTGTCTTCTTTACTTTCTTTTTCCATGCCTTATACTCATGCTATGTCGCAACTTAGGGTCAATTTTCATCCTCGAGGATGCACCTCAAGTTAAAACTTGCACTAACACAATGGGAATACCAAGCATGGCCATGAGCCGAGCTTTTCTGCCCCTATGTTGATTTTCATCTACATAGACGCATCACAAGTCAATACTTGCACTGATACCATAGGAATACCAAGCATAGCCATAAGCTGAGTTTCTCTGCTTTTAGGTTGATTTTCAACCCCAAAGACATACTACAGGCCAATACCTGCATTGACACCGTATGAATACTAAGCATAACCACGAGTCGAGCTTCCTTGCCCTTAGGTCAATTTTCATCCTTGAGGACATATTATAAGTCAGTACTTGCACTAATGCTATAGAAATATCGAGCATGGCTCAACACCAAGCTTTCCTCCTTAAGTCAATCCTCATCCTTGAGCATGCACCTAAGATAAGAATCACACTAATGCCATAGGTTATGACTTATCTTCAAACGCAAGTATACATCAAACTCCTTACCTTCGGTTGATTCTCATCCTCGAGTGCTTACCTAAGTTGGAAATTGCACCAACACAAGCCTCAAGACTAGGTCATGTTTTAACTTAGCATGATTTTTGATAAAACGAATAGGTTTAGATTATGTGAAGCTACTACAATCGAGTAGAATAAAAGGATATAAATAGAAAGAAGTCAGACAAGCAAACATGAGCAGTGAAGGAGATTTATCATTCATTTAACTAGAGAAATTACAAAACTTTAAGGGTCAGCATGCTGACCCCAAATACAGTCGCAAAGGAAACAAAAATTACAATAAAGCATGAAGTTGTCTCCTAATCTACTGCTCGACATCAAGTTTGGAACACTACTCTCGACTTCAACTCGCATCAAAATCTTCTCCAAGAGGAACTACTCTTAACTTCAACTCGACTTATGAGCCTCACCAAAATGGTTGAGACCACCTCACAAGATTTCAACTGAGCCGAGCTCCAAGCTTTAAAGATCCTAAGGCACTCAACCTCAGGTCCCTACTCTACCTAAGGGAGCTAAGCTTCCATAGAAGCACCAATGGGAACAATTGATCCAACCACTCGTACCGGGCTCTAAGCCCTAAGGACCCTACTGGCCTTAACTTCAAAGAAGGAAGGAAAGAGGGGGGATGAGGTATAATTTACTAACCCCATTTGAGCTACCTATCATAATCACCACAGTAGCACCTGCTCATACAAGCACATGTGGGGTAATGATTGGAAACCTTACCTACAACCTAGTACAAATGAGGGCCTTCGTGGTTAAGCTACCCCCAATAAGTAGTGGATAGATGCCCGAGCTCCCTTACTCCCTAAGTATTATTGGGGCAAAAAAAGGGAAGACCCAAAGGCTAGCATACACCTCTCAATCCTAGCTGTAAAGCCACCCCTTACCATTGAGCAACTCTCTACACTTTACAATCACAACTCAAAGGGAGACACCAAGGAAGGGAATTTCCTGAGCTCATATGCCTTGTCCCTCACTCTGATTGATATCGATTTGCTCATAACTGACACATAGTATGTTTCAACTCCCTATGCTACCCAACAAGAGTGCTTGGATGTGTTTGTTGTGGGGAACAAAGGACCCACACAACCTCAGCCATGTACATGGTGTCGATCCAATGAATCAAGACTGCAAGAAACCTAATCGGTCCCTCGGAAATCATCAATGTGCCATACGTATATTAAGTACCTTCTAGAAGGCGTACTATCCAAGACAAAGCACATGCTAGGCATACATTCTACCTAAGGCATGGCCCAACATGGAGATTGCTTGATGTTAGGAAGATTTGCTTGACCCAGCAAGCCTGCCTAGAAGACTACATGACATCGAGGAAATGTGCCTAGATTAACTTGTGGGTCATACGTAGCATGCTAACCAGGTCGAACACTAAGCAAATATTACAATTCCCAAAAGATGCGAAGGGAATCGTAGGTGAGCCTCGCAACGCTCTTCGATACCCAAACAATCTCTACAAGAACATATCCACAACCAACAAAGCCAGATCCTTGCAACACTCCAAGCCATTGTTTGATCGAATGCATTAAAAGACTTAGTGAGAAAGTAATGAAGCTACCTGGCCTATTTGGGATGAAATAGACAAGGGACTTAATGAAAAACAAAACCAAATAGTTCACTCAAAGGATGAACAACTTGCAAAACTCAACAATAAGCAAGAATCAAAAAAGCAAGAAAGGAAGCAGAGTAGTAAAGAGTAGAGTTGGGCCAAAAAACCTCGAACTGTAGATCGAACTGTAAATTAAACCGAATCGAACTGAAAAAACGATTCTTTTAACGAACTGTTTAGTTATGGTTCGGTTTAGTTATATATAAATGTTTCGCAAGTCACGGTTTGGTTTAGTTACATATAAACATTTTGTAGTTTGGTTCGAGAAAGTGAACTGAACTGAACTATTTGATTTAAACAAAAATAATTTTATACAATTGTTTTGTTATTTTTTTTTATTTTTTCATTAACCTTTATGGATTTTATCAAATTTTTCATGGCTACTTCTTCTTTGTCTTATTTTTACGTAAATTATTAAGATTAAGTTGAGTAAATTCCATTTGAAATTTCCTATTTAGAAATTTTCCTTTTATAAATTGTCATTTTCTTATATATTTTCAAATCAAGTGTCTCATCTTGGTGATTTTTACGTTTCTCTCGTTTCTTTTCTAGTCTTTAGTGTTTCTCTTTGTTTTTTTCATATTACTTTTTGATAGGCAGCTTTTTCCTCTCCCTTTTCATTATTTATTCGTTGGAGAAAAGTCTTTTATTCCCATTCAATCAAGTTGAGTTTATTAAAATCCTATGCAACTTTTAACTAAGTGTTATTACACATGATAAATATACAAAAAATTAATTGGAAACATATAAAAGTTCAATAGAAAGGAAAATATGTTATTGAAGATAAAATGTTTAGAGAAATTTTGACACAAATAGTTCAAATCAAATCGAACCTATTTTAATTAGGTTCAAAATATTTAGGAAACAAACCGTATAATTAGGTTCAATTTAAAAAAAAAAATACAAACCGTTATATTAGGTTTATTAAGTAAGGGGGGCAAACTGAACCGCATCTACCCCTAGTGAAGAGGAACAAAGTAGGAATAAGGCACATATCAAAAGTGTTTTTCACTTGAATCAACTACTAAATTCTTTACATTGCAGAAGGGGAGGTCAACATCCCCAAAACCCCATTGAATTTACAAAAGAAAAAGAAAAAAGGCAATCATCGCTTGGATATGATACCTATACAAATAAAATAAACAAAGGCTACCTCTTCCCCTAAGATCCCATCCTGCTCCCCACCCTAGTCCTTATCTTGCATACCATTAACATCATCACCAGGCTCATTAATAGAGCCCCCACATGATAACCCATCCTTTTACCTCTAGTGGCGCCTTCAAAGTCATCTAACTAGTTAAGGCATAATAGATCCACTTTGGAAAACAACTTGTGGACTTGTTTCCTTACTGCCTCACCTCCATGGCAAGAGCATGATCAACAATTGTTAAGGCCTTCTCCCTCAGTAGGTCATCGATGGTCTCTATGAAACCTTTCACTTCACTTTAGTAGAGAGAACCTTCCCCTTTAACAGCTTCACCTCCCTCCAAGCAAACTCCTCCCGAGGTACCTGTTACTCCTTATCCTTGGCCTCCAACTCGGTCTACAACTTCACAACTTCGCCTTTAGTAACCTCGGCAAATGCCTCAACCTTCTTTAAATCAACTTCCATCCCCTCAATTACTTATACTAGCACTCTAAGTCCCTAAACGTAACAACTAAGTCACCATATGTCTTCTTCTCCTCTTCCATCGCCTTGCGGAGCCTCCCCACCTCAACCCTTGTACGACCTCTCTTCAAATGCTAATAAGCCTAGTTAAACATAGTTGAGCATATCATAAGACTGCAAGAAGGACCAAATGTTAGTCCATCTAACAATGCATGTACTCTTAAAAGGAAAAACACAAGTAGCTTATCTCATAATGCTCTAAAGCATTTCCATAGAGACCTCCACATCACTCTTTCCAGTAAAGAGGCAACTAAACAAAGCCTCAAACTGCTCCATCCACTTCATAGGCCTTACTACTGCACCAAGAATGGGTTCAAGCAATTCGTACACAATTGGTTGCTTTCCCCAATGCACTAATGGTAGGACGTCCTCATCATTAAGATGTTGATCGTGGTAGCCCTAGCATCCTAAAGAGTCACTCAGACTCCCTATGTCCCTCCCTAGTGCAAGCATCTCCTCCTTAGGCCTCTTTCAGGGCTTAAGCACCCACAGCCTACTCCTCCTACTTAGCTACACCACCTACAGTCGGCACCCTTTGCCTCAAGCCACTTACCCCAATTGCAAAAGGAATGTCCCTAGCTACGCTCTACACTACCTTAAGGAGAGTCGGTTACTGCCCATCTTCCTTGTTGTTAGTCCCCTTCACAAGGGGGCGTGAGCTCTCCCCTTCCCCCTTTTTGGTGGGCTGCTTCCTCTTCTAGCCAAGGTCATCTCTATCTCCATGTACCTCGCTTAAGTAAGAAGCAACTTTGCTTTTACCTTATTAGTTGGTTGCTCCATAGTTGTAAAAGAAAAGTAGAGATTAACCTACTAACATAATGACATAAAACAATACTTAACACATCAAGGATGAGCAAGTCTAACATATCTTACTATGAAGACAAAGCGACGTGGCATACATCATAACACTCTTCCCTAAAGAAGATCAAGGGATAACTATCTCAAACCCAAAAGGACTATTGCCCTTCATCTACATTCGATAAATGGACAATGGGTACAGCTTCTTCCAGCCTGCAAGGTCTAATAACTCTATGCTTGCTTTGCAATCTTTAGTCTCAAGGCAGCCCAATGATCTGCCTTAAACAAGCACAATCCATTCTGTTTGGAAGTTAGGTTGCTCAGGCGTCTATACACAAAAGAAAAACTCCTTCAAATCATCCACCTTATTAAGCAACTCGTGGAAAATCCTTTGTACCTCGCTTCGGTTAGTTACATATACCTAATCATCTAGTGACCTTTTCACCTGGAAAAAGTGCTTGAATAAGCAAGCCATCGACCTTTACAATATCCACAAACACAAGGCCTTAAATGCGGTAGCTACACCCATGCATTAGCAACGAAGCTCCTTGGAGAAATCTTAAAGTACTCAAAGACCTCAAGTAGGAGGTAAAAAAAGGGAAGCTGCAACCCCAACTTGAACAGTTTTGCATAAATACAAAATGACTGTTCGTTCCCTCTCTTAAACACCTTGTCCCAATCCGTAGGCACCTCTACTCGCTAGCCAAAGACATTATTGATTACTTAGCTAAGTAGTCTCAACTACATTACATCTTCCTTGAAGAACACACAGGTGTTAACTCTGTCGTTACTATTCATTATGTGAAGTAACCTACCTTCCTTAGCTTCTTTCCCATCTGAACGATACTCATCAAGGGGTTTAGCTTACACAAATTCTCTCCTTTCTGCCTATGACAAAAGTAGTCCATCGGCATCCGCCACCATTGCCACTACCGCTACCACCGCTATTTCGAGGAGAGTAAGGTTACTACCCTTTTTATAGATTATTTGTTCATAGTCCTTATTTACTTCTTTAGAAATGGACACATGCTAATACTCACTTTGAGCATCTAAAGCACTTTGAATAGCCATTAGTCACAATCATGAAATAAAAGGAACAAGGTTTGGGAAAATAAGAATCAACTAGCGAAAAACAAATCTAGCAGAGTTTTCGCTAAGTAGATGGGAAAGATGGTTTCTCTCATTCCTGGAGCATGTATCTACCTCACAAACGTATACTACATTGCAACCGTACACGTCCTACTCTACCAACTAAGGGCCTTGATCAAGCCTATCTATGTAGATCACTGACATGGTAAGACACTAAGGCATCCCACACGGGCAACCTTCTTGAAGAAGTCATTAATGCATAACACATTTCCAAAAGGCCATCATGGTACCTTGAGCAACCTGAATGTTGCATTGGCCACACCAAATATCACTATATGATGCAAGTGATTTAACCATATGTGTTAGACATTGTGCCACTAAGCGACAAGCTAAGCCCTCCTACTCACAGCCGAAATGATCAAGCCTTGGGTTAACCATTTTATCCAAACAACTCTCCTCACACTCTTACATTAAGGAGAGTACAGGGTAAGTGTTCAAATCTATTTTTTGCCAACTCAAGGCTTAGCTTGCAGGAAGTGTTACGGCCCGAAGTTGCAGAGTCTCAACAGTTCCGCTGTATAAATCATTCTATGATAGTAACTGGCCTCATAGTGCCTACCATAGATATGATCTACACAAGGCATCGACGACTCTTCGCTTTGAAGTAAACAGTCCGATTAACATTTATACTACAATTATGATAAATATTACAAATTTCTAATAAACATGTATAATTATATGTAAGTCCACAAAGCTTTTAAGGAAGTTTTACATAAACACAACAGTTTACTAAATTACATAATAACTATCAGTCTTTCATCCTTAACTACAAGGATACTCTAGCTACACATCATTATTAAGTAGTTTGAACCTCATACCCCCGGTTTTAAAAGGACTAACCTCTGGGTAATTGTAAGGCACCATTCTACTTGAATTGCTCAAAGATCAAAACCTGTAAAAGGATCTATAAGGGTATGAGCAACTACAGCTCAGTAAGTTGAATTGGAGACTCATGAATGCATACAAGCACAAACAAGATTATCAATCAATTATTTTCATGTAATGCAACAATCAAGTGTCATCACACAAGTAGTCCCGCTCTAATCTGGGTTGAGGAGTTCCATGTTATGCAGCAACTCACAACCAAACCCAGGCTTGTGCAATGAAGACCTCGCTCTTCTCGCGACTACCTTTAAACCATTGACTTCACTCTTGCCGCGACCTCCTCTCCTATCACTTAGTTCAACTAAGGATGAAGAAGGGACCATTTTGCGATCCTACACTATCCCTTTCGAAGGGGTTGGTATTTGGTTGGAAAATCCTATGATCCCCTAACGAGTTGCAATGCATGGCATTTTTTGTTCTTAGAGTTGAATAAGATTAAATTTCATTTAGGGTATTCAAACAATTTTACACCAATTCAATCAATCACAAAATCACTCACATTACAAATTCAGCACAAATTTAGATACATCAAACACATGCGTAAACTACTTACAATCACAACTATATACAATCTTAAGTTTCCGAGTACAATACAAATAGTACTCTATTATAATAAGTAATAATCCAACTTACTTAGAATTTTCTCAATCGCTCGATTCCTTAATTGCAAGCCGATTCATCTCTGGGTGTCCTATAATACAAATAAGTCTTTTTAATACTTTTACTTTAAGGATTCATATTCTAAGTCATAATTTAACTCATTTTTCCATGTGTATCTATTACATACTAATGATTCGTTGTACTCTATTTCGAAGTTCGAATCCTAAATTAGATTTTAATTTTTATTCCTAAGTCTTAAATATGCTCAAATCCTAATGTGACATTAATCACATTAAGCTCGAGTATTCAAATATCCTATTGGGTCTTAATTCAGTATTCTAAACTATTTGGTACACACTAACCCTAATTGAGGTATCGGATTTATTCTCGATGTAAGAAAATCTTACATTTTGAGACATTTGTTTAAAATTAAATATTATTTCAGATTTATTATTTTTCTGATTTCAATTATAATATTATCTAAATAACCCTAAATTTTTAGATTTATAAATTTTCAATTTCACATATTACTAATTTCTTACATTAACTATCTAATTTCCTAAATTAACCATACTTAATACTCCAAAGGCTAGAATTAGGTTTCTACATTAGAGATTAGCATCCCTAAACATCTAATTACTAACTAAATCAGTAATTAGTATCTTAATCACCTAATTAACCCAAAATCACCCAATTTTTCCATCATTTTAGAGCTAAAAATTAACTTAAAAATTTCAAAAATTAATTTAAAAAAATAGCTTTATAGCACTGTTCTATATCACATGAGCATCCTACAGAAAAAAATTGAGCTCCAAACTACACTCCTAAGCCTATTTATTTCTAGTTTTAATCATGCTCGATTTTGTTCAATTTGTTAAGAATCCTATATTTTCAGATGTGATTAAACTAAATCACTATTTTTCCTTAAATCTAAATACAATAAAATCTTAGAATAATAAGTTTCATAATTTTCTAAGCAAAATAACTAATTTTATTAAATTATACAAAATCGGGATAATTATAGGACCTACCCGGTTCGATGCTTTCTGGCCGTCCAAACCTGGTCTAAGGTTGTCGGCCGGCCCAGACAGTGGGTCTAAAGTGGAGTGGTGGTGGTGAGGAGATGTGGATTTGGCTCACTTGCCCTATTTATACAGTTTTCTTTTCTTTTTTTGTTTTCTGGATTTTCTCTTAAATTTTGAGTCTCTCAATTTTTCTCTGATTCCTCATTGCCCAAATGAGTTCTGAAAATTTTTCTCCTATTTATAGACGTTTTTGGTAATTAATGTGCATTAATTAGACATGATATTGCCCCAATTCCTTGATTTTTGGCTTTTATGTTGCCTAATTCTAATTGGTTAATTTTTATTTTGCAGATCCTGACTTGCCACGACCAGATTTGGATCATTCTATCATCTTCTGATTTTTTTTCTGATTTTTCCATAATTAATTTATAATTTTCTTTGATTATTTACTTAGTTTTTGACCAATTTAGGTAATTTCCCGTATTTTTATCTACACGTAAATACATGTAGGGTACATGTGAACATTCCTAATTATTATTTTGGTCATTCTAAAATTTTTAATATACATATAATCTATCTCTAGTAATTTATTAATTATTATATTACACTTTTCACCTTTTCGGTAATTAGCAATTATTATGCTTAAAATTTGAAAATTTTATAGTCTCCTATTTTATTACTTATTTTCTTAAATTCAAGTTTACGGGGTCATTTTTACTAATATTTTTCTCAATAGTTTATAATTTGGGTTTGATCGGATTCTTTAACCGATCACCTTAAACCTTGTGTTCTAAGTTCAATCCTACGGTCACTTATCTTAACTTTAAGGCTTACAGGAAGGCCCATAATAGCTTATAGGCAAGCATTCGGCTCGCTTTAAGCTCTGTAATCTACTTGAGCAACTCTTTATAAGCACCCAGACGACTGCCAAGCATACTTATCATCGAACGTTGAGCTATCCTTACCTAAGCTTAGGCATGGCAGCCATAAGGGTTTCAGCAAATGTCCCCAAAGCTTGGTTCATCCTCAAACAAGTACCTGCTCACTCCTTAAGTATCTTTACTTCTTTGTCTCTAACAATAGCACTAGATTAGGGCTCATTAATTACCTTTTAACATCTATAGTACAGTTAGCACACTTGATAGCCCCTAAAGGTATCAAACTTGCGGATCACAGACATGGCTACCAATGTGGTCATAGCCAACTACGTGTTACATGTCTCCTACCACCTACTAGTACAATAAACCCCGAACCTCCACATGTCCAAATAATCATACCTCTGCTACATCATAAAGTGTAAAAGGCCATCAGGTAAAGGGACCCCTTCTAAAAACACCTCCACACATGTACCCCTAAGGAGTACCCTCCACTTGGACTCTATGCTCGCTCACCTTGATATCTTCTCTATCTATCTCCTTACTTTCCTCATTAACTTAAGCGTCAAAGAACCCTTATAGATATGCCTACATGGGGTTTTCTTGCAAGTCGTCGAGAGTAAGAAGCCCATTGAGCTCAGCCTCTACCCAGGCCTATTTGGCATACTCTAATCCCTTTAGAGTTGATCCTTGCACGATCAACGGCACATATAATATGATATTATAGATAACATTAATTGTTATCAATCTTTACGAAAAGTCTTATCTGATAACCACAACAATAAAACAATTGCATAATAATAAATATTAAAATAATCATTCATCTTGTTTTCCTATTGAATCAACTTTGCTTGCCAAACTTTCATTTTCTTCTCAAGTATTAATAAATATTGTACTATTATACTTACAATGTGATAGCGAAGTTTGGTGATCCTCGATTAAACACGATAGGAAACCAGAAGTCACCGTCCTCCTTGAATACAAAAGGCGACTTGGAATTCAATTGAGTCATACGATCAAAACAGAACGGTACGGGCTCATTGAATGGTAATGATGTAATCTATATGCAACAAAATCCAAATATTTAATTTACTTTTAAGGTTTTTCCTTTTCTAAATCAGGTTTTTATGAAAATGATTCATAGGCCCTTTTAGGTCATACTATTGATGCAATGAATCAACTTTCCAAAGATGACTACGATGCAATAATCGTACGATGGCCAAGCATGCAAATGCGAAGAAAATGCAATTGTATATTGAGTTTTGAACCCATCACCTCCGAGTTTATCACATGCACCTCAATAACTACACCATGATATTATATATATCATGCTTTTAACACAAAAAATAAATAATTTAATAAAATCGTATATATTAAATGCGACATAAGAACAATATAAGAAACATGAAATCGCATCTCATGATTTCTTTGTTAAATTGAATGTTGTATTTTAAACATGCGATTTAGACTTTATATTTTGGTAATTTTTTCATTTAATTCATATTTATGTAATTTTTTTAGAAGTGTAATGGACATATATTGAACTAGAAAATGAGAAAACACTGGTGATTATGGTGTATGGACTTGCCATCTAACATACTAATTCTATATCATAATGCATTGAATTGCTTTTCGTTATAACTTTGTTGAACAAATCCACTTCACAATTGTTAAGGTAGCATGTTGAGTGCTTGTAATGATTTCTCATAAGCAAATGCAGCCAACACCAAAAATCTATAAGTTTTCCATTTTTAATTATGCTTCCATGGCTAGGAAAACAAATTATTTTGAAATTATCATTTTATTCACTAAATACTTTGTCAACCTAAAATTTACTAGATTAGACCCATTTTGCTTTTAGAGGCAATAAAAAGTGGGTTAAGCACTAGTTATATTTTGCTCCTTAACTAGACAAACTCATTTTTGCAACCCAATTCTTCTTGCCATATTATACAAAATCATTCATATTACAAACTGAACTTATAAGCACTTGTAATATGTGGGATCATATAAATATTATAATTAGGGATAGATACAATATGATTAGGGATGATTGACTCCTCTAGATCAAATCAAACAAAATATTATAGGTTGTCTCTTTTTTAAATCTGAATCTAACCTTATGGTTAGATTTATCATCCTTTCAAACTTCAAAAAGTGGCTCGATTCAATTTAGTTCGCAGTTCAAATCAAGAATTTCAAAACTTTTATGAGAAATACTTACATTTTGATGCAAGTTTTCCTATACATCAACAATAAAAGGTATTTTTAATATAGTTCTAGCACCAAGGACCTAAACCTTTCCTCCGAGGTAAGAATTTACACATCCTGCACAATCCATTCGGATACTACACATTGGAAATAGTTTAAAAATTTTATGATTTAGTTGGTACTTCAAAAGTTAAATGGCATTGAAAATATAGGAAAAGAAAAGAAAATAATCATTCTTCATTTATTTTCAAAGTTTACAAAATTCTAAGTGGATTATTTGGCTTCATACCATCTATTCATATTTTTATAGAGAGGTTAAAACATAAATAGATTAACAAAAGAAATTTATATTAGTTGAAAAACGACATTATCATCAATTTTTCACAATCATAATGATTATTACCCCCACACCAGCCACCCCACCCCTACCCCCCTTTTCTTTACCACTTAAAGTTTAATTTAGTTTGTAATTTTTTCGAATCTTAAGACCAAGGTTCAATTCAAAATATTTTCGAACTTAAGGAAGGTTAAAGTTTAATTTACAATCCAAATTGCCTAGTTTTGTTTTTCTCTTTCAACCTAATTATATCTACAATAACACAAGTATATCTTTAATGAGTTTTCTTACTACCATGATCTAATGCCAAGAAAAAGAAAAAAATCTCAACAAGTTAAAAATTTTAAGAATATCTATTAGGTGTGCAACTAAATGTTATAATAATAATTTTATATAGAATAAAAAGAAAAAATAATTGTTTTTGTATAGTTAAAGATCTGCAAACAAATTATGTTTTATGAAAACAAACTATTTAAGCCTAATCCATTATATTTCAATCAACATAGTTTCATGCAATTGTCCCTGTAATATTATTTTATAAAAGAAACGTTTATATATACTACTAGAAAAATGGGTGTTTAGGTAAACTATTTCTTATAAAGGGTTTGCATTGGAAAATACCATAACTAAATTGCATTTTGTAAATGCGATTTTACTTTTCACCGTAATTCTACCACATGGAAGCTTTTTACATATAAATTGCATTATCAGAATGCAATTTAAAAATCACATTATAGAAATGTGATTTACCTAAAACACCCATGCCCCACACTTTAACAAAACAAGGAAATTACACTATGAAGATGCAAATTAATTGGACCACTATTTCTTCTCAAAACCCATTCTCCCTTCCATTCACATACAAATTTCTCTCTCTCTCTCTAAAAAAAAAAAAAAAAAGGCAACCCATGTTCCTTCTTTATCTTCATCATTCGGGATTTTTCAAGCATTTTTTCCCTAAAATGTGCACATTGTGAGTTAAACTCACACTTTCAATATACATTTATAAGGTAAGTTTCAACTTTCATTTAGATTTGTTGAATAAATTATCTCATTATTCTATAAACTCTAGTCACTTTCTCACTCTAAATAATCTTCAATTTGTCCATATTTGCAAGTAAAAGTAGAATCGGTTAAGCGTCTTGCTCTTATTTCAGTGTCTCAATTATTAAAAGAGGTAATCGCTTAGCTTTATAGTATCGTGTTATTTTTGCATTTATAGAGAATGAGGGATCACATGAGGTTCTCGATTTATGCTCATGGGAATATATTGAATGGTATAGATAGGGGGTATCATGACCCGAGAGGACTAGTCGTGGTAGTTATCGTATATCGTACAAAGGACTGTAAATTGAATTCCTTTATAATCGACAACCCTTTATACGATACACAAGGCTACAGCTACCACTAACAACCAAGAGTTGCACAAGTATGAGCAATATCATTTCATGATAATAATAATAAGTTAAGGAAATATAAAACATAATCTATTTATATAAGAATTTACAGATAAGAAGTCTATAATACTTTTTAACTCAAACTAATATCAGTTTATCACATAATTAGATCCATAATCTAAATAAACTATCATAAATACACTCTAATCACGTCTTGCTCCTACATCGACTCCCTGATATACAACTAATCTCGGGCATGCGGCGGCTTGACTCCACGAATAACTCGTCTTGTGAAAGAAGACTACAAGAGTATAAACTAATTAGCTTAGTGAGATAATCTCCTCAACCATACAGCAATCAAGTTATATAACAATTAAGTTCAATCAAATGAATGCATGTTAATCAATATGCCAAACAAATACATGCAGATGACCAAATACTACATGCAACTAAGATTTAACGCCCTCCGAAGTTAAGATTGAAGATACATCAACACAGTCAAATCCGGATATCGTACTAGAACTTATCTTATAACGAAACTCCACGTTTCGTATTTAAAATGTAATGGTATATCCATTCTCAGTTTTATCAAAAACGAGTTCTACATATGATTGTAAGTAGGTTCGCATAGCCCTTATTCACCCCTAAATGAAAGCCTTTGGACTCAACCCTTAGTTAGACTATTGGTGCCTCCAATGCTCAGTAATCCCGCAGGCCAAGGTAAGGTCATATCGTACGTATGTACCATACGAAATCTATAACAATCAAATAATCAACCTATGTATGACCTCTCGCTATCTCCGTGTAATGTGACGGTTGGAATTAGTTATGTAGTGTATGATTATGCGTGTTTCAAGTTAACATTTTCTAGTCAAGTAAAATTAAGTCTTATTATTCAATGATCAACAAGGTCACAAACAATCAGTTCTTAGCGAATCTACTATGCAACAATTAATATGTTATCATACTTTAAGGTAAATTCACCATTAACAAACAGTTATCATACACAAACATAACCCATCCCCATACATCATTCAATTATTAAGCATAATTCATATTCGTTAATTACAAACACAAGCAAGTACGGGATCATTAAGAAAAACTCACTTGGCCATAATCAACTCAAGGGTCGTAATAATTTAATGGCAGCTTAGGGTTAAGGTCGAGATCACATGAGAATAAGGAATATAGAAAATTATAGGTTTAGGAATTTAAAGTTAAACTAATATTGTAATTTGTAATGTTTACTTTACTTAGTTACGTGAAATTGTTAATTCGAGCTTTTTATCGAATCGCGTATAATTTTTTCGTTTTAGCTCGGATCGTTATGAACTTATAATCAATTTTTATCGTTTTCGAGCATATTTTCTCATAGCGAGGTCCATTTTGGACGTTATGACTCGCAATTTGAACTGTGATATAAAAATATCACAAAATTTATTATTTTAATTTAAAAAGTTATAAAATATTAATTTTAGCTTTTTCTTAGTATATTTATTATTTAATAATTATTTAATTCATATAATCGATAATTTTATTATTTTATGCTTATTTTACCCTAGTTACTTATTTTTGCCTATTTTTTGAGATTTTAGACATATTAATTTTTTTTTTCTAATTTATTATTTTCTAATATTCTACAATATACAAATATATAAATACTTGTATAACTATATATATAAAAATTCTTGTAATATGAAAATACTAGATATAAATATACATACATATACCTACTATTATACTTGTACACATATATAATAAAAACTAGGTTTATATATACATCTACACATATTCAAGCCACATATATATATATATATATATATATAAGAAAAAAAAAATAACTTACATGTGTACATGAATATAAAAATATGAAGCACATGTATTTATATATATATAATATACGTATACTTACACTTATATATATCATATATGGAAATAAAGATTATATACATATATACATAAATATACATATTCACGTGCATATATATATATATCAATGCTTAATTTGTGAAAATACTAAATACCTATTAGATGTATTCTTATTTATACATACATATATATATATATATATATATATATATATATATATACATGTCAACATACATATGTTTATACACACATAAGAGATACACACACACACACATATATATATATATATATATATATATATTTGTTTATCTACTCACACATCTATATATGTACATGTAAGGAAACATATAACAAAATACAACAAAATACTTAGTATATACATACACATACCATATAATATACATATATACAACTAAAATAAATACACTTACTTAAATATGTTGGAAATATCCTTAATTTTCTTCTTCTTTTCCTCTTTCTTCTTATTCTTGGTTTTCTTTTGTTTTGCTTTCTTTTCCTTCTTCTTTTTATGTTTTCGATTTCTATTTTTTTTTCCCAGATTTCACTCTTTTAGGTGTGTGTGTAGCAATTAGGATTTAAGGAAACAAATGAAAAAAAAAAATAATCCAACCTAATCTCTTCATTAAATTGGACAAGACATATTCCTTAATGATTTTGTCCTTTATCCCTTTATTTTGTGATACATGAAACCAAAATTTAATCACATGGGTTGCTACATTTGCAGCTATAAATCACATGTGAAAAGGTAGAAAATAGAAGAGGAAAAGAAAAGAAGGAAAAAGAAAGAAAGGAAAATAGAGAAAATAGAAGAAAAAGAAAATTAGAAATAATTATATGTAATTTTTATAAATATAAAAATAATAATTATAAATTAATTTTGGAATTTTATGAAAATTTATCAATTTAATTGGTACCCATTACAATTATAATTTTTATAAATTATTTTAACGGTTTCGTTAAAAATTTTATACGATTATACGATTTAGTTAATAATTGTAATCGATTACAATTATATTACTATTGAGTATATTTAATTATTTTATAGGCTTAAAGTTATAGTTTTAGAGTTTCGATCAAGTTCGGGCTCGATTTCGGATAATTATGCATAAATCGGATTTAGGGTTTTGGTACTCAATTTAAGATTTCGATCAATTTTTAGGGTTTTTATTATCGGTATTATATTCAATTTACTAAATTTCATAAACTTTTATTATTAGTAGCCCTATCGACTCATGACATAGTTTAAGACACTCAGACTTAAATTAAAAATTCAAACTACCGATTTTCTAAGGTTTACGGGGAGGTTTATTACAATAAGCCAATAGTTAAAACTAAAAATAATAATAATAATAATAAGGTAAGATAGATGTGAGCTATGTGGAGCTATTGTAGAAAATTTGTGCAACTATTGGAATCAATGCTACACATATGGTTTGGGTGTTTTACAATCAACCCACTATTGTTATGGGTAGTTCCATATAGCCACATTAGTCTTTGTCCTATCGATAATGATGATGATGTGGAGGGGCTAATTGAATATGTTAAAGAAATGAGCCTTTTGTTCATTCAGGAACCATTTATCAAGTTAGAAGGTAGCTCTGCATTAACGCATGACAAGAATAGACTTATTGATAAGGT
Source organism: Lumnitzera littorea (assembly GCA_024138015.1). Taxonomy (NCBI): domain Eukaryota; kingdom Viridiplantae; phylum Streptophyta; class Magnoliopsida; order Myrtales; family Combretaceae; genus Lumnitzera; species Lumnitzera littorea. Next base: position 116,285,310 of record JAMXBB010000004.1, on the reverse strand, counting down.
CATGTTGACTATCATGCCTTTAGCGACACAAGTACAACAATCGATGAATGCTCTAACCACTTTTCGAGGAAGTATTGATGCATCAACCACTTTTCAAGAAAGTGTTGATGTCTAAGAGCCTTATACAATGGAGTTGGATTTACCCTTTAACAATAATTTTGCAAGACAGATCGAGCAAGTTGATAATGAAAATGAAAATGTTTATGATTTAGAAGAAGTAGCAATAGATGATGAGATAAACGTAGCAGATGATCCCATGCCTTTAATGGAAAAAGTAGTTTAGTTCTCCCATTGTTCAATAGACTACCCCATTAGTTAATCATCTGACTATCCCTACTTTTAAGCATTTAATTCCACTCTTCAATAAGAGAGATGAAGGCGGTGATTCTATAACTTCTGAGGAGATTTCAATTTCATCAAGGAAGTTGAGTATTGGTGATGAGTTGAAGAAAGGGATACGTTACAAGGAAAGCCGATTTGATATATGCAGTAAAGTCCTTCCATATAAAGTATCATCATAACTTTTGAGTTAATGAGTCAAATAAGAAGGTATGGTATGTTGTTTGCAATGAGAGGGACAAGAGGAGTAGATGGCGACTCCATACATACCAAAAACACAAGGACACGAAGTTTGTGGTTACAATTGTCTAAGGGCTATACACATGCATTAATCCCATCTTGAAACAAGATCATCCATAGTTGGACTCTAGCTTCATGGCTTAGTATTTACTAGGTCAAGTCTAGAATGAACTTGATACAAAGGTCTCTATACTCAAATAAAGCATCCTAGATAGATTTGGGTACTTACTAATGAAGAGACAAGTATGGGATGATAAGAGGAGAGTGATTGAAAGAGTTTATGTGATTAGGACAAGTTGTATGGGAGCTGGCAATTTCGTTGCATATTATCCAATTAATTAACCTAGGCTCATATCTTACTTAGGAAACATATGTTGGGAGAGTTAGAAGGCAAGCAAACTGATGTGTTTCACAAAGTATTCTAGACTTTTGGTCTATGCATGCAAGCGATTCAAAATTGCAACCCAGCTGTGAGCATTTATGGCACTTTTTTATATGGCAAATATAAGCATAACTTATTAACTGTTTTTAAGATGTACAATATCAACCACATAGTTCCTCTCGTGTTTACATTGATGGATGAAGAGTCCTTTGCTTCATAGGCATGGTTTCTAATGCTGTTAAAGCAACATGTTGTTAGGAGACATTGTGATCAGCAGACCATATGTCTTATATCAAACTGAGCTGTTAGTATTAGAGAGGTTGTTAAGAGTAAGAATGTTGTTAGCGTGAACCATTCACAAAATGGCAATATTACACTTGACATATGGATAAAATTTTAATACAAAATGCAAAAATGCACACCCCTCCACACCCCCTCCCCTCCTCCTCGAAAAAGTAGCTTGTCACTATAATTGGTTTAAAAAATACAAGAGATAAAGGTAATCAGGACGAAACAATCGATCTTCTACCTTGTTTAGTATGCGTAAGGGGTAGGGATCATGGTCATGGCCGTACTAGGGGTAGCTGCCCAATAACTACCTACAGATGGGTCTCCTTCTCCATAACTAGACCAATCTCTTACTCCTTGAGATTAGCTAAAGGTATACTACTCTCCAATATATCATGGGTTACCACGGCATGAGGCTCCATTCTCCATTGACTTATCCCAATAAACATCATATACCATGTCGTTCCTTACATTACCACCAATCTAACCCCTACATTCATGGTTACTCTAGATACTTCTTACATTGGGAGACATCTGGCAGGATTTAATGTAAGCAAGGGTATCATATAGATAGACCTACGTCAAATTTAACGAGAGGAGGGATAGAGCACACCTTTACATGCAGGAGAGACTTTAACGTGATGTGAGGGAGCTTACTAAGAGAGGAGGCATCAGGCTAGGGAAGATAGCATGTTTTCTCATTTACATAAGTCCATGTTATATAGAAATGAGAACTATGAGATAACTTTTGAATGATTACACATATGTAAATTATATTTGCATCATTATTCATTCCTTTTCATTAAGCGGTTTCAATTTAATTTTATTCTCGAATTTGTTATGTATTTCAAGATTTACGACCTTTAATTGAAATTTATAGAGTTTGGCTTAAGTTTATGGTGGTATTGTTAGGTGTTGATGGAGATCTTGTGTGTTTAGGATATTAATGTTTAGATAGAGTTAAGGTTTAAGTTTGGAATAGGATTTGGAGTTTGGGTTTTGGAGTATGAAGATAGAGTTAGAGTTTGCATTCCGATTTGACTTTAAAGTTTGGGTTTCGGTTTGTACATCATACTATATGTTTCTTGGACTTTTGGCTACTGATGTATATATTGTGTGCTTTATTTATATAATGGTTTGGTTTTTATGATGATTGTAAGTAATACAGTAGAAATCTCATTATAGATATTGTCATGCCCCAAACTCGAGGAGTCATAATAACTTTTCCATATAAACTAACTTAAGTTAGAAACTATCAACCTTAGCTGCTAATGTAAGTACAATTTACATGAGGCGATCAACAACTCAACCAGTTTTGAAGCAACCGGATGAGCACCTATAATATATAATACTTATGGAGTAACACTTTTACAAAATATAGGTTCCCATGGTTATAGATAGTCAAGGTCCTTTACATAGTTTTATACATCATAAGCTCCTAGGTTTTGAAAAGTACTACACAACTCTACAGGAAGACTTTATTACATATCATAGATATGTCAACGAGCCAACGCAAAAGATAAGACTTCCTAAGAAGACCCTATATGATACGAATTTAAGGATGAATACATAAACCCAATCACGCATAACCAAAGGATGGGTCCAGGTCGAAAGATGGTTCGAAAAGTAAATGAAAATCAAGAGATGAGCAGGGGGTTCCCATACACCGATGATGAATATAATACACCGACGCCTCATACAAGCTCGGGTCATACTTAATATGATGTACAAGTATTGTCGGAGATCACTAGCCACTAGTCTACACTCAAATAGTCTAGATAAGAGTAATTCAAGAGTAAATAGAGAGACACTTAGCTCAAGAGGGAATAAAAAGTTCAATGTATTCTTTGTATACGATGATACATCTATTACATTATGCAAGTATTTATAGTACCTCGTTAGGGTAAGTCTTAAATTACAGAAAATTACAAAAGTGGATCCCCATTTGCTAAACAAAAAAAAAAAGGAGAATAATTTATAAGGAAAGCATGAAATTGTGTAAGAAAAGAACATCATCTGTTAGAAAGGATAATACGGATGTCAAAAAGGATAGCGCACATGCATTTTACTCAGTTTGCGATCTTGACAACACTATGAACCGAGTAATGGTAGTCTTTTGATCAAGTCTGTTCGGCGTTGATAGTTTAGCACCTTAACTGGTGAGGCTGGACAAGGGTTAGCTTAAGGACAACTCACGTTAGGGTCAGCCTTGGAAGGTCAGCGCTTAACAATTGTCAGATTAACCTCGGCACTATGAGGATGGCTATTTCTTGATTTGGTGCTTAGATTGGGATGTTGTAGAAGGATCAACTCCACATACTGGCTAATCACCTCGATAACTTCCTAGAAGGTGTGGAGAGCAAAGTAACTCAGCAATTTAGATTGAGATAAATACCGCTCCTTAATGTTTAACTCATCTCGGACAGCTCGGTGAACTATTTGAGAAAGCTTCGAGGCTCGAGAGCGCATGATCGGTCCTTGATCCCTATTACTATAATTTTCTCACAAAAGAAAAAACAAAAATAATAGGAACATTAATCCATTCATTAGTCTTCAACTCCTTAATCCCAGGCCCGTTGAAACTAATATGCGAATGATTGTAATACTACTCCATACTTGTAAAATAGTTTTTTGGGATGTGAGAATAATTAGCTCAGTAAGAAGGGACGAAGTTGTAAGAGTACATATATAAACATGGTTATTAACTCGTTAATTAAATGCAAATGCAACAAGCAAATGATAGTTCATCACACAATGTTTAACCAGTCCGTTGTGAAGTTAAAGAAATTTTGTTTGCTCTTACTTAAATCGAGAAGTTTCCATACAACACTATTAAACCAAATTTAAGCTTGTGTAATGGAAACACTCTCTTCCCTAAACAACATTTGAACCACAATTTTCAACCTTGCTATGACCTCCTCTCTTATCATTTAGTTTGACTAAGGGTGAGAAAAAAACCATTACTACTATCCTTATTAAAGTGTCAATATTTGGTCTAATCTCCTAATCGTTACTCTATTAGGTTGTCATGAATGTTAGTTTAGAACTTAGTCAAGTCAAAATTAATCTAGTTCTTAAGGTGAGCCATTAAGTTTAAAACATACCATATATAATATTTATAATCACAAATTAGCACTAGGAGACCATCTTTTAGTCACAAATCAGTATCACAAGCACACATATGGTACACACAAATATAATTTGGTTACAATCACAAACAAGCACTCTTAATCCTTCGTGTATCTAAAAATGATTACTCCTATATGCCATGAAATATTGATCTCATCTTACCTGATGTCAATGCAAGTTAATCTTACTTCTTATGCTCAATCCCTTTGTAAGTCCTTAAATAATCAACATAAATATTTTAGTTTTTTTTCTAAATAGAAAGTATATAATTGCTTTTTAATGTTTTACATATAGTTTGGATAGGTTTATTAAATCTTTAGGTAAGCTTTAGCTTGTTACTAATGTCTCTAAACAAGGTTATAAACACTAAACTTAATATAGTTTTTACCCTAGAACCTTCTGATAAGTATCCAATCAATGGTGTTAACACAAATTTTTATCTAGAACCCTCTGTGAAAGTATCCTAAAATAGTTTTGCTAATTAAGAACTTTAAAGAAGTATCTAAAAACATCCTTATTAACTAGGAACTCTCTAAGAAGTATTTGAAAACATTCTTATAATTAGGAATTCTTTAGTTAACTCGTAGATACTATGTCAGCCAAGTATTTCATATAGACAACTATCTAATCAAGTCTTTGATCTTGGGATTAGCTCATTTTCCTATTAAACTAACGTTCTAAAAAATTCTCTAAATAGGGTTATATTACAAGTTATTTAAAGCAACTAATTCTAGAAGCATATTTTAGATTATAGTCATGCTAAAACATGTTCATACATCAAATTCATCATGCCAAATTACACCATACTACTCAAATTTCCCCAAAGCTCATATTTACCTTATTAATGCACTAAGCCCATATTCAACAACTTATACATATCTCAACCCCTATTTAATCCATGTAACTTTAAATCACTCTTCACAATATAATATGATCCAAATAAACTCCAGAACCTGGTATCAAAGGGTTTCATTAAGCCAATTAGATAGAATCCTCGCAAAAATCGCATTCATTGAATTTTAAGGCTAAAAAGTCCTTATAAATTATCAAAATCCTTTTTATCCAAAAACTTTTCATGCAATACTTGCATGTAATATAAGATCATCTTAGAAAATTTTTTGTTTAGAAAGTACATCGATAGAGTCATTTAAATCAATTTTGAAAATTGATCAATTTTTCACGATTTTTTAAGGAGGTTCAATATCCACTTAAATATTTTACAATCTGATATTTTTCCATAAGAATATACATATAAATATATCAAAATAATTTTCCCATAATTTCTAAATCTAAATTAATATTTTTACAATTTTAATGAAAATTAGGTTCAAATTTGACTCACCGAAAAATCGAACTTTCAGCCACTCTCCCGTCAACCCTCCTTGTCGCTACTAGCACTATTAGGTGGTTGTTCATGCCCCGATACTCCTCGGACTAGTGTTTGCCAAAATAGCTTAGTTTGTACTATTTCTTCCATATTTTTCTTCAAAATTTTCTTTGCCTTTTTATATTTTTTTAGAAACTCTAAGATACTTATGAATTTATTAGGGAGTATTGGTAATAATTCCTAAGTTGGTTGATGCAAATTAGTGTTTTTTCTCTCTTCTAAGTATATATACTCCTAATCTTATGCACGTTAAGTGTTTTTAAGTTGATTCCTTTAGTCAACGGCTATCCAAATTTAAGCCACATCTACTCCCTAACAAATTTTTATTATTTGATAAATTTTCCTAATTTTTTATTATTTTTCTTATAAATTTTAGTTAATTATATATATTTTAAATATTTTTCAGGTATGTAAATGTATAATAATTACACCCATGGTGCATATTATATTTATATATTATTTTATGTAACTCTATAATTTTAGTGTTTAGATAATTTATTTTTAAAGTTAAGTTATTTTCCGTTATCTAATTTACGCATTTACACCAAGTAAATTATAATATAATATAATTTAACAAAATTACTATTTTTAGCTATAATTCTATTATTTTATTATATTTTATATTTCAAGCTCACATTATGTCACAATACATGAAATATTATCATATACGTTAAATTATTTGCTTGGAATACACAACTCACAAAATTATGGGCTCTTAAAATTTGATACATAAGTTTGGGGACTTGCACTGTCAATTTTAAATCTTATTTTTGGAATGGGATTTTGTTATCATGTTTTAAGTATGCGATTTCTTCATTATTTCCTTTTCCACAAGTGAAAAAAAATTCACACACTATTAAAATATTCATTTTTCTCCCCCAGGAGGTAAACCCAAACGTCGCCGTTGCATTCAGAAAAACCCTTGCTACCGTCTTCTTCTGCGAAACCCTGCAGTTGCAGTTTCCCCGTTTTAGAGAGAGAGTATAGTGAGAGAATGGGAAAGAAAACGAAGAAGCCAGGAAAGGGAAAAGAGAAGACAGAGAAGAAGATTGCTAAAGCTGAAGAGAAGAAAGCTCGTAGAGTGAACAAGAAGCTTTCTCCTGAAGATGATATCGATGCTATCTTGGTTTATGTCCTCATAATCACAACACTTTTTGTATTATGATATAATGATTATTGAATTGTGTCAATCATTTTTTCTCTTTTACTCACATTTTTCTCAATTTGATCCCTAATCACGGCTACATAGTGATAGCATTTAGTGGCAAGAAGGTCTTGTTTAGCTACAATTGAGCAAAAAGATTTTCTAAGTGAGAAAAAACATTTAAATTTCATTGTTTTGATTGGATAACTGAGAAAACGTTATGAACTTTACGACTTTGTGAACATGAATGCTAGAGCTGTAAAAGACTTGTGATAGTGGATTCTACAAGCTGGCTCGGATTGTGGTTTGATAGATGTGCATTGACTACTGCCACGCTTGATTGATCATGGAGGTTTTCAATTAGCGCCATATGAGATCTTTACATATCAAAAAATAGATAGATTTGTTTGTGGAGCTGATCGCGGGGATGAAGTTCGATCATTTGAATTAGTTTAGGTGCTTAACAGAGAAAATATCTGATATTTCAGCTACTGACTTGCTCAAAGTTGTAAACTTTGGTTACTTTTGGTTTACGTTATTCAAAGTAAAGTTACATAAATCATAAGGTTGATAAGAGTTTAAATGTGCTTCAAGTAAGAGAATCCGATTGATTGTTAATGAACAAAATTTCTTATATCTATTAACGTAAGTTATCACTTTGCTTCGTACACAATTTTTTAAATTATACGAGGGGAGAAAAAAAATGACACTTGCTTACTTGATGCTTGAATTTTTTCCACTGACTATTGATAATTTGTTTCTTCAATCTTTGCATTGCATTCAAACAGTTGAGCATACAAAAAGAGGAAGCTAAGAAGAAAGAAGTTCATGTTGAGGACAATGTTCCTGCCCCATCTCCTCGGTCGAATTGTACAGTAATGTCTTTGTTCTCTCTTTTATTACATAAACTGTTCATTAACTTATTATGCAAAATAAACTTTTTTCTTACTGTTCCATCTGATGTCCTTGCAGCTATGTGTCAATCCTTTGAAAGAGACTGAAATGATTCTTTATGGTGGTGAATTTTATAATGGAAATAAGGTTAAATTGTGGAACAATTACTTTATGTTGTATTTAGCTGTTTGTCTTGTTCTGGTTCTGATGATTCTCATGCTATCTTGTTTAGACATATGTCTATGGCGATCTTTATCGGTATGATGTGGAGAAGCAGGAGTGGAAATCAATCTCGAGCCCGAATAGTCCGCCTCCTCGCAGTGCTCATCAGGCAATTGCATGGAAAAACTACCTCTACATATTTGGTAGGTGCCCCAAGCTGTAGTTCAGATATGTTCACTTTATTATGCCCCATCATTTTATCTTCTAACTGCAGTTATATGCTTCTAGGTGGAGAATTTACATCACCAAACCAAGAAAGATTTCATCATTACAAGGCAAGAGCCTTCCTATATTACTTTATGTCATATTTATTTGGGGAAGAAGTTGGTTGGGTATTTGTATCCTTTTCCTCAAGCTTTTGAATCTAATATACAGGATTTTTGGATGCTGGATCTGAAGACAAATCAGTGGGAACAACTAAATTACAAGGGGTGTCCTAGTCCACGTTCAGGTCATAGAATGGTGAGTTTATCTTGAATTGAGATAATGATGATAGGACAACTTCACTTGTGTTTAACAATAAAGAATGGTCTTCGATTGTGTATCACCATAAAATCATAGTCAAGTTTATTTACTTTCAATAAGAAACAATAGTCTAGCATGTGTATAGCTAGGAGACCATGCCTGTTGGATGAAAGTCACCTGAGAAACAGTTTCATTACAATAACCTCTGAGAATATTTGTTTCATGAGCATGCTCATAACTTAATCCATCTAGTATTATAACTCCCTTTAATTCAAGGTAAATGAATGGAATTTTCCTGGGAAAATAATATAAGGCTTAGAGAAAAGGGATAGAACAGTAAATTTAGTTTGAATTAAGCATGAACTCCCAAAAATTAAGGGAAATCGAGCGGAAGAAAAGAGAATTTTAGGACCTTGAATTGTAGTAATTGTGTACATATGTTATAGGCTCATTCGTTTTGGAATATTTCTATAGGAAGAAGTGATGGATTGGGTTTATTTATGTTACTGTTTTTATTAGGGATTGACTTTTCATTTAATAAGATAAGCCAAAAGTCATTTTCTTTTCGTCAAGAGATAAGCCAAAAGTCATTACCCAGAAAACTGTTTCTTGCTAGATCATGGACTCATGCCCACATCCACCTCAGGAAATGCTTGTAATATTAATTTTTTTGTCCTGTTGTGTGGATCTCCTATATGGACATTTTACATATCTCCACATGCTCATCAATGTGCATGTATGATGGTTGGACATTTCTAAAGTTCCAATCAAAGAGATTTTATTATGTATGTTATGTATGTAGAATTTACCAAACTGTAACTAGAGTGATAAAATGTGTCACTGCACTGTTATGCGAGACTCTGAGTTGCTAGAAAAGAGGATTTAGGAGGCACCATGATGGAATACATTGAATTTGGCTCGTCGTATCTGTATGATCTGGATGAACTGGATGATTGATACCTGACTACATTTTCGAGATATCATCATTCTTATTTTTAATAAATTTTCTCTTTTTCTTTTACTTTTTTTCTTTTTGATGTGTGTGTATAATTTCATTTATTGTGCTAATAGTTGAAATATGTAGATGGGTGGGTAGAACTCCTCGTTACTAAATCCCCTGCATTGTAGTCATGTATGCAAGGAAGGGTATCCAAAGATGTACCATAGGATTGGTGGTGCGTAGCAACAAATCCAATTATAAAAATATGTTTGATATTCTTGCAATTACCGCATATGGTACATGGTTCTTGTGAAACATGTATCAAGTTGTTCCTTATGTTATTTTCCTTCTTTTCATGTACTTTTTCAACCTGCTACAGGTTTTATATAAGCACAAGATCGTTGTTTTTGGTGGCTTCTATGACACCCTCAGAGAAGTAAGGTTGATTATTCTTTATCTAATCACTTTTGATAATTTCTTCCACTCCAAACCATTCTAATATGCAGTTGGAAGTTCCCTTCATTCTTTTAGTAGTATATATGATTAAAATGCTAGAACTGCTAGTGCAACACCTAGGGTTCTATGTATATACTACCTTTCTATTCACTTGGAAGATCTGTACAGCTGTCTTCAGAGATAGCTTGACAAAATAAGTACTCAAATGGTGGACATTTATTCTAAAATCTGGGAAGAAATCTGGGTGAATTTAAGGAATGTCAACTTTTGAAAATTACACTGCTAACAGCCAAGAAAAGTAGCTATAGACATATTGGGACATTTGAGAGGATCTGTTTTACCACAGGAAGAGTCTTTTGGACAAGAGAGATGCATAGTTGGGATACAGCCGAGAAAATAGTTGTAACAACTATAAGATATATGATGATTATTGAAATGGCAAAAACCTGAAATTCTTCTTATGATGATTTTATTATAGTGAAGGCTAGGTGCCCTAGAGTGTGTTGGAATGAGACAGCCCTATTTGGATATATGTAGTACCCTCCTATGCACTCTAGTGCACATTGTCCTTGTCTCACAAACACTCACATTGAAATGTACATGGCATCATTTAGTGTATGTAAAGCAATGTCTTGCATAAGTTATTGTACATATAGATTCTGGATTTGATTAGGCCAATATCAAAATCATAATCTATTATTGCAGCATGGTTCTACCGAAAAAACATACTGCTGTAATTGAGGAGTTAAGAGTGAATATTATTTTTCTAAGGCAGAGAGTGTTGAAGCTTGTATTTCTTAGTTGCTGACAGCCTTAATCTGGCCCTAGTACTGGAAAAGCATGCCATTTTTGATAGGAAGAAAGAATTTTTATCCTTTTGATTAATTTTTTTGTAATATCCTTCCTTGGTGCTTATTGATGCTTATGCAAGCATAAGGTCATAAACTTCTATCATGCATCTGTCTTATAGTTCTTAATCTACATGTGTTTTGCAGATATCACGATGATTTATTCGTCTTTGACTTAGATCAGTTTAAGGTGAGTACAAATCAGGTTTTTCTTGGCTAGTTTATTAAATCCCGTTGTAGCCCCCTCCCCAAACCCAAAACAAAAAGGGGGGAAAAAAGGATTAGTACTCTTTGGTTGTTTTCTCTACTTAAACAATCTACTTTTACTTATAGTGGCAAGAAATAAAGCCGAAGCCAGGGGCTATGTGGCCAAGTGCACGAAGTGGATTTCAGTTTTTTGTTTACCAAGATAAGGTCAGTGCAAAGCAAATTATGCCATGGAATAGATTGCAAAAGCTTATATTAGCTAAACAAAGATTTTTAATTAATATAAGAATACCCGAATCATATTTTCCTTATTGAGATAATTATTCTTTTGATATTTACTGTCTATTCACTTTGCTATAATAGTAATTCCATTATAGCCTTGTTTCTTATGGGAGAGTTATTACATTGTTTAGTTGCATTTTGGGCTCGTAATAGTAATTTTATAAGAAATCCCTATTACAAAAAATATCATATAGCAATTCATTACTCAAATGACAATCTTATGACATCTCTATTTTATTTTTCAATAATGGCTATTACATTACAACCTCATTCCATTCAGCAAAGCAAATTGGTTTATATTCTTTCTATTTGTCTATTGTTGAGCATGAGAAGTATCATGAGAATGTATTTCATATTTATTAATATGAATTGCACATTGCAGATTTTTCTGTATGGTGGCTATTCAAAAGAAGTTTCATCAGACAAGAATAATTCTTCTGAAAGAGGGATCGTGCATTCTGACATGTGGTCACTTGACCCTAGGACTTGGGAGTGGAATAAGGTTTGTACAACTTATGACACTCTGAAGATAATTGATCAATCAATGTAAGATATTAATTGTTTCTAACAAAGCTCATAGATGAGCATATGATTAATAAAATATGAGTTATCCCACATTATTCCACATGTTAATAGTTTTAAAGCCCTAATATGTTGAATCACATGATATTTCACTAATTCATTTTGAAAATAATTCTGTACTGGCTTTAAGTTCAAGGGGAAACTAGACATATTGTAGGTCTTGCTATATGCAATGATAGGTTATGATTTTTACAATCCGATAAGTTGGCTATGCATTGTGATGTTTATAAAATTATCACAACAAAGCTAGTAGTGATGTTAAGATCACTCTAGATTTTATTGTGATTATTGCTTATTTTGAAGGACTTGTCTGTTCCCTGTTTCTTTTCTACACCATCTCTATTATACCATTTAGTTAACTGTGGTGTGATGACCTTTCCTCTAATAGGTGAAGAAAAGTGGAATGCCTCCTGGTCCACGGGCAGGATTTTCTACGTGTGTCCATAAGAAAAGGGCCGTGTTATTTGGTGGGGTCGTTGACATGGAAGTTCAAGGTAAGTTTCTTCAAATGCAGTTGTGAGTGGGCTTTCTGTGAAACACTTCCCCGTGCATCTTTTTCCTCTTGAGTACTTTCTAATAACACCAAAAGTTTTTTGGTAAGTCTACGTATGGGTGGGGAACAAAAGGAGAGTTGGGAAAGTTTAGTTGAAAAGTGGAGTTAAGAATATGTGATAAATGGTTCTAAACCTGTTTGTTGGAATTATTTGCAACTCAAAATCTTGAACAAACAGGTCTCAATTATTTCTATTCAAAATAAGCCTTGAATATTATCCATGTTTTGCTTCTTGATACGTGGATTACTAATCATAGTATTCTCTATATCAGTTTCAGTTTTCCAGCCTTTTCAGTGTTGTCTTTCTTTCCTTCTTTTTGATATTATTTTGGCAATGTTTTTAAATCATGTGCTTGATGGAATAAAGCCTAACAAATTAAATATCTAGTAAGTCCCTATAAAATACACTTAACTTATCCTTTACTTTATTTAGTTTTACAAAAATCCAATTAGAGTTTTGTTTTTTCAATGAATAAATTAAAACTTCTCGCTTGAAGCAAGTGATTATCACTTTCTAACTCTAATTATTCAAACTTCATGTTCAACATAACCATGATGAGATATAAAAGGACAATTCATTAACATTGGATTTTTTTTTTTTTTTTAACAGAAAACATTGGATTTGAAATTGAAATAGACCAGATACAAGTCAGAAAATTTTCCAAACGGTAGATTTTTAAACATATATAGATCAGATACACGGTTATGATATAAAAAGAAAAAAGAAAAGAAAGAAAATCCAAAATGGCCCATGGACCTGCAAAAGTTCAATTTTCACCTGTTGAAATGCAGTTACATTGCATACTAGGTCTGTGGGCAGGTTGGGGGCTAGGGTTCTGTAGAAAAATAACAAAATATAAACCTATGTAATGCTTTTTGGCAAGGATGGAGGGGAATTAGTGGAAAGTTGTGTTTATTTATTATAGAACGGTTTTTAGATGATTAAATTGACTATTGACTTTAGAATTGTAGGATTTCAATATATTTAGTAAAATTCTATTCAAGTGGTTGGTCTAGGTGGCTAACAAATTAAGGGCAAATTGGAGAGTCATTGAAAGCACTTTACAAGCACTGCATGCATAGCTTGAGTAAATAAACTGAAGCTTTCAAGAAATATTGGTACTGACCTAGTTATTTAGGTGTGAATTGTGCACAAAAGTAGGTCTCTTGGACAAAAGTACCTTTTCTTTTGCTTTGTAAGACAACATGTTTATTCAACAGTGGGAATTAGATACTTAAATTATTTCCCTGCCTATGTGTGCAGGTGATGTTATGATGAGCTTGTTCCTAAACGAACTCTATGGTTTCCAACTGGACAATCATCGATGGTATCCCCTGTTTTTTTATGTTTAGAAGAAGTTGGCTCTTTGGAACATGTCTCTCCTAAGGATGACATCCATTGAAACTTCTTTCTATTATTTCTCTATATCCTCTACCATTTGTGTTTTTCCAAAACAAGATGCTACTTCTACTTTTTGAACCATTACTGTTTATCTTGCATTTGTACAATCTGCAGTATGTTCTTTCTTAATATAGATATCGATTATCATAATGCAGGTATCCTCTGGAGCTACGTAAGGAGAAGTCAGCAAAGGATAAGGTATCCCCCTGACCTTGCTCATGAATGAATTATATGCTTATGTTATGTACTTTTTGTTTTGTGGTTGTACCTTTTTCTCAAAGGGATCTACTAACCACCTTTAAGAAAGAAATTTTGACAGGAGCACTAACTTCTGATTTGACAAAACATCGCTGTCTTGTTAATTGCAGCACAAGAGGAGTTCTTTGAAAAGGGCTACTGATGAGGATCTTGATAAGGTTAATCATATTGAATCAGAGCCTACAGCAGATGACCAAAATGAGAATGTTGATCTCTTTGATGGAGCTGGTGACATGGAGAGCTATATAGAGAAGGTATCCCAGCAATTGGAAGAAAATGCAAGTTTGAATGACTCTAGATCTAATGTTAATCCTACTAGAAGCTCACATATTCCTCATAGTAAAAGGCTTGAAGATTCTCCTATTGAGGTTTGTCATCATATAAATTGAGTCTTGCACATATTGAATAGGAAGCTAATAATATGCAAGTTTATGGAACTGTGTTCAGGTAGTAAAACCTTGTGGGCGTATAAACTCTTGCATGGTAGTTGGAGGGGATACACTTTATTTGTATGGAGGCATGATGGAGGTTAAAGACAGAGAGATTACACTTGACGACTTGTATTCCCTCAATCTCAGCAAGCTTGATGAATGGAAATGCATTATTCCGGTTTGTTACTCTTTCTTCTCCATAATTTGGCATCTGCTCTACATGCTTCGACTTTGCACATCAGAAGCCATGTGTCCTTATCAATGAAACAATATGTTGGAACATCATTCATTAAACTTGAACATGCGAGCATTGACAACCATTCTCAGTTAGTAACAAATTCTTATGCCTTCTTTGTTTATGACTCTATAAGGCACATGAGGTTTTCCGGTACGAGCATAGCTTTACAAGATGCACTAGTTATCGGTCTTGAAAGTTTCATATTGTTTATGTTGCAAGTAATGAACGTGAATTTATTTTTGTTGTTAATTCAACTTATTCACGGTCATCCTTTTAAAGGGAACGCCATTTTCAAGAGCCAATTGACAAAATGCTATGTTAACTTCCACGACCAACTGCTTATAATTGTTTGCTTTTGAGGGTTCTGGTTCCATTGTGTGAATTTAACTATTCTACCACCTAGCAATGTGGCATAGATCTTAGAATAAAAGTCAGCTTGAGCACATGAACTTATAAATGAAACTATGTTGACTGCTTACAAGAAGAAAAAGAAACTCGGTTGATTTGCATGAGCAAACTATTTTTCTAATTTTATTCATTTGTCAGATTCACTTAATCTTATTTCATGAAGAGTACTCATTGCTATTCAGGCATCTGAATCAGAATGGGTAGAATCATCTGAGAATGAAGAGGAGGATGAGGATGAAGGTGAAGATGAAGATGAAGATGAAGATGAGGACAGCAATGAGGAAAATAATAGCGAAGATGACAGTGTTGGCACTGAAAATGATGATGTTGATAATGCTTTGGAGGTGTGTCTTCTAACCCTGTCTTGTACATATTCTTCCCATGTGGATCACTGTATATCTTGCTCTAAACAAATGTTTTCTTCCTGTGTTCTTTCATTTACCTTCTTGAATAAAGAATGCTATGCTTCTCAACCTCCTATATGTTCAAAACTTTTGGTAGTATTTGCTTTCCATTGTGGACATACTTTTCATGACTTGCTGTTAAGGGGAAAAATAGCAATAAGGTGTGTTTTCCAATTAAATTAAGTACAGATAGTGCTGATAGTGGATGTAGTTTTCATGACTGATCCTTCTTGTCGCCTGAAGTTTGCTTAGGACCCATCCTTTCTTTAACAACACAACCAGAATGCTTGTCATTTTTACCTGGTGGGTCTAGTTTATGGTATCAAAGCTAAAGGGAACTGCTATGTCAATTTTTAGGTGGGACATGCTGTTGCCATAATAAGAGGTGAGGGAAAGACACTTCGGAGAAAGGAGAAACGTCTCAGAATAGAGCATATCAGAGCCAATCTTGGCCTTGCAGATTCTCAAAGAACTCCCATGGTAATGGGAATGAATTGATCATCATATGGCTACTTTTCTGCTTTTGAAAGCTTAGTCATGCAATTTTACATTTGTTCATTACCTTGGCTTTTGTTTATTTCTTTCTTCTCACCATGTCATGACATTTCTTATCATTTTGAAGCCAGGAGAATCCTTGAGGGACTTTTACAAGCGAACAAACATGTACTGGCAAATGGCAGCGCATGACCATACTCAACATACTGGAAAGGTGTGCTCTTAAATTTTTTTTCTTTAACCGGTGTGTTAAGGCTTTAATAGTGTTGTAATCATTGAATGTGAAATCAGTAATCTGAAAAAAGAGTTGGTTGGTCATGGTGGTTGGGATCAAATTATATTGGTTGGGTTGTAGTCATTCTTGGTGAGCCTAGGTGGTTTGGGTGGAGCCCAGGTGGTACAATCATAGTTGTTTGTATTGGTTTGCCAGCTAATTTGGAGTATGCCATGTTTGGGGCTGGTGGAGCTTGGGTTTGAAAGGCAGTTGGGAAGTAGGAATGATTAGCCAGTGAATGGCTATTAACTTGGTCCTAGTAAGGAAGCAGTGTTCCTAATCTTGTGGAATCTTTTCATCCTGCAGAATTGCTATCCGGTGAAGTGAATATGATAATAAACGTTCAGTAAGGGGTTAAGGAGAGTAGATCTCTGTTAGTTGAGCATGGTGATAGAGAGCTGCAGTTTAATGTAATGTTCATCTTGTCATTGCAGGAGCTCCGCAAGGATGGGTTTGATCTTGCTTTGGTCAGGTACAGGGAGCTGAAACCTATACTAGATGAGGTAAAGTGCAGCTTTTTTTATAATAATAATAAGAGTGAAATTCCTTTTTCACCCCCCATTTTGTAGTGTCTATCAAACCTTCATAATTTTATTGCTTCCCCTCTACCCCTTTTATTTCAATCGCAGTTGAGTAAACTAGAGGCTGAGCAGAAGGCTGAAGAGGAAGAAGGTATTGAAAACAATTTAAGGAAAAAAGGCAAGAACAAGGCCAAAGGTTTGGTGATTAAATAGTGCCTACCTTATTGAATGCCTTCACATGAGCAATCATGGCGATGCCTTTCCATGAGCAACATGGCAAGAAACTCCGAAAGGATCTTTGCATTTCAGAAAGTCCGATTTATATATATATATAGCCCTTTGATGGGAGTTTGGTATTCTTCTGCTGAGACGACATTGTTCCGATGCAAAATTTTGATTAAAATAGAGTTAGATACAAGATTGACAGACTCTGCATGACTCTGCTGACGAGGCACCATGGAAATTTGTATCAGTTTGCAGAAGAAGAAGAAAGAAGAATTCTAGCAATAACAAGGTTGTGAAGTTGAGAGAAGTCAAATAGGGGGAGATTGATGGGCCAAAACATTGTACATTTAATCGTCGTAGAAATGCTGTTTTTTCATATTGGAGCTCTAGAGTGCCCTCTTCTCTCCTGTGTAACGCTACTGTGGGTTATATAACTTATTTCTTTTGGTTAGAACAAAACATAAATTGCAGGCTGGATCTGAGACAGCAATTTTAGTTCATATCAAAGATACAATCAGAAGATTTTTTATGCACATGTAGATGGCCCAAAGGCCAAAGAAGAGAAAAACATGAAAGACTACAAAGAGAAACGAGGTTGGAAATAGACCAACGAAAAACAACATCAAAATTATCTTCAACATGGAAAAGTCCATTTCACTCAGCTTGACAATCTTCGTCTGATGCGACGAATCAACTCGAGTTTGCTTCCCGATCTAATTGTCTACAGCCTTAAGGTAAATACCCGTTTATGTGAACATTATACTTTGTGTTTGTGGCCTTGTTGATGCTGGAGTTGTTTCCGTCGACCTTCAGTGGTGGATGAACTTGATGAAATCTTTTGTAAAAGAGATTTTCCTAATGAGATGCTAAGAATTTCTGTCACTCCATGGGTGTGCAGAAGAGAAATGCCATGGCTACTTGGTTTAACTTTTAAGATAAGAGCTTGTTAAAATAACAATTAAGGTGAAGCGATGGATTTGCATCTTTCATTGATGGAAAACATCAGCATTAGTTGACAAACAGAGACATTGATGTTGGGGATTGAGTTTTGAGTTGAGGTTGGTTTGAACCTTGAGGCTGGAATATTTGATAGCCAAAGTAAACTCAGTTGGAATGATTCAATGCTGCCTTATTGGGTAAAATAGAATTTTTTTAGGAGTAGTATTGCGTCATTGTTTAACTGGAAGATCGAATTAAATAATTGAAAATGAGGTCTTAACGAGCTTGAAAAGTTCCAAGGAATGTTTGGTTAGATTTTTAGTAATACCACGTTGTTTTGTAAGTTCACTGCTCTCGTACTTCGAATGCATTCAGTTGTGACGTAAAATACATTAATGACAACCACGTTGGTAGCGTAATTAACTTGATATATATGATTTTTGTCCAGTGTTCGGCAATCCCTAATAAATTTGTTACATAATTAACTTATATACAATATCAAGCTCTATGTTTATTAATTTTCTAAATAATATTAATATTGCAAGTGAACAGAAAAACCAAGTAAACCACAAACTAAATTAAACCAAATAAAATCGAATAAGGATTTAATTTATTGATGATTTGATTTCAAAAAGTCTCCAAATTGAAAGGGATGAACTAGATCAAACAAAATCAAATCAAAATTTTTTTTCTTCCCCCTAATTTGGTTTGAAAAGGTTTCTAAATTAAATCGAATTTAAATGCATAATCTTTTTTCTTAAAAGAGTAAATAGAAAAATCATTCATTTCCTTGTGTTTCTACTTATGTTTTTTTTTATTTTGTACTATAAATTAATTTAAAAGTTTTGAATTAATATCTTTTATGAAATGTAAATTTTGACGTGCATTTTTTTCCGATGAAAACTCGATCTCTCATCATATATCTAGGCAAAAACAGTGTTCACATAATGGTCAAATATCTTTATCCTCGTTACACCTAAATACTTCTAAAATAACACCCCATCCACCCACCACTCTCCTCCCCACAACACCAGCGCCCCACCTCATGAATGGAGGCCTTGATTTTCATAGTTATTGTTACGTAACTTAATTTTGAATATACTTATCGAAAGAAAATAAGTTTCTTGAAGCCTTGAACCTAGAATTCTATCATATGGGAGACTTGCCGATTACAATAGCATGTAAGTGGTATGGTCAAACTAACTTATGACCTAAGCTGAATAGGAAAGAAAGCCCTTAATAGTAATAGAATAGCTCTCCACCGGTAGCTGCTTTTCCAACAATTCTCAAACTAAAAGCATACCTCTTTTATTTTTGCATGTCTTTTCTACTTGACTTCCTAAACAACAAAACGCCTTTCCTCGATCAAATATATAAGTCACATCTTTAGAAATAAAAAAATCGAATAATTATTTATAGTTTATCAAACTAAATTTTTATGGTTTAAAGAATCTCGAACTAAGTCATATGATCTGATTTGAAGTGATAGAAATCCAACCAATTTTATGACTTGATTAAGTTTTAAGGACTAAACTAAATCAAACCAAACCAATTTAAACTACACTGTCTAGCTTGCATGTATAGTTATTGTTGTATTGCATGTTATATAACTAAATGTCCACCTTTTCTGGTTAGCTATAAGAAAAATCTTGTAATTAAGTAATATTAGACTGTCATCAACAAGCTATTTATATTAAATCTAGACCTCAAATTATCTTACAAAATTGTGAATCAGAGGAATATAGAACTCATCATTCCAGATACTTAACCATATAAGGCCCTTCAAGCTCATAGCCCAGTTTTCGATAGTAGTGGCGGGTTCCTACACCCGATATAACAGCTACTTTTCTCGACCTATGCTCTCTGCAAGCAATACGTTCAGCCTCTTCCATTAAAAGCGTGCCGTAGCCCTGGAAAAAGTAATGATCAAGTTTAAGCACAGGTTCACATATAATAACAACTTCAAACCGGAACTATATTTTATTCAGTAACTAGGTCAAAACGTGTTGATGTGTGATTTGCAGTAAAATTGCCCCATAAAGGGTGAGCTCTTCTCCAGAAACCACCAGGAAGCTTTCTAGGAAGAAGAGATTTCCCAAAGTTCACCATTCGGATTCATGTTTCAGTAGGATGAGTAGTTACCTGGTGTTGAAATTTGTCAGCATCGCGTCCATGTACCGGAACAGCAGTTCCATAAACATGAAGCTCCCGAACAATAGAGCACTTTCCCATTAACTCAGGGCAGGTAGTGTTGCGGCCACATTTTCGCAATCTCAACAACCCAACAAGGATATCCTGGTTGAAAAGAAAAGATACGGTCTGAGCAGGAACAAGCCAATTTGAGATAACAGAAAAGAATGGAGCATAATGTCAAAATACAATAACAAGAATGAAATATATGAGACAACTGATCTTTTCTTTGACATACTACATAGATGACATCAATGAGTCAGGAAAGACCCAATTGCTAGAAGTGGCATCAACACCATTAATCCAGACTAAGCCTTGAAATTGAACAAAATCATATAACTACACTTCTAATGGACGAAGACATGTACATACACAAATCTTTCATTAACACAGACACCCTCGTGTGTGTGTGTGTGTGTGTGTGTGAGAGAGTTTCATGACTTTTCCTTTTTATCTTTTTTTGGTGTGGTAGGAGGGGGGAAAGAGGGAGAGACCTGTCTTATATCTTCATATGAAAGGAATGTCTCCCATCCTTCATTTGCAGTATAATCTCGACGGACAAGCTCAACTTCGTCTGGCTTGATTTTATGGTGAATGTCCTAGCAACAAGAAATTTCCAATAGTCAGATGTTATGCAGAAAACAAAACTGTTCCTGAAAAATCATGAGAAAGTCCAAGTACCTGGATACCGGCTTCCCGAGTTCTAACATCGCGGCATTTCAAGCCTAAATCATCCATCCTAGCCAGAGCTAACTCCCGAAGATTTCCTTTCTCAACACCAGAAGTAACCAAAGGCATTGGAATGTCTCGCTGGACTCTATAAACACGTGTCCAAGGTGGGACCATCGCGAGGATCCTTGCAACAATATCCACAAGTTGCTCAGGTGGATAATTCCTATACCTGAAAGTACAAATGACCCCAATCAATTTCACCAACACGTCTGGCAAAGCCTTCTCAGGTGGTCATGCAGAAAAATTTACTTTTTTCAAGGGCTTGAGATAACTTCAACAGTGAAAGACAATATGCATGAGAATATGCACAAATCATCAAACCAGCTCCCCGCAAGATTATCTCACCAGGACTGAACACCATAGTATTTTAAGGGAAGATTGATCATACCTGCCAGTTTTCCAGAGCTCATAAAGCCCAGTACCGCGAATCACCAGGGTAGGATATATCTTAAGCCCATCAGCTCTAAATGAAGGACTCTCAAAAAACTCGCGGAAACTCTCCAAGTCCCTCTCAACCCCAACATTTGGAAGATCTGGCATCATATGAGCAACAACCTGCAGTCGATTGATAAAGAAATCACCAAAGCTTCCAAAGTGAAACTAACTCATGCAACACATGATTTTGCAAAACCGAAGGTTGAAAAAGATAAGAAGTGTCAACAGTCTTCTCTCCCTCTCTCTTCCTCAAGCTCTTAACTTATAAACAGAATCAAGACCAGTATAATTGTTTGCTTGCCTTAAAACCAGCATCCTTTGCCAAGCAAAAGCAATCTGCAACAGCAGCAACAGTGTGTCCTCTGTTGGTGTCACGTGCAACATCCTCATATGTGCTTTGCACTCCAATTTCAAGTCGTGTACATCCATAGGAAAGCATTTGTCTTAAATGGGGTCCAAGACAATAATCTGGCCTCCTAATTGAGTCAAAATGAAACAGAAGACAATCAAAACTACTTGCAAGAAACATATTTTTAGTAATTGCAAAAAATAGTACAGTTAGTTTCTAACGTTTCAATGGTCATGCCAATACACTTCACTGCACTATGCTCTGAATAGGCAACAGCTTCTTCCACATTAGCAGAGGTGTGCCCTGATAATGCATCATGAAGATTTCTAATAAAGTAATCACGATAATCTGCTGGTAGAGACATAAATGTTCCTCCCATTAGAATGAATTCAACCTGAAAATCTTGAAACAGAATGTAAGAAATCAAACAAACTAAAATATAGAGCTGGGTACTCTCTCTAACTACAGAGCAAACAATGAGGTCAAAAACAGCTATGAAGCAAACCTTATCAACACTGTGACCCAATCGCTTAAGCTGATCTATCCTGCTCCTAGCTTGTACATATGGATTATACCTGCACATAGATGTTGAAAAGCAAAATTGACAGTTTAACAAATACAATACTCAGAAACATATAAACCACTTCAACGTGAACACAGCAGTATATCATATATTTAGCAAGCAATATAAGATATCATTGCCTAATCCAAAACGTTCCTACAGATTGAAATCTGAGGAAACTCATAAGAGTCTTGGACATAAAAACAATTCACTGAAACAGAGGTTCTAATAATACATTGCCTAAAGATTTCAGACTACCCTATTTCATTCAAGCCGATGCTATGACTCACACTAGCGGCTAACAAACTCATCGACAATCATGCATTTACAAGTAATTCCATCAGAAACACTCTCTTCAATCGCCAATAACAACTTTAAGAAGACACAATTCCACAAGATAACTAGTTTAAATCCCTTCACAATTAGATTCTAACATAAATCACGTTAACAATATATAAACATATACATAAACAAACAAAAAATAGTGTAAACAAATTAAAAATTAAAATTAAAATAAAACAATACCTAGCCCTAATTGCACGCATACTTGTTGGCTCATAACCAGTATACGACTGCGTACTGTACTCAAAATCTGAATCCGGTCCACCTGGACAATACACACATATATTCCCCGTCGTCGCGATATGCGGACACCGGTGCGGTTTCGACATGACTGCTACCACGGCTATTCCGGAAGCGGTCCGCACTGGCTTCGCTTTGAGTTTCGGAAGGAGCGCGTCGCGCTCCGATTCAGGAACGGCTGCGATCATCTCCACGAGCTTCGGAGCGCGGGAGAGGCCGTACTTCCGGCATGCGGCGGATTTCAGCGCGTTGAGATCGACGGTTTCGCCCTTGCGTGAAAGGTCTACCATAGAGTTCACGATTTCGGCTATGGCTCGGACTCGGGCTTCTTCTTCAGTCAGGCCGTGGCCTTGAAAGCCACCACGTCCTGGACGCGGGAGCTTCCGCGGCTGCTCGAGGGCGGCGGTCGCCATTAGAGAGAAGGGGATGACAGAGAGGTGTGCGAACGGTGAAGGCAGGGGACAGAATGAAACACTTAACAAAATTAGAAATTTGCTGCTCGCTGGCAGCGCACTACTTTGGTTGTTTCTTTCGTTTGAGGTGATTGCCTTTTCTCCATGAAACTCCGATGAAAAAGACGGTATTAATCAGCTTTTTTTTTATAACTTTTTAATAATAATTAGTAGTATGTACAAAAATTAAATACAATGATATAATAAATTTATATAAAATTATTATTGAAATAATTCACTTACATATATTGCTTGTAAAAGATAATAAACATTATTAAATTACTTAATTGTTTTGAGTAAAAATAATTCAAAATCATTGAAATAATTTTGTATAATAATATGGAAGAAATAAAAATGTTTTTCTTTTTTAAAATGTGGATGATGACCTAAGGATATGTTCTAATTAAAAGTCTAGCCATGGTTTTTTATTATTTGTAATTCAAAGTCAATTCTTTGAGCATGGAAAAAAAAAATAGAAATGGAAAGTTAATTTAGAGAAATAAAAAAAAAATGCTAGGAAAATGGGACAAAATAAATGAGAGAATTAAAAATCAAATAGGTAGAGTTGAATAACATATGAGAGAAAAAAAGGTGGAGTTGAAAAGGATTGGGAGAGAGAGAGAAAAAGGGTGAAAATTCGACAAAGTCAACTAATTTATTCATAATGTGTAATATTAATAATTTTAAAAACTTATTTTAGTATTAATATTTTTGTTAAATAAAATCATATTGAGGCTAAATAGGTCATTTTTGCGATGATAAATAAAAAATGATTATACAAAGCTTTTAGAGATTTAATAATAGAGATATATTTTCCTGATTCAGTTACGGTCACAGTAATAAAAGAGCAATAAATAATTAATACTTGCTAACCTTTTTCGTAGTAACACGTGAATTTTCTAGTAACGTACTTAGCAACTGAAAATTTAGGGATTGACTATTGGTATTACCTACATATGCCTAGTTAACTGTTGCATTATTCATACTAATTGTTTTAAAATACAATTGTAAGCTTGAAAAATAAATAAAATAAAATCACAATTTTTAATAAATCTCTTTTTAAGTTGTTATTGTTATTATAAGTGAAGGGATCCAAATATAAGGATCAAGTGCATGATACATAACAAACGCGCTACATATGATTTAAAAAAAAAATGAAGGTACTTCTATTACATTGTTTTATGCTTTTCGAATTCATATAGACAACTAAACATTTTTGTAAAAAATTGTTTTCCCATTTATAAATTACATTTTAATTATTGGAATTCCACTTATTAAAGGTATGAAAAAGAAATTTTCCTCTCTTTCTAATAGTAATTAAATAATTTTAAAAAGTATTAAAAAATAAAAAAAATATTTATCTAATTTATTAATAAGTGATTTTAAAGAAAACAAACTGATTAAACGCTTGTTTGCCAATTTTCAAGAGATGACCTTCCATGGAGCTACAGGTTATTCTTGAGGCTATTGGGAGATCCAACAGCTGATGGTAGCGATGGTGGTGATGTCACATTATTGATGTCATCTTCAAGAAGTGGAGGGATATTGGATTGCTCCTTGTTATTGAGTTGGGTCCTTAGCTCTCGATCCTCCTCTTAAAGCTTACACGTTGTTTGAGTAAATTGCTCAAAGGTAACAAAATTTTGTTGTTGATATCAAGGTGGAGTTGAGATTGAGTTTTGTTGCTGGTTAAGAGGCTACTCAACTATGTAGCAATCTAGTTAAGCAATTGCTTATGTTTATTGGTGGTTCTGTCATTGGGATGTATTTACATTTCTTTTATTTCTTGCCATGTTAGATGTAGGCTTTATGAATAATCGAGGCCAAACATGTTTTACGAATTTTGGTAAAGGTCTTGAGATTGTGGATAAATGGGTGTCTTGTCATTTTCTTACTTCTTATAAAGCCAAAGAAATAGTTAAGAAGTTGCATAAGGTGTTGAAAAGAGTCAATTTTTAGTCTTGAAGATGTGCTGGTGATTATTTTTGGTTTTTTAAATTTTCTTTTAGTTTCTATTTTTAAATTCTAAGGATGTTCATTGTGTTTTTTATGTTAGTTTTGTTTTGATTGATGCTGACAGATTTAATGGAATTATAAATGGTGGATGATCTTTAGTTGAAGGATGCCTTTGGTTTAGTTAGACTCTAAATCATGTAGTAAGTTTGAGAATAATGTTGTGAAAATAACTCTTGGGAGCAAAACAATAATTGAGAAGATGAAAACAAAGGCAATTGTGAGAAGCCATTGTAAATGCAAAGGTGTAATTTTGGGATGATAAGTACTATAGTGAACTCAATTATTGGGGCTTTTCTTTTGATTGAAGAAGTTGATATGATGGATTGTGCATTTATAATTGGATGGAAAGGGAATTTGCTTCATTTCCATGTGTGATCATGAATACAAATTTTAACATTGATTACCTAGTAGAAAATTCATCTAATAAAGCTAATGTCTTCACAATATTAACAAAGATGAA
This sequence comes from Lumnitzera littorea, assembly GCA_024138015.1. Taxonomy (NCBI): domain Eukaryota; kingdom Viridiplantae; phylum Streptophyta; class Magnoliopsida; order Myrtales; family Combretaceae; genus Lumnitzera; species Lumnitzera littorea. The sequence continues at coordinate 116,259,579 of JAMXBB010000004.1, read as the reverse complement.
CAATGTGCAAAATTCTACATCATAAATTAACCATATTGAAAATAAAAGGGAAATAACAAAGCCTAAATTATTTAGCTGCCTATAATTTTAAAAGTCTCCTTTCCCTTCATTTTGTTCAAAAGTTTGTAAGTTATGCAACTCTAAATATCAAATAGACATCTATACATTAATATAAAAATTTGCATGACTTAATCCACCACTAACAACTTTTCCTTTTATCCTCTTCCCCATCCATGATTTCTTCCGAATCTATGACTACCCCTTTGTGGTCGTACCATTCCTCCAATTTACTTCTACTCTGCCCACATTGGATTAAATCATTAGTTTTTTCAAACTAGAACACATCACCTATCCCACCCTAAAAGAAAAATGAAAATCAAAGAGAAGAAAAAAGAAAAAGAAATATGAATACTCACTGCACATAACCTTTGACTCAAAAAGTTAGCAACTCTTACAACTTAAGAACTGCATCCAACCTCGACTTCCCTTATGAATGTTGTTTGTTAAAGCCTATAAATAGAAAAAGGATAAATTAAAAACAATTTCTTCATTAAAAATATTACACCAATTTTAAACTTGAATTTTTTTTTCAGAGCGATACACGGCTCCTTCATCTATACTCATTTCTTCTTTGCGTAGCTACTTCTTTGACCTAACCATATTTCATAGATATCAAAGAAGATAAAATTCAAACGAAATAAAATAAGACTACAATGAAAGAAGAAATAAAAATTGCTCTAATACAAAGATTACATGAAAATATTGAAATTGGAGAGGACATTGGCAATTAAATATCTGTATAAGTTATAAAAAAATAATCCCCTAATATATAGTAAAAAATAACTAAATTTAAAATAGATGTTTTTATTGACAAGAGTATAAAATTGTAGTATACAAATATTATCCATTCAACAAGTGAAAATTGAAGCTTTTATGTATGGACTGTAGCTATTGGAAAAAATCAATATTTGATTATAATACACCATTCACTTTTCTATGGATGGTGATGTGTGAGATGACGATTGAGAGAATAGGGATTAAGAAAGAATTTTTTTTTTACCGTAAAGTATGACTATACACTTTTCAGGGGTTGTATGTGTGTAACACTGGGGGGTGGTGTGTTTGTTATTAGCACAAAAGATATTTGTACATATTTAATCTTATTTTTAATGGTGTGTTAACAGAAGTTAAGATATTGTGTGTTGGCATGGGGCTTTAATAATCGGCTAATATGGTAGAAATTTATTGGGAGTTGCCCATCATTAGGAAATCAAGTGGCGCATCATGCTAAATGAATATTTTCTCCCAATTGTATCTACATTTCAACTCTGTTCTATCTAAGGTTACTCAGATACTAAAGTGAAGTTTAAATTTACATTCATTCGTTAATTTTATTATTTTAAGGTAGCATTTGTTTGGTAGAACTCGCGAGCATAAAGAGAATTGAATAACACAATATAGGATGAAAAAGACAATACAATTCTTTTGTACCATGTTTTGGTACATACAATTCTAAACACACATATTTACGATCGAAAATAATTAAAAGATAAAAAATTAATTATTCATATTATAAATTATAATATGTTTAATAACGTGCTTTGAATACTTGGTCTAGAGTTATTTATGGAACCTCAAAGATATATTAATTCTATACTATGAAATGGATTTTTGAATTACCAAATATATGGTACAAACCTTTTAATTTTAATTTAGTACCTCAAAACCTTTCTATCTGAAAACATTAGCAAATGCGCAAATCAAATAATGCATTAAAGAATTTATCTAGTGCTATACCATAAAGTATAACAACTAAACCATATTTAGAGGTTTATTGTACCTATGTTACATAAGTAATTTTAATACATGTATACGGAAGATCTAGTTACTATACTTACCAAGTGTCAACATAAGTTATTCTAATGAATTGTTATTGTTATTATTATAATAGTTAACTTAAGATGTTGTAGGAGACTAAGTTACCAATTCCAAAATCATCATTTCGGTCAATATTACAATAGATATAAATTCTGCTTATCGTGGTCTAAACAGATAGGAGGTCGATGTTAGCTAGGTGCTATTTGCAATTTAATCCAAATTCCTCTTGAATCTATGTAGACATTGAGGAAAAACGTTATTTCTTCAAGTATTTCATACCATATGTGACTTTTTGATCAAATAAAATCTTGTTTTGGTGCTAATTATTAGGGTTCATTGATCAAGTGTGTCATAATTTAAAGTTTTAGATATTGAGTGTTGAGCTATTGACCTCATTAATGTGATCCTCTACAATTCTTACATTAAATCCTTGGCAAATGTTTTAGGGGTATATTTCACCTATATTTAGTAATTGATAACGATATATGTATGTATGTTTTCATTGCCAAGCATGTTGAGTGAGTTTCTATATCCTTTAGATGCATCTAAATTATTGATTTTTAGGTCAAATAGTTGATTTTAATGTGTCGTTTCCAACTCAAATTTAAATTTCTATAAATCAATGTACTATTTCTATAGATGTAAGTTTATAGGGAAATTGACCTATTTCAAAAAGGTTAAGGGATTAAAAGAAATAATGAGAAATTAAAATCGTAATATATGTTTGAAAAGAGATTGTGAAGAATGTAGCTGCATTGTCGCATCAGAATTGAGAAGAAGACAAAAGTGAGAGAATCAAAACTTGTGGCTACGAACGGAGAAATTATTGAGTGAAGTTGCTATATATGAATACAAATATATAAATTCTAGTGCAAAAGTGTAAATTTCGGTAATGGTAACATCTACTAGAATCTGCATGTTTACACTAGAATCTTCAACTGTGACTTCATATAAAATTGTCATATGCGACTTCACCTAATAAGATTTTGTTACCAAAGTTATTAAAATCATGAGTCAAAAGTATAATACTATGAGTTTATGATTTTATAATATTTATCTTAGTTAAAATAGATGTAAAATCGTTTATATGTAGTCTTTTAAAAAAATTATGAATTTTCATGTATAATTCTATAAGTTTACAATTTTATCGGTCTTATACGATTATATATGATTCTACCATTTTTATGTATCCAAACAAATAGTAAAATCGTAATTCTGACAATCATGTTTGTCGTTGTCATAACTTTCAAGGATTAAAAAAGGAAAGGAGAAAAACTCAATAGCATTTCATAGTGCCATATGTTGGCGTAAAATTGAAGGAAACAAGAGAAAGTTCCATTCCTCTATTACGAACTTGGAGAAAGGAAAATAATTTTAGTGTCACGGTTATGGATCCACAATCAATCAACTTATTGAACACTGATTGTGATGAAACTTTAGCTATTGGATTCTTGGTGTGGAGTACTACAAGATTATTACTTTCGCATCTTCTTAGTCCTTCTCAATTGCTTATATTAAATTTTCATTTTCATTATTTCATGATTAGGTTTGTTTTGAGATTTTATCAATATCCACTATTCGTAGTGAAGTTTGTTAGTATAATTAACAGTATTGTTAAACCCAGCTTGGGTGATTAACCAGGACATATAAGAAAGTTAAAAGGGTAAAATTGGATTCAACCTAGACTCATTTTATGGTCGGTCAAGTCGAACTGGACTAAATTGTAAAGGTTGACCCAGGTTCAACAACACCAATAATTAGTAATAAGATGCTTTATAAGTCCATTATTTGTTAATAATAGAAGTTATGTGTTCTAGTCTGTGTTTTTTTTTTCCTTATTAGGGTTTCTCATGTAAAATACTAGTATTCATTATTTATTTAGTACTTTTAGTTTATTATATTATCTATCACTATTAGTAAGAGAGAAAATATTTCTCATTATAAGATATTATCTTTCCTTTATTTTTCCTAACATAGTTTGATTTTTAGTTACCCATACCATTCCATTTGTTTGAATTACTAAGCTTATTTAATGGAATAAGCTTTTATTAAGGCTCCTATATTAAGAGCACCATTTTTTGTTTTTTCAATTTCTTCTATACTAACAAGTCATAAATTGAGGATATTAACAATAGAGACATATTAATTAATATAGTGATTGTAACACCTAGGAACCTGGGACACTACAACTTTGCTACATATCGATCCTAGAGTCAAACACACTACGACATGCAAGAATCCATGTGCTTGTGACAAATCATAATTTTTCATTAAATTTGCCAACTCACAAGTGATGACCTCAAATATGCTACTAGAGTAGAATGTCAACCACTCAATCTCTATAACTAAGTATTAGTTCCGTATAAGATATCAAGAGACTAGAGTAGAATGTCAACCACTCAATCTCTATAACTAAATATTAGTTCCGTATAAGATATTAAGAGGTAAGGAAGGGAGAGGTGCTGAATTGATATCTTTAACTTTTTGAAACTTTTTCAATATAAAATAAGATTATCCCTCTTAATAATTTAATTTGGTGAACAGTAATAATTTAATGTTCAATACACAACAGATAATTGTAAGCCCTAAAGATAAGCTAAGTGACCATAGGATCGAATTTAGTACGCAAAGTTTAGAGTGATCGGTTAAAGGATCTGATCAAACCTAAATTATAAACTATAGATAGAAATATTAGTAAAAATGATCCCATAAACTTGAATTTAAGAAAATAAGTAATAAAATAAGAGACTATAAAATTTTCAAATTTTAAGTATATTATTTGTTAATTATCAAAAAGGCGAAAAATGTAATCTAATAACTAATAAATTGCTAGAGATAGATTATATGTATACTAAAAATCATAAAATGACCTAAATAATAATTAGGAAAGTTTACTTATATCCTACATGTATTTACGTGTAGATAAAAATATGCGAAATTACCTAAATTGCCTAAAATTAGCTAGAAACTTATTAAATAATTAAAGAAAATTATAAAATAATTAAGGAAAAATTAAAGGAATAGGGAATGACCTAGATTTGGTTATGGCAAGTCAGGAATTAAAGAAGAAAAATTAACCAATAAAAAACGAGCAACATAAAAGGCAAATTGGAAGAGATTTAAGTATTGTCTTGTCTAATTATTGCATAATGATTACTACAAGGCTCTATAAATAGCAAGAAAAATTACAGCACTTATTTGGACAATCAGAAGCTTAGAAAAATTGAGTACCAAAATTTGGAAAAAAAAAATTAAGATTTTAGAAAATTTCCCCAAATCTGTGCAGAGGGAGCAAGAAGACCGAACTCACACACGACTACCACCTGGAACCGAACCACCACCCCACTCTAAACCCATTGCCAGGATCAGCCAACACACCTGAACCGGTGTTGGAGGCCAAAAAGTCATCGGACTGGGTGAGTTTCACATCTTCTCCAATTTTGTAAAATTTCTTAAAATTATTTATTTTGCCCAGAAAATTATAAAATTTATTATTATGGGGTTTTATTATATGTAGATTTAGGGAAAAATAGTTATTAAGTTTAATCACGTTTGTAAATTTAGGGTTATTAAGAAATTAGGCAAAACCAAGTATGATTAAAACTAGAAATAAATAGGTTTAGGAATGTAGTTTGGAGCTCAAATTTTTTTTGTAGAATGCTTAAGTGATATAGAATAGTGTTATGAAGCCATTTTTTTAAAAATTAATTTTTGAAAATTTTAAGTAATTTTTTAGCCCTAAAATGATGAAAAAATTGTATAATTTTGGATTAATTAGGTGATTAAGTGATTAATTATTGATTTAGATGGTAGTTAGATGTTTAAGGATGTTAATCTCTAATGTGGAAACCTAATCTTAGTCTTTGGAGTGTTAAGTGTAATTAATATAGGAATTATGTGGTAATTGTAGGAAATTAGGAATATGTAGAATTGGAATTTTAATAAATATGAAAAAAATTAGGTTTATTTGGATAATATAATAATAAAATCAGTACATAATAAATCTGAAAAAAATTTAATTTTAGGTAATTAGATAAAAAAATGTAAAATTTCCTCACATTGGGAGTAATCCAATACCCCAATTAGAATTAGAGTGTATCGAATAAGTTAGATCACTAAATTAAGACCCAATATAATATTAGAATACTCGAGCTTAATGTGATTAATTTCACATTAGGATTCGAGCGTATTTAAGATTCCTCGTAGTTGAAGACAATATAGAATCAAAACTGGAATCTAATTTAGAAACCGAACCCCGAACTAAGGTAAAGTGAATCATTAGTAAATAATAGGTATACATAGAGAAGTGAGTTAAATTATGACTTAGAATATGTATCATCAAAGTATAAGTACTAAAAAGACGTATTTGTATTATAGGATGGCTGGAAACAAACCGACCTGCAATTAAGTTATTGGGCGACCGAGAATTCCAAGTTAGGTTATTACTTTATCGTATTGGAGTACTATTTTATGGTACTCGGGGACTTAAGATTATGTATGATTGTGATTGTAAGTAGTTTATACATATGTTTGAGTATTTGAATTCGTATTGAAATTTGTGTTATGATTGATTATATATTATGACTAGATTGGTGTAAAATTGTCTAAATACTCTAAATGAAACTTAATCTTAATCGATTCTAATGCCCTAAATTGTCATGCATTGCAACCCTTTAGGGGATCATAAGGATTTTCCAACCAAACACCGACACCTTCAATAAAGATAGCGCTGGATAGCAAATTGGTCTTTTCCTCATCCTTAGCCGAACTAAGTGACAGGAGAGGAGGTCGTAGTAAGAATGACGGCATTGGTTTGAAGGATAGCCTTAGGAGGAGCAGTGTCTCCATTGCATAAACTTGGGTTTGGTTGTGAGTTGTTGCATAACATGAAAACTCCTCAACCTAGATTAAAGCGGGTGAAATTTCTCTAATTTTGCAACGGACCTGACTACGTTGTGTGATAACACTTGCTTGTTGCATTGCATGAAAATAATTGCTTGACAATCTTGTTTGTGTTTATATACATTCACAAGTCTCCAATTTAACTTACTGAGCTATAGTTGCTCATACCCGTATAGATTCTTTTGCAGGTCCTGATTTCTGAATACTCCGAGTAATATGCCGCCCTACAACTATCCATAGGTTAGTTCTTTTGAAGCTTACGGTGTGAGGATCAATTCGCCTAGTAGTTAACGTATATCTAGAGTCTCTTTAATAGCTTAAGATTGAAAGATTGATAGTTGATATGTAAATTAGTTGACTATTACGTTAATGTAGAATTTCTTGGGAAGTTCTGTAGAATGTACATGTAATTATGTATGTTGACCTAAAGTTCTTAATAATTATTGTAACTTTAGCTAAACTCTTAATTGAACTGTTTACTTCAAAGCGAGGAGTCGTCGACACCTTATGTAGATCATGTCTTTGGTAGGTATTGTAAGGCTAGTTACTATCATAGAATGGCTTACACGGCGGGACTGTTGCGACTCTGTGACTTCAGGGCGTAATAATAATAAACCAAATTAAAAGAGTATAAAGAAGGAGAAAATCAGGCAAAGATTTTATAAAGCTTCGACTTTCTACCTACTGTTTTCTTCCAGCTCTACTGTTGGGGACTTAGTCTACTTCACTAGTGTCGTTCCACTTGATCTACTAAAACAAATCACAAATACATTACAAGCATTTGTCGTAATGACTTTACAACACTCTACTCTGCTCTGCCTATCTAGTCTTTCTTCAATCTAGGTTAATACAGATTTATAAAGTACAAACTATCTTTTCTCTACAATAAAGTATAGAGATTACAAGTGAGAACAAAAATACAAGTCTCAAATAATTTTTCACTTGAAAAAAAATAACACTTGTTGTAGAACTTTGATTTAATGCAGCTCTTTAAAGAAGTATCTGAAAAACTTTCTGAAGCTTTTCAAAAGGTAAAAACTGATCAAGAATTTTTTGTGCAACAATAATTTTTCTTCAAAGTTGTATATTCACATTTTGAATCTTTTCTCCTTTCATATTGATTTTTTCCAATGGCTAAAAATCTTAAGATTATCTTTTATCCAACTGTTAGTTATTTAAGATAATTCCTTAAATATTTTTTAAAAGATCTCGATAATTTAAATTTCAAAACAACTCTCCTTAATTTATTTAGATTAGATAAACTTCAATCCATAACCAGCAGATAATCTTCTTATTTAAATTTAAAAAGATCTACTCAAGCCTCATATTTAAAATTCGAAATCCCACAAAATCCGATTCAACCTTATCCTTATCTGTTCTTGTACATATCTTAATTTATCCAAATATATTTTCTCTTAAAATAAATCCCATGGAACTTAATTCCATCTTGAGTGAAACGAGATTAAATATATTTTTCTAATATATTCAATCTAGTGCCTTGAATAATTCGAATCTGATTTAAAGCTATTTTTAGACTTACCTTTTGAATAACCTTCTGAAGGATATCAACCTTTTGTTTCTGAAGTTTCTGAATAAGCTTCTAAAGTATTATATCAATTCTTTTTATAAAAGCTTTTGAAATCTTTTTGAAAGATTTTCAAACCAGTCTATTTTCAATCAATTCAAAGCTTCTGAATACACCTAAATTTGTAATTTTAAACTTTCTGAAGAATTTTCTGATTGCTTGTACACTTGTTAATTTATTACTGTTCTTTTCTTTTTGTTATCATTAAAATTCATGACCATGAGAGATATCTAATACTAAATATAATAACATAATAAAAAAACTTTCATAAATCCATAACCTAGATTATAAAAAGACGCTAAATCGTAAACTGGAGTCTCATAGCTCCAACAACAGTTAAACTATTAAAACTAACAATAGGAGTCACTAGCGACTCCATAACTACACAAGTCTTATAAATAAACAATTACAATAAAAATAAACACAAATCTTTAGAGTTCACTCCTATAGCTAATCTACGACGCCCTAGCTCTATCATCATAATAGTAATAGTCTCCATCCTTATCATAGTAAAGATAGTCATAACTAAAATCCTCAGCATAAATCTCACTGCCTACTTCATAACCTAACCTTGCAGTTGAATATAACAATCCTCATAGGGTAACCTAATGCCTAATACAAGATACCAAACACATGCACGTGAAACATAAGTAACTAATCAAGCATACACACACAAGTACTACTATTAATGTAGTAAGCAACAATTTTAATCTTTCCATTTAAGCCGACAAATAACACAGTCTCAGCATCCTAAGACTTAAGGTTACTCACGACCCTTAACACGCAATATATAAATACTATATAGGTATTGGTGTTGGGTACTCCTCAACACCCGAGTACCAAAACTATCCTAGATCTACTTTGATCATTTTAGTGTAGGACTCCATAAGGGATGGTGTCACGTAAAGATCACCAGGTGTCTCACTAGCACCATTGGATCTGACCAATAGGTGGTTGAAGCCAAGCACAATTAGCAAAACAATTAGGTCCAAGTTTTAATTTAGTGTGGTTTATATATACTAACCTAACACACACATCTATCAAACATGTATCCCATACTGGTACTCCTATCTTGACAAGGTCCAACACCACACGCCTCCTAATACCTGGTCACAAATACAATACTAGATTTAAAACTCAATTCAATCATTCTTAACTCAACTCAACAATTTTCTCCTAACAATATTGCCATTAGCACTTGATGTCTATTTACATACCATACTGATGTCTAAAAATAATAAACCACTTATTTCCTTTAGTTCCCTTAAATAATTTATTTATTTAACTTAGTTTTTACAGTAATACAATATAATATGATGCTACACATTATTTTCCATAGAATTTTATGCCCTTATATTTTTGTATGTGTTACAACTAAAGAGATTACATAAGATAGATGAGAGATAAGAACACTACGATAGTTAAAAGACTACATTATTACCTAAATGATATGTTGTACTATGAAACACTTTATGACTTACACAAATAGAGAAGTGGAGATATAAATAGAAATTAGTTACAAGCAGACTCAGCCACACGGCTCAAAACCAAGCTGGACCTACCCCCGAACCACTTGTTCTAAAATACATGATACTAGAAGCTGGTTCAAAAGTCGTTTCTTAGACCTATGAGCTATGGCATTCTTATTTCTTTTTTTTTTTTAAATAAATAAATTAGATTTAAAATCAATAAAATTTTTTAAACTAAAAAATTTCCTAAGAGTTATATACTCTTTAGCCCATCATATAAAGAAGTTGATTAATATGTGTACTCATTTATATAGAAAATATCCAACTTGAATAGTATTATCAATGTAGGACAAAAATTTTAGAATTACAAAAAGGTTAAAAAAATAAAAACAAAAGGTAGTCTCACATTATTAAGGAATGAGATTTCTATGGGTAAAAATGTATAAATATTAAATCATACATGCTTTTAAGATATATCTATTATTTATGTTGTTAATAGCAATGCATTGTTATCAATGAAAATAAAATTTTCCTCTTCACATGAAATTAATTTAAAATTTTGACAGTTTTCAATTAATATATATATATATATTTTTTTTTCTTAGCAATGCTTTTAGCTTTTCATTTTTTATTTTATTTTACTTATTTTCATTGTTCTTGGACCCTGTTAAATTGGACAAGTCCTAACCTCCTATCCGCTAAGAACCCATTTACCCGCTGGTTCCTTAGATGGGTCCAACCACGGAGGCGGGTTTGTGTCCAAACAGTTCTAATGCCGATACTAGGTTCTAGAGATGTGCAAGTGAGTCAACTGGGCTAACCCAATAGAGCCTACTCTAACCTGATAAGGCCTATTTTGACTCGTGGGTTAAACGAGTCAAGTTTATTTGGTACGCTTTTTAAATAAGCCAAAAAACTTCAGACCAAACCTGTTTAAAAACCAAGTTAAACAGGCTGACCTATGGGCCAAAGGTATAAATGTACTAAATGGGTTGGTATAAACTAACTCACTTTGGCCTGTAAGTTAAATGGGTCAGCTTATTTAGTTTACTTTTTAAATAGGCAAAAAAACCTCAACCCAAACTCGTTTAAAAACGAGTTAAATGGACTGGTCCACAAGCTAAAGTCCACTTGCACACCTCTACTCAATTTAAACCTACATCATGCCTAAGTCTTACAAGTAGTTATCAGCAATTAAAAGTAGGCGAGAAAATATGTTACTTTTAAAAGGTACTTACATAAGTATGAAAAAAAAAAAGAAAGAAAGCAAAAGGGAAACCATTGTTCACCCCTTAAAATTACTTGAAAAAAAAAAAAAAAAACAACCCTCGAAATTTAAGTGCCTCTAGCAAAGTAGTCTGACCAAACTTGGATAAGGTCCTTATTGTTCTTCATTTGCATTCATTATGTATATAACAAGCAAAGTGATTAGCAAATAATCATATAGTGATTGATAGAAACATATGAACATGAAAGAATTCTAATAGTTAAGGTTTTGTTAAGGAAGCAAGGATTAAATGCATAATACACAAGCATTTCCCTAAAGTCTAGAGGTTGGGCCTTTAGTTGGGCTAGTTCTCTTAAGTAATGATTTGCTTCAAAAGTTGGATAAAAATTTGGATGCTAAATTTCAGTTGTTATTAGAACAATTTTAGAAAATGCAATACATAACCATTGATTAGGAATTCTTCTTCATTATCAAATACAGAGTTAACATAGAATGATCCATCACGCTCACATTCATCAAATATATAATCATAGAATATGTTGAAAAGCATAAAATAAGAAGTCTCAAAATTTAATGGTACAAATGCAAAATGCTATTGGACTTACATAATTAAAAAGGTACTTGCTTAAGCCTTTCCTAGAAAGCATAAACAAACCAAACATTACCTTGATTAATGGTTGAATGACTATTTTACTTTCATACCATCAATTTGTTTATTTCCTAATCCAAGTAAAGGCTTCATCTTTCTTACTGTATTTTCTTTCATGCAGAAAAACCAAACTGTACGAAGAAATTCACTAAGGGTAAAGCTTCTATTTACAATTATTTTCATTTTGTCTAGCCATTTATATGACTTTGAATTTCCTTAAAATATGTAGTATATTCAAATATTTGCAAATATATTTTACAATTCTTAGGTCCTTTTTTTTTTCCCAACGATATGGTCATAATATTAATAAAACTATTTGATGAGTTCAGTAAAATGAAACTCTTACATTTATTTTCAAGCAACTAATGAATATGTTAATTGAGAAAACAATAATTGATTTTTTTCCTCAAAATAAATAGCATAATATTAGAGCAGTAAAAGGATAAATAATTAAACAAACATGAGATAATTGAAAAAAAAGACCTATACTATGTAGCTCCTTTTTTTTAATGATTTTATTTATCTCATTCCTCCATGTTCTACCCCTTGTTTTACTTCTCCTCATGGCTGACCTCCTTTGATACATTTACTAAAAATAAAACATGAATTACCCTATTAAGAATACCTAAGATTAAGGTACGTAAAACCATTGATGATTAAGGTGGCAACTAGTATTTGAGTTTCAAGGATGCACAAAATTAGAGATAAAGGCTTAAATATTGCACATAAAAAATTGTATTTATTCCTTTTGTGTCTCTTTACTCTTACATCAAATGTGAAACTCCTTTGCTATCTAAGAAATAATAGCAAAAACTATGAATAGAGAAACAAGCTCTTCCTTGGATCATCCACTAAACAAAGTCGAAGAGAAAACTAAAAGTATAGAATCTTAAGACATAGAATTAAGAATTCCATCTAAAGAAAATTAGAGGCTAGATAACTAGCTAACATAAAAGGGATTAATTATCACTGTTGTAGCACAATTTGGACAAAAGGCTTTACAAAGATATAAATGCTTGAAAAAAAAGGCCAAAATTGATATATAAATGCTTCCACTTTATGTGGTCTTCGATTTCATATGCTTTGCCATTTCTACAGCTATAATATTACTTGCTTTCCTGACTATGGTAGGGAAAAAGTTATTAGAGGCCTGTACTTATGTAGCAATCATTGTACTTATAATTATCATGAATAGAACGATGAGGGAATTTAACAGTTTTATGAGATATAACTTATTATTTAGTTGGCTTCTAGAACAAAATATTATTAGGATTTCTAATAACATTGAAAACTCAAAAGCAAAGTGATATAGAAAAGACGATGTAAAGCTAGCAAGTCTTAGCTTTTTTAGGTATATTTTGTAGATCATTGGTACCATAGGTTATTTATCATGAATAGCATGGGAAGGAAGTTTTGTATTGAGGGGAATCTATGAAAGAAGTGGATTGTAGAACAAGTTTCTGTAAAGTAAGGAAGGAGAGAAAAGAGAAGATATTTATTGAGTTATGCTACCAATATAGTCATGTATTTATAAAGAAAAATGTCTTGCAATATACACCTTGTAAATTTAGGTTGATGGGTAGTCTTAGGTGAAAATTAAATTACTTGGATAATATTTTTCACATTAGTCTTGTTTCAAAACTAAATGCCAAATGACTTGAACAATTTACCTTTTCAAGCAATAATATCATAACAAAAAATGGAAAACTTCTACCGTATGGTTAGAGTTGAACGAGATCGCTTAAATTGCATTTAGGATATATTAACCATGAAATATGCTTCGTGATTTATCATTTTTTACTCCATTGGGATCAATTCCACTTATTTCATACGATATAATGCTTCATTTGATTATTTAATCAAGTATAACAATCATACGTGTCATCATATAATCATATAATCACATCGCCTAATTGTTACTTAAACAAATATATATGTGTGTATGCGTTATTAACCTAAAACCCTTAATGTGACTCCTTATCCCTTTAGTCTAGCTAATTACACTTGATTTCCAGTTAATTTTACAAAATTAAATAAATAAGCTTTAAAATGTAAAGCAATTTCTAAGATATGGAAATGAGATGTAAATACAGTGACTTCTTGTTTATATTATTTAAATTTAAATGGTGTTATTATTTTTAAAGGTTCATACGTGTTAACTAGTTAATTATGTGATAAAATTATAAAATTTCAATTCAAAATGGATTGAACTTGTTACAACGCTAATGTGAAATTCATGACTAGAATATCAAAGGATTGTAAAAATTTTACACATACCTATATTCCGCACAAAAGAGATCAAAATGAGATTTTGCCCATATTCAAGAAAAAAATATAATATTTATTTTAATAATATAATCTAATTTGTTAGATATTAAAAGTTAAGAAATTGGCCATATTAAGTGACATATCTATACTCGAAGATCAATTTATAGATGTTTAGAAGAACTTTAGAAAGGATTTAGAATGGAAAAACATGCTTGGAAAACTTAGAAAAACCAAGAGAAATGTCACTACAAGAAACACAAGTCATGCCATGTGAATGCTACATTAAGTGACATCTAGACGCCATGGTTGAGGGAGTAGTCTACCCTTAGCGTTCGGACACTAAGGGAGATGGCATCCAAATGCTAAGTGAAACATCCTAGTTAAGTTAGTAATTTAATTAAATTGTAAAATTCTTTAAGCTTGTATCATTAGAAACCGCTTTCTCATAGATAATTTTTCGATTTAGTAAACTTCAAGTAATTCTAGATTCATTCTAAAGTGTATCTATGATAGAAATTAGGCTACCAAACCTTTGACCCGCAGCCCTTGTGAAGGTGGATTCTCCTACTCCAACCAACTCTAGCCGAGACTGAGTACTTTTTTGCCGAGTCACTCTTTATGTCGAACCAAATGACTACTCATCTCTCTATAGTACATCAAATTGTAGATTACTCACTTATACTCGATCTGACTAATGACTCAACATCTCCCTTACTGAGAAGTCGAAATAGAGAGACTCCTGACTGACTAAGCCACCCTTACAAGGACAAGCAAGTTGATCGTACTTTTTGTTCGCATCTTCTAACAGCATCACCAATATAGCATTGCTACATATATAGAATCATGTATAGAATCCGTTACACCAATGAATGTTTTCCTTAAATATTCATTTTAACCCTTTTATATCTTATACATTTCTTCCTTAGAAAAAGCCCTTTTTGTCTTTTCTCTTTTAGGCATGTTGCCCTAAATTCTCAAGTATAAATACCCCTTATACTTGCAGCTGTAAACATAAGATTTTTTATTATCATTAATACACTTGAGTATTCTTCTGTTCTTATGTAAACACTACCTATTTACTCTCAGCATCACTCTTCTCCTAACCCTTGTATAAGGCTAGATGGCAAGTAACCTCACTGGATCGATTTGTACATCACATCGAATTATACTGTAAGTCCTTGAAAGTTCTATTGGTGCATCATATCCATTGGGACTGTTTGTGGGTTTTTGCTTAATTTTCATTCGTATATGTTCTTTCGTACATTTCCCATTACTTCCTTTTTCAAGCTTTCAGCAAACTTAAACCTATCCAACAACTAGTCTTGTCTGTTTTTAGTCATGGTCCGTATCAATTTATAATGTAGAAGTGTATATTAGGGTTTCGATTTTATTATTCTAAAACCTCTATTGTACATACATATTAAATAGATTAAATTTTATTTTATGCATAAAATATAAATATTTTACTATTACTATATGTATTACAATATTTTTACATATGATTTATTTTCTTAAATACTATATATTCTTATTTTAATTAATTCTTTAATTTTATATTTTAAATATTAACCCATCCTATATTCTAAAATATTCTAGAATGATCTAAAACACCACCCTAAAACATTTAGCTGCAATTGTCCTTAACCTAAATCATTTCTCTTATCTATCTCTACTCTCAACATTCGTCTCTCGCCCCCCTTCAATTCTCTCTTCTCCAGCTTAACAATCACCAGACCCCACCCAGCCCTATACATTTTCCCCATCCCCTCACCCCCTAACCAATTCACCCCAATCAGCAGGCAAACCAAACCCTACTCCCTTTCCCTACATCTTCTATTTTTGCATGGACCCAACCCAAATCCTAATCTCCCCTCTCTTGCTCACTCGTTCCTCCCCTGTTTCTAATCTTTTTTTTTTTTTTCCTTTCGTCACACTACTCTCAATTTTAATTCCAACACACGAGTTCTTTTTTTCAAGTTCCACTATTCGAGCTCAGCCTAAATTTCATTTCGTGCTCTCATTGGACTTGGTTTTTAGTTCTGTTTCCATGCGTTCCAAGCCACTTCGGTAAATTTAGTATTTACTAATTATTTAAGTACATTATCATATGGTGTATAATTTATGTATTTTTTTTATAGGTTCATTTTCAACATCAATACATGTACACCTAGTATTTCGAACTTGATTTTATTTCACGAGTGGTTTCGATTCCATTTTTCAATATCATGTGAGTATGATATTATTTCTATTTTTTGATGTCATAGTGAAAAGTAATTATATTAATATTCAATTGCTATTATGATTGTTTTATTTTTTGTAATCGTTGTGTTAGTTTATATAAGAAATTGCTATTATATTTTATGTGATATTGTCGAATTATGTGTATATGCAAATTATAACATGGGATTTCTATTTTCTATCATATTTGATACTAGGTCATTATTTTCTGGCTGATTATAGAGTTAAATATAATGCTCATATTTTATACGTAAGTCTCGAGTGTCGAATTGGGTATATGTATAATTGTGGAGTTGGGTCACTACTTCCATTGGATATAGAGTATGTTGATTTTTGTATCATATTTGTATTTTTTTAACTATCAGTTTAGCTATTTGCGATTCCATCCTTTTATGTTATACTTTAAAATTATTATTGATAACATTATCATTACATATCTTATAATCTCCTTTTATATGTGATATCCTCACCATATGAATAATTAAGTAATAAGTCAATTCTTTTTACTTTATCATACTATATGTATATGCCAATTTATGAAGTTAGATTTTTATTTCCTATTATATTTGATATTGAGTCACTATTTTCTAGCTTAATGTTCAATATGTTAATATTCGTAACATATATGTATTTTAAGTGTCGATTTGGTTTTAAATGATATTATCTTATTATTGTTACGTCTTATTATTAATATTGATGGCATTATGATATCTGTATTTCTAGTACGATAGTTATTATAATTATATAGTATATTATATTATTTGTTAGGTATGTTCATTTCAAATGTCGATTATTAATATATCCTTCTTTACGCATTTCTATGAGTTATAATATTATTTGATTAAGTATGTATTTTTTTATTATTATATCAACTAGTAAAATTATATATTTTAATACCCTCATCATGTGTCCACTTGATATTTTCTTATATAGATATATATATATATATATATATATATCGTACTTTATGATTTAAAGTAAGTAAATGATATTATATGGATTTATCAACTTTTTACTTAATCGTATTACGTATTTACATTATCTTTAATTTCTATTATTAATTTATTGGATTCGATTATTTTCTTTCAGAACCTTTGATTGGATAAGCTTATAGGTTTACGAGTAACTTTTATGTAGAAACTTAGTTATCTATTATGTGAGGGTTAATGTGTATATTTGTTCTTGATTTCAAATAGATTCATGCCGGTTATTGAGTTCCATCTTTATTAAGGTTTGTGTTGTTTCATTTGGGACTTAAAGTTAAGGAGTTTCAATTAACTGTTGAGAAGTTATCCCAGGTACATAGTGCTTGTTTGCATAGTTGTGCTTGTTAGTATAGAAAAGATCTAATCAGACTAAATTATATTCGGCCTAAATGAATGATTTGCTGAATGTGCTTGACTCGTTCACTCTAAGGGTTCGCAGTGGCAATTCCCTAAAGGAGAAACCACTGATCATATGTGAGTATTCTCTAGTAAACTCGTATATGGGATGATACAACTAAAATTTTAGGTTTCTAGTCTCTAGTTTCTAGACATAAAAGATTTAAAGGAAAACTTATATTTATATCTACATATATATGTGGACCAAGATCGAGGTGTAATGGGGTCATGACTGCTTATGTATTGTATGATGGCTTAAATTAAAGATAATTTAAACTATTGTTTGTTTATATTCTGTAATAGTTGCTTTATATGCATGTGAATGTTTTGGGCTTAACATTTGTATGTATTTATGCACCCGTACTGGGCTTCAACTTATTCTTCTATTTTTACAATTAGAGGTCCATTCGATAAATTTTCAAGTTTGGAAATTGCTATCATTGGGTTAGGAAAGAGAGGTGGTTAGTTTAGCATGTTGTAGAAAATCAAGATTTAGTTATTTAATATATTTTTGGTTGAAGTAACTCGCTTGTGAGTTACTCAAATTGATGTATTTGGAGAATTATTGTTTTGTACTTGATAAGTAGTTTTTATTTTTTACAACTTATTTTGAGATTGTAGTTGGTTTTAAAGCCTTAACATATTTTTTATTAGTAGGAACACGTGGTGGGTTATGGTGCCCTTTAATTTTGGAGCGTTACATTAGGCTATAGTCAGCAAATTTCTACAGGCTGCAATGATGTTTCATCCCCCAAATCTCCACTGCTCTCGAAAACTACACTTTTGATTCGTAATCCCATCAACAACACCCCTTTACACCACTTCCAAACAACCCTTAAATATACATTTACTTCTAAAAGTTAGATTGATCATCACAAAGCACATAAAAAATTCTAAAAAATAAAAGCATATAATCTAACAACTATACTTACCTTTAGAAATCTGAAGTTCATACTTTTACCACTGGAAACACGCTATAAGACACTCGTAGAACCACCTTAGGTTCATTTTACCTATTGTCCTACAAAGAAAAACGAATTTCTAACAAAATTCAACCAATAACTAACAAGAAAACGATCCCTAACTATCACCTTGAATTTTCTTACCTTTAATCTCACTTGCACTACAAAAGATCCACTATAAAACTCTCATTAAGCCTCACAAATTCATTTTCTTAACTAACTTAGTTAGAAAAACCAATTTTTAATGAATTATGATTAAGAACTCAATAGGAAAAGAGATTTTGCGACTTCGCTTGACCCTTTTGTGATAGATCCTTGATAGTCATTTTCGCATGTAGATATAAACTCTATGTTGAACCACATTTATACTTTCACTATATTTGTGCTTTATTAATAAGAGCTATATGTTAAGGTATATATATATATATTTGAGTACAAAAGGATCATTTACCTATGATACTTTAAATGGGAAAAAAATACAAAATTAGTTCTTAACATTTTGTTTTCTATATAGGTCCTCCAACTCTTTCTTTTCCTTATTTGAGTTCTCAAACTTTAAAAAATGGATGAGACAAATCATTATGTTAACCCCGTTAGATACTTCCATTAAAAATGATCAAATATTACCTCTTGATTGACTTAATATATTAAATTAAATTATAAGATAAAAAATTGTTAAAATCATCCAAGGAAGTTCCATATAAAAAGAAAAGCCTAAGAATCACCAATTACAACCTAATGGAAAGAACTAAGAATATCAAAAGGTTAAATGGGTTAATTTGTTATTTGTGCAGATAGTACCAAGACACTAGGCAAAAGATCTTTTAGTGTTTTATTTATAGAAGCATATATTTTTTAATTTATTATATAAGTTTTGCTAACATTGATCTATAATAAAATCCCATTAAACTAACATATGATGTTATGCGAGGATTCACCATTGTTATGCTAATTTCAAAATGATCCATTATCAAGTAATTGCTTGAAGGATACACAAACAAGGGATTGTCACTTACATTGATTTGATCCAAGTAAAATTTGGTAACCAAGGGACTAGGTTCAAGAAAGATAAGTACAAAAAAGCTTAAGGTTGATGAGTTACTAAACACGAACCACAGTTTACAAGATACCCTATTCGAGTTTCTATAGTATCATGCTTGATGTATCAATGTAGATAATCTTTAGGTTTAAGATCATCATGCACTCGGTATATAAACCATGATGCTTTGATGTCAATAAAAAGTGGCCTATCCATGAGCACTTATTTAGCTAGTAATTGCATATGCCACTTAGTAGTGGTGAGTGGCAATAATGATTCCATGACTTTAGTAAGATCCAACAAAATCTAAATTGCTCCAATAAACTAATCAAATGATCACATGAAACATCCTAAATGATGTTAAGATAACAAAAGGGAATTTAAGCAATTTAAGTTAAGAAAAATGGTCTAAAACATATAATTTTAAGTTTGGAAGGCTAAAGATAAGCAAAGGAATTCAAATTACAATTTTGGACTTCATATATAAAGTTAAAAGATAAGTCTAGACTAATCAAATTGATAGTTTAGACTAATTAAATAATAATCAAGCTCCTATTAGAGATCTAAATAAAATAATATTACATCAACTATTAATATGACACATGGGGATAATTATAGTAAAAGTTAAAAGCATATATTAATATTCTTACTTCTTGTATCTCATCTCCCAATGGTATCCTTATTTGTTGTTATTTATTATATTACTTGATACTAATATCTTGCTAGTTAAAGCCATGTTTCATTATTATAATATGTAACTATGGTTTATTTACGATTTATCAATATTGTTTACAGATATATATAGTTTATCGTCTATAGCATTATTATAATAGCTTAATAGTAATAATAATTCTATCCTAATTTAATTTCCTTCTTATAGCACACCTTCTCTTCCTCGTTTTCTTTGGCCCTCCTTTGATCCTTGCCGTGTCCCTCCCTTCTACCTTGTATTGTCCTCCTTTCCCCACCACATTTGATTCTGGACACATTATCCCTCTCCCTTTCTCCCTCTGAATTATTCGGACAACGCACACTTACACATTCTCCCTCTTTATTATATAAAAAAATAAATAAATTTAATAATACTAACACACTGTTTAGTAAGATAAAACTGTACAAGTACCAATAAAAATGTATAATTTGTTAAAAAACTATAGTTAATATCTTTTTTTATATTAAAATTTTATTAATATTTATATATTATTTATTTAACCACTTGAAATATTCTCTCTCTCTCTAAATCTCCTTATCTCTCATCTCCACCTCAGCACCCTGCACGCGCACTCTCTCTAGTACTATCTTTTTCTCTTCTTTTTTTTTTTCCTTTCTTTTTTTAATTTTTATTAATCTCCTGTCGCAATCCTCTCTCGCCTCGTGGTGTTCTCTCATTTTCACGCTTGCACAAACAGCTCAACTGTAACACACCTTCACCTTCTGATCTCATGTCTCTCCTCGTTGTTCACCGATTGCAACAAACTAGACTGGAAGCACTGCTGAGTTGACATGCTTCTTGTAAATTAACTTAGTCATGTCTAGTATTTATGCACTGTTTATTAAATTATCTTAAATAATTGATATCAGCTTTATTAATTAAATACTACCTGATCATATATGACATCATGTTCTATCTTGCCAAATGACATAATTACTTGATTGGTATAAAGAAAATATATGTGTATATGCTCCATTTGTTTTGCTTTATTTAAAATTATACAGAGATTAATCATCAAAATAAAGCTAACTACGATTAATATGACGTTATTGATGTAATAATAATTAATTAAATAAATAATAAAGTCAACCTCCGTCTTCCATATATATAGAAGATGACCTGTTTACTTCATTAATTTTATTTTATTAATCACCGTTTACAGTACTCTTATGATAATCACATTAAAATAATTAATATTATATTCGTGTGTTGCATGAATTAACGGCAATGAAGCGGGCGATGACATTGGAACACTGCGTACAATGGATGTTAATAAATTTCTTATGTGGTCGCATTAGTTTAACGAGTATGCTAGTTAAATTTCTTATATTAGCTTCTTCTTATTATTAAATGTTTGTGCCGTGGTTCCCTGTTTGTTACCCTGCAGTTTCTGTAATACCCCAGAAAAAAAAAAAAAGAGATCTAAAAGAATAAAGTTACAAAAATAAATAAAGAATGAGTAAGTTATAAGTAAGGAAATTAAGGTCTTAAGCAATGGTTTAATCAAGAGCAATGTTGAAAATACAAAATTTCCTGATCTAGCTAGTGCATATTTATTATGTAATTTCTTAAAAACTCTTTTAAACTTATTGAAGCTATCGAATAAGACTTTTCTATTATAAATCTAGGAAACGCTCAAAGTACATAAAAAATATTAAATCTTATTGATTTTTAGAGGAAAAAGTTGAATTGATTTAAATCTCTCTTGATAGTGTAACTTATTTAAAGAATAGAATCGCAAGGCTTATATAACCTTCAAACATTTCTAATGGTAAGTGAAGAGTCAATTATAGAATTTAAGTTTTGATTAAATCTAAGTGATACATATTGATATTTTAGGGTTATGCATTGATTGGTTGTGGGAAAACAAAAAAACTCGAAAGAATTATCAAAATCAAGGTAAAGTATTGCTCACACCATAGATTTTTCTTATAATCTTTCTATTTAAGAAAATTATGGTGATGATTTGGTGGTTAAAGTGATAAAAGTAATGGAAAGTTTGATGTTGATGAAATAAGTATTGAATTTGAATTAAGGGTTTAAAGATGTGTAATTTGTAATGTATTGCTAATGAAATTTTTATTGAAAAGTCATGTTATTTTTAATAATTTAAGGGTGTTTTGATCCATGTATTAAGATGCTGGAGGATAAAATAGGTTTAAAAAGGTTTTAGGCAAAAAAAAAAAAGAAAATGGTTCAACCAAAAAATGACATAACCGTATCTCTAGTCGTATCCCTCGCAATAAGTGATGTAAGTTAATAAATCAGAAAGTTACATGACCAAAAGACACAACTGTATCCTTGGTCATTTCCCTTGTAGTCAATTATGTGGGCCGATAGACTAAAAAGTTACACGGCCAAAAAAATACGATCGTATCCTTGGTTGTGTTCCTTACAGTAATTAAGTGTAATTCAGTAAGTTACACAGCCAAAAAGATACGATCGTGTCCTTGACCGTATCATAGGTTTAGCTATAATAAGTTGAGTTTTTCCTCTTCTTTTTGTTTTATTCCTTATTACACCTTTAAATTAAAGCCCTTGAAAGTATCATTAAGTAAATTTAAGGAAATTTAAATGATCTAAAAGTGAGTTTTAGCTAAAAGAAATTATTTATTCAATATTTAAAAAAGTTTAATGAGTATCTAATTGCTTTTAGGATTTAAAGTTAAGCTTAATTCGTTGACAATAGATTTCAAATATCTAAGTACGTGACACTTGTTGTATATGAGTGTTAGGATAGCCAAAAAAATAAAATAAAATGAATTAAATGTATATCCGGTTTATGTATCTTTTTGTTGCTTGTGTTTGGCTCGTCCTAGGAACCCAAAGTGACAGATCCCTAGAAGGCAATCTCGATGATCTATGGACACATTGTTTCTAGTAAAGTCTCACTTGGAAATGATCTAGAGTAAATCTAGATATTGTAGAAGGCATTGTAGAAGGCCAAAGAGGCACGCCTAACCTTAAGATATTGTAAAGGGGGCCAAAGAGTAGAGGTATACAAACGGGTTAAATAGGCCAACCTTGTAAACCCCGCCAATTTAGCTATTTAAGAGAAGGATTGAACCCTAAGACTATAGATGACTTAAAGAGTTATTAAAGCTGAGCAAGATAAAAATTTAATAAATCATAAATATAAATATATTATAAAGAGTAAAAACCTTAGAAATTGATCAAAACCTTAAATCGCATACTAAAACCCTAAAAACTAACTTACACATCATTAACCAAAATTGAACCCGAATTTGATTGAAACCTTAAAATCATAAATATAAACCTATAAAATAGTTAAATATTACACAATAGTGATAAAATTATAGTCGAATGTAATTTTCGACTAAATCGCCTATTCGTATGAAACTATAACGAAATCGCCACAATAACTTGTAAAAATTATAATTACAATGGGTACCAATTAAATTGATAAAATTCCACAAAAATTTAAAAATTAATTTACGAGGAGAATCGTTATAATTTATATGATTTGAAAAATTATGTTTATTTGTTAATAATTTTCATTTTCCTTCTCTTCTATTTCCAATTTATCTCTTTTCTTTCTTCCCTTTCCCATTTCAATTCCTTCTCTTGCGTAACAAAAGCAAACTCAATAAAATGAAAGCCAAAAGAAGCAGCCCACGTGATGGATTATATTGCCAGGTGTTGGATAATTAAACAAACAAAACCATTGCAATAATTATCTAAGATTTGGCGTAAAATCTAAGCTAATAAACAAGTGAAATAAAAAGAAAACAAAACAAAATTCTAGAAACATTCAGCAAATAAAACCGAGAGGAAAAGAGAAGAAAAAAAAAAACTGGAAGCAACAAAACGTGAATAGAAGAAAGGAAAAAGAAGAAGGAAAGATTTAAAAGAAAAAGGTAATCTCGATGTCGACCTTAAGCTGCCTACCGACTGTTACGATCCCTGAGCTAGTCGTGGCCGAGTGAGTTTTTCCTTATGATTCCATACTTGTTTATGCTTGTAATTAGTGAATCTAAATTATGATTTATAAATAAATGTGTATGAAGTTGGGTTATGCTTGTGCTTGATAATTATTGTGAATGGTGAATCTACTTTAAATTCCAATAATATAATGGTTGTTGCATAGTAAATTCAATAGATTGATTGTTTGTGACTTGGAATGCTCGCTGATTAAATATGACTTAACTTTTATTCGACTAGAAAAGATAACTTGAATTATGCATAAATCATGCACTACATAACTAATTCCGGGCAGTCACATTACACGGAGGTAGCGAGAGGCCATACGTGGGTTGATTATTGATTGTTATTGATTTCGTACAGTGTACACGTACGAGATGACCTTACCTTGGCCCACGGAATGACTAGGCATTGGAGGTGCTAACCATCTGGCTATGGGTTGAGTCAAGAGGCCTTCGTTTAGGGGTGAGTGAGGGCTGTGTGAATCTACTCACAATCATATATAGAACTCGTTTTGATAAAGCTGGTAATAGATGTACCATTACATTTTAAATACGAAACGCGGAGTTTCGTTATGAAATAAGTTCTAATATGATACCCGGATCTGACTGTATCGAAGAATCTCCAACCTTGACTTCGGAGGGCGTTAAATCTGAGTTACATGCAGTATTTGGTCACCTGCATGTATTTGTTTGGCATACTGCTTGTTCATGCATTCATTTGGTTGAACTTAACTGTAGTATAACTTGATTGCTATATGGTTAAGGGAAAATATCTCACTAAGCTAGTAAGCTTATACCCTCGTAGACTTCTCTTGCAAGCCAACTTATTCGTGGAGTCAGGCCATCGTATAATCGAGGTTAGCTTTCTCTACAGGGTTAATGTGGGAGCTGTTTGAGGACAGAGAGTACTTTTGATTAAATGCAGATTTGAATATGTAATTTTTATATTAGTCTGACTTTAGACATGTTTTAAACTCTATATCTGTAAACTTTTATACACATAAATTATGTGTTATGTTTTACGATATTATTATTTGTCATGAAATGATATTACTTAAGCTTGCGCACTCTTGGTAGTTAGTAGTAGTTGTAGTCTTGTGTATTGTATAAAAGAGTCATCGATTGTAAAGGAACTCAATCTACAATCCTTTGTACAGTATACAGCGACTGCCACGACTAGCCCCCTCGGGTCGCGACAAACCTGACTTAGCCCACTTTGGCCGGTAGTTAAACGAGTAGGGCCATTTGGTTCACTTTTAAATGGGCAAAAAAATATTGTCCCTAACCCACTTAAAAAGTGAGTTAAATGGGCAAGTTCGCAAGTCAAAGGCATAAATGTATTAAACAGGCAAACCTAAACTGATCCATTTTAGCCCACAAGTTAAACGAACTAAGCTAATTTGGCC
The DNA here is from genome assembly GCA_024138015.1 of Lumnitzera littorea. Taxonomy (NCBI): domain Eukaryota; kingdom Viridiplantae; phylum Streptophyta; class Magnoliopsida; order Myrtales; family Combretaceae; genus Lumnitzera; species Lumnitzera littorea. Next base: position 116,233,917 of record JAMXBB010000004.1, on the reverse strand, counting down.
CGCTTTTAAACGGGCTAAAAAAGTTGACCCTAACCTATTTTAAAAGTAGGTTAAACAGGGTGGCCCACAGACTAAAGCCCACTTGCACACCTCTACCAAAAAGGCATGCCCAACATTAGGTTGTAGAGAGCCCAAAGAGTCATGCCCAAATATTAAGTTGTGATATGAATTAGCATGTGATTTGGTCGTGAAAGGCCGCTAATATGTGCTTATTTAACTGATTTAAATGTAAAGATAATTAAATGAATTGTGTGATTTACTTGTTTTGCATTCTTACACATGTGAATATCTATCGTTTGATTACGTGCATGTGGTTGTATGTTACTTATTAGGCTTCGGCTCACTTTATCATATTTTCAAATGTAGGACTTACAGTTGTACTATTTGACTTCAATAATTTATGGAGCTAATTGTTACTACCTTGGGAATGGGAAGAGAGAAGACGACATATGGTGTTGAGGAATATCCCTAGAAATTAATTGATAAAGTTATTTAGTTTTATGTGGTAACGATAATTGAGTGAGCATCAATATTTCTTATTTAGAAGTTATTCTAGCATTATTTGAATATTTAATTGTATAAGATTATTTGGAGACCTTTATAGTATTATTTAGAGTTTTTAGTCGAATGTATGTCTGACGTGTCATTAGAGACTAGAGACATGTGGCGATTTGTGATGTCCTCGATTCTGAAGCGTTACAGATTAAGTGGTATCAGAGTAATAGGTTATGAATCCTTAGAAAAAAGTAATAAGAAGCAATAAATCAATAGGACGGTTTAATGATGAAAGGGGTAGCGTGTAAGCTAGGTTTAACCTTAAAAAAAAATTTATAATTTGGATTGTAGTTATGTGAAATTATATTATTTGATGTCATTATTTATCTTGGAATTATTTGTTTATTTTGGAAATTTTATTTAACTATTTGAAAATAATAGATGTCTACATCATTGTCTAATTATGTTTAGGAGGTTAAAAATAGGAGTATAATACTTAAGAGTAGAGATATATAGTCGAAAACAAGATAAGATAGTAAAAGATATGAATTTTTATCATATAAAAAAAAATTATTAAGGTGAAATGTTTATTATTAGATGACTTAAAGTGATACACGCTTATGGAATTTATAACTATAGAAGCGAATTAAGTTTCTTTTAACCCATAATTTTGATTAGTGAATAAAAGAAGAAATAGTAATGGTAATAATGTAATAAATAATAGCTAATGATAATGCCATTGAGATCATGTAAATTTATAAATCTTTATAAAACTATTTGTGACCAATATATAATAAAATATGGAATTAATAAGACATTTAGGAAAAGGGAAAATATAAAATGGTTATAAATAGCGCTAATTAATATCGTAAGTATAACAAAGTAAGAAATAAAAATATTTTGGAAAGAAAATATGACGGACAAAACATAACCCTCATATAAGAATTATTAACTACTAAATGACTATATGGAAAGTTGAAAATTGTCAAAGTAGTAAATATTGTAAGAATATATTTAAGTATTACAAGAATATCTACATATTCATAAATATACCTCAATTTTTCTTAGATAACCAATATAAGGCAAATTAAGAAGCTACTAAATGGCAATTAAGAAATAAAAAACAACCAATTGTATTGATTGGAAAAGTGCGAAATAAAGAATCAGAATAATAAACCAATCACCAAAAAATCTATTATAATTTCCATGCACAAAATTAAAGTCCATTTTAACTATATTCCATATGGATGGAGACGTTACAAGAATATAATCATAACTAATAATAATAATAACAATATTAACAACACTAATAATAATAATTGAACACCTTAACGATAACAACGATATCAATAATAATAGTAAAGCTATCTTACTAGACCATCCACGGTGAGCAGTAACACAACAATACCAAAGAGTTTATTGAATTTTAACTAATAATAATGATAATAATAGAGTTTAATGGAATGTTTCATATATATATTAATGTATGTATACATGCGATGGGGCTAACGAGTTTCTTTTCTATCTTATGATTGGTCTAAGTCATGTTAAATATGTCAAGCATTGTTAACGGTGTCATCACGTCATGTTGTGTTTATTGTGTAAGTCAAGTTGGGTTATTGGTCATGTCTTAGTTAAGTCAAATCATGCTATGTTACTCATTGGCCCATATCTATGTATACATGTATTAAAACGCTTCATATGCAAACTACTCAATATTAACTAAAGGCAATAGAAGTATAATAGTATTCAATAGATAACTATCAAATAATTAATCTACAACAAAATCTTAGGAAGGAACAAAGTAGGCCTATAAATTTAATAATAGTAACAACAAATAATAGTAATTATAATAATAGTAAGAAGCAATGAAGTACGGTAAAAATTTAACAAAATTCTTTAAAACTCAATTAAACAACTCCAAGTACATCAAATAGTTCAACTACATCATAATCTATAATCATAATAATTATAGTAATATGGTAAAAACAAATGTATGTATAGCAAAAGCATAAAGTTAGCAATAAGTGTATCCCATTTAATTTAACAGCTTTGAGCTTGACACAAGTTACAAGAGAATGGGTAACTTAAGATTAAATTATGATAGCAGTAATAGAAGTGTCAAATAGTGAAAACTCTCCAAATAAATAGTTGAGGATGCTTGGTGGAGAGAAGAATTTAACAAACTCTAGAAGTGTGAACTTTCTTTCCTAGAGTCATAAAATTGTTCAAATATTATAAGATCTAAAAGATGGGGACTCTTGTTATTTCATTAAGTTTCTAATATGTTGGGAATTATAAAATGATGATGGAAATGAGGTTGTAAGAAACGTTTTGGGTGTAGCTCTTATTGTTAATGTTGTGGTTATTCATCAAGTACCGGTGGTGTTATAATTGAATGATTTATAAATGGGAAGTGAATGATACAAGAAAGTAGGACAAAGAGAATATTTAAATATAAAAAAGATAAAAGAAGAAAATATAGGGTTTAAGTTAAATTTATTGAGTTATGGGGTGAATTTAGTGTAAGTTGATCAACAAGTAGAGGAGAAGTGGGAAGGTAACATGAAATAAGTGGAAGGAAGTTATTATAAGGCTAAAAGGACTTAAGCAATTTAGTGATTAGGATTAAAGTCCATGTTAAAGTTGGAAAGAGAGAGAGTTGGGTATTTAGTTAGAATCGTAGATACCCAAGAGAGTCTAAAGAAGATAAATTCATTCGTATGTTAAGGTACAGCGAGTAACCACAATGAATAATAGGAACCAATAATTGATATTCTTAAGCTAGTAAAGTTGAAGCTCTTAAATAAATAAAAGGAATTTAGTTGTTAGGAGTCAACTTAGAGAGAAATGTTACTTTTCGAGAGAAACTAGTCATAGTTTGATGTTATTAGGAAAGTAATCTAAGTAATCTTGAGTTCTTTGAATCAAAGTGGGTTGAGGATCAAGTTATGTAGAGCCATAATAATTGAGACAAGTTAAAGGGGAAAATGATCGAATTCCATGGTTAAATTATAATAAGAGTAGCACAATAAAAGATAGGCCAAAGAAGAAACCTTAAATAATTGAAGATTTATAACAATAATAGGAGATTTGGTGGATAATAGATAACAATTTTAGCAATGATCTTGTAACGAGGCAGACAATTGAATATATAAAGGTGATCTTAAGGAGAAGAAAAATTAATAAGTAAAGCTCAAGGGAGCAACTTTCCTCGAAGTCAAAGAAACTTGTACGAATAAGTCTTCGAAGTTACCCTAATGTTCAAGCAACTTTCGAGGATGAAAGTTCTTTGAAGAGTAGGAGAATGTAATAAAAAAAATGGATATAAAAGAATAAAGTCACAAAAATAAATAAAAGATGACTAAGTTACAAGTAAGGGGTATTAAGGTCTTAAACAACGGTTTAATGAAAGGTAATGTTAGAAGTACAAAATTTCCTAACCTAGCTAATGCATATATAGTAGAATATTTCTTAGAAACTCTTTTAGACTTCTTGAAACTATCAAATAAGACTCTTTCACTACAAACTCAAGGAAACGCTCAAGATACATCAAGAATATTAAATCTTATTGATTTTTAGAGGAAAAAGTTAAATTGATTTAAATTTCTCTTGATAGCATAACTCATTTGAAGAAGGGAATCACAAAACTTACATAACCTTCAAAGATTTCCAATAGTAAGTGAAGAGTCAATTATGGAATTCAAGTTTTGATTAAATCTAAGTGATACGTATTGATATTTTAGGGTTATATGTTGATTAGTTGTAGGAAAACGAAGAAACTTGAAAGAATTATCAAAATCAAGATAAAGTATCGCTTACACCATAGATTTTTCTTATAATGTTTCTATTTAAGAAGATTATGGTGATGATTCGATGGTTAAAATGATAAAAGTAATGGAAAGTTTGATGTTGATGAAATAAGTATTGAATTTGAATTAAGGGTTTAGAGATGTGTAATTTGTAATATATTGCTAATGAGATTTTGAATGAAAAGATGGGTTTTTTTTTAATAATTCAAGGGTGTTTTAATCTATGTATTGAGATGATGGAGGATAAAATAGGTTTAGAAGGGTTTTAAGAAAAAAAAAAGGTTCGACCAAAATGTGACATGACTAAAAGACACACTCGTGTCTCTAGTTATGTCTCTTGCAATGGGTGATGTGTAAACCTCGCAAATTTAGCCATTTGAGTGTAAAATTAAATCCGAATACTATAAATAACTTTAGGAGTCGCTAAAGCCGAGCAAGATCAAAATTTAGTAAATTATAAATTTGAATATATTATAGGTAATAAAAACCCTATAAAATTGATCGAAACCAAAATCGTGTACAAAAAAACCTTAAATCCAATGTATGCACAAATACTCGAAATCAAATGTGAACTTGATTGAAATCCTAAAATTATAACTTTAAGCTTATAAAATGAATAAATATTACTTAATAGTGATATAATCGTAATCGATTATAATTATGGACTAAATCGCGTAATAGCGTAATAGCGTAAAACTTTTAACAAAAATATCGAAATAATTCGTAAAAATTATAATCGTAACAGGTATCAACTAAATTAATAAATTTTCATAAAATCCCAAAATTAATTTATAATTATTATTTTTATTATGTTTATGTTTAGAAAATTTACATATATATTTACTCTTATTTTTCTTTTCCTTTCCTTTTCTTTTCTTTTTCTTCTTCTTATTTTTTTTCCCTCTCCCACGTGAAATCCAGTTGCAATGTGCAGCAACCCATGTGCTAAATTAAGTTATCCAAGTGTCACCAAATTATGAAACAAAGAACAAATTAATTAAAGTAAATGTCTTGTCTTAATTAATGATTTGATTCAAATGGATTTGCTTCTTGATTTCTATCTTTATTTACTTAATTTTCTCACTTTGATTCACTCTGGAATCTTCAAACCAAAAAAAAAAAAAAAAAACAACAAAAGTAAATCACACACACAACAAAATTGAAACCAAAAAGAAAGGGGAAAAACTAAGTAATTAGAAGAANTATTATGCTTATGTACGTATGACTTAAAAATACAAAATAAGAAAAATATTGAAAATGTACAAATTTCAAAAATGACACGTGGAACTTATCTATATTGCTACGTTAGCATATAATTAATTTTAATTAAAAATCGTAATTAAAAATGATAATAAAATAATTAATTAACTAGGAAATTGTTAAATAGCCAAAAATGAAGTAATTAAGTTTTAAACCTTAAAAATGACAAAATATGTAAATTTTAATTAAATAAACTCAAAATTAAGAAAATTAAAAAATATAAGAATTAAATATTTATTAAATAAAAAATATATAAAGAAAAGCTTAAAACCATATTTTATAATTATTTAAGTTAAAATAATGGATTTCGGAATATTTTTTTACATCATAATCGAAACTACGGGTTACAACATCCAAAACAAACCTCGCTACAAAAAAGTATACTCGAAAACGATCAAAATGGATTATAAGTTCATAACGATCCCAACTAAATTGAAAAAGTTATACGCGATTTGATAAAAAGCTCGAATCGATGATTTCACGTAAATCAATAACTGAGTTAAGTAAACAGTACGACTTAGCATACTAGTTTAGTTATTTAATTTCCAAACTTACTACTTTTCATATTCTTCTAATGTTAGGTGATCCTGAAATAGAGACCAACTTACCTTTGGACTATTATGATCCTTAACATCATTCATAACCAAGTGAGTACTCCCAATGACTCTATATTTATTTTGTGCTTGTAATTAGTGCACCTAAAGTAAATATTAATAATTTGATGCATGGGGGTATGGGTTATGCATGTGTCTAAATACTGGTTATGTATTATATAAAAGATTGTGAAACACGGTAGCTGAATAATTGATTGCTTCATTTATTACTACATAATTGAATGGTTTGTTGATATTTGTTAATTACCTCATAAGTTGACTTAATCATATTCGAGTTAACTAAAATTAATGGATCATGCATAAAGCATAAACATTGCATATAATGTTCCAGCCATCACCTCACACGGTTGGTAATGAAAGGCCTTGGAGGGGTGGATTCCCACATGATTTGATTAGTACAGTACAGGAGTATTAGTACAACAAAACCTTACCTTTAACTCGCGGGTTTTACTGGCGCCAGAGACACTAACCGTAGGTGGCTGGGGTTTAACTCTAGAGACCACCGCTATAGAGTGTAAGCGTAGATTACGGGAGCCACCTTACCGCTAGACTTGGATATTTGTACACTATTGACCGTTGGAAATAAAAACTTGTTTTGTGAAACAGAAAATTTCAATATATATTTATATATAGTTAAAACCCCAGGTGCTAGAGCCCGGTTGTGATTGATGCCAATGTATCTCTAACTCTTACTTCGGAGGGAGTTAAATCAGATGTTATATGCAGCATCGGTCAACTACATATATATTGTTTGGCATACTGCTTGTTCATGCACTCATACGTTTGATAATAAATTGTTTGATAACCTGCTTGCTAATATAGTATAAAGGATAACTTATTAAGCTCTTGTAGCTTACTCTTTAATAGTTTTCTCTTGCAAGTTACTAGATAATCGGGCATGGACTAAGAGCCAAATATTGAGTACCAGTGTCAAGATGCATAGAAGTTAGAACTTGAGGATCAGAATGTATAGTTTGTTTGACTTATTATGTCTAATTATTAATACTATATTTTTTTTATGACTTTTGTAAGTTTAAGTTTTAGATCTTACTACCCAATCTTATCGTTTGATAGGAGATACCAATTTTCTGCAGTTCTGATGGACTGTGGCTTATCAAATATCCATAGTCACTTATATGTTATAATAAGTTAATTAAATAAAAAATAATAATAATCGAAACTTTAGTAACTAATCTTTTAGAGTCTTGCAATCTCTGACTTATAAGGCAGTTTTCATATCATGGATGCACACATGATATAAAAATTTTGGGCAATCATACTAGGCCCCCTTTAGAATCACAACATGATGTGGGTTGACAGACTATAAAGTTATATGACCAAAAGACACAACCGTATCCCTATTCGTATTCCTTACATAAGTGATGTGGGTTAATAAACCAGAAATTTACACGACCATATCCTTGGTCGTATCCCTTACAGTAATGAAGTATAACTTAGTAATTCAGACAGCTAAAAAGATACGATCATGTCCTTGACGGTATTATAGGCTTAACTCCAACAAGTTGAGTTTTTTCTCTTCTTTTTATTTTATTCCTTATTACACCTTTAAATTAAAGCCCTTGTAAGTATCATTAAGTGAATTTAAGGAAATTTAAATGGTTTAAAAGTGAGTTTTAACTAAAAGAAATCATTTATTCAATATTTAAAGAAGTTTAATAAGTATCTAATTGCTTTTAGGATTTAAAGCTAGGCTTGATTTGTTGATAACATATTTTAAATATCCAGGTAGGTGATACTTGCTTGTTGAATATGAGTGTTACGATAGAAAAAAATAAAATAAAATGAATTAAATGTATATCCGGCTTATGTATCTTTTTGTTGCTTGTGTTTAGCTCATCCTAGAAGCCCGAAGTAGCAGATCCCAATGATCCTTGAGACGCATTTTCCCTAGTAAAGTCTCACTGGGAAATGATCTGGGATAAATTTAGGTGTTATAGAGGTGCTCGAAGAGGAAAGCACAAATGTTAAGTTGTGATATGAATTGTAATGTGATCGGGTCGTGAAGGGTCGCTAATGTGTACTTATGTAACAGTAAACCCTGCAAATTTAGCTATTTAAGAGTAGAAGTGAACCTTGATACTAGAAATAACTTGAAGAGTCATTAAAGCCGAGTAAAATAAAAATTTAATAAATCATAAATCTAAATATATTATAAGTAGTAAAAATCTTAGGAATTGATCGAAACCTTAAATCGTTTACTAAAACCCTAAAACTAGTTTACACACCATTAATCAAAATTGAACCCAAAATTGCTCAAAACCCTAAAATCATAAATATAAACCTATAAAATAGTTAAATATTACTCAACAGTGATAAAATTATAGTCGATTGTAATTTTCGACTAAATCGCCTATTCGCACGAAATTTTAATGAAATCACTAAAAATAACTTGTAAAAATTATAATTGTAATGGGTAGCAATTAAATTGATAAAATTTCACAAAATTTTGAAAATTAATTTATGAGGAGAATCTTTATAATTTATATGATTCGAAAAATTATATATATTTGTTAATAATTTTCATTTTCCTTCTCTTTCATTTCCAATTTATCTCTTTTCTTTCTTTCCATTTTTACTTCAATCTCACGTCCTGCACAAACCAAAACAAAAATCAGTAAGATATAATCAAAAAGGCTACCCACGTGAAGAATTACATTTGCCATATGTTAAGTTATAATTCAATTGTCTTATCTTTATTAATTCACAAGATTAGATAAGATCTTAGCTTAAAATTTAAGCTAGTCACTCACATGAGCAAGAAAATAAAATATAAATCTAGAAAAAGAAAAAAAAAATCCTGCACAAACACAAAATTCTGGACAACAAAACCGTGAGAGAAAAAGAGAGAAAGAAAGAAGAAAAAGAAGAAGAAAAATTAAATAAATAGGTAAATAATTATTTTAGTAATATAGATGTATAATATGTAGTATATACATGTATAAATATAGTATTTGTATAGTATTTTTTTATAAATATATACCACTTCTAATACATATATATGTACATAAATACATAAAATTGAATAACATATGCATGTATTAGGCTATATATGTATACATGTATGAACATAAGTATATTATATAGAAAGAGTATGTATTATGTATTTTTTTGTAGAATACCTATAATTAGTATTAAGTATTTTTATTTAATAACTATAGTATATATATACATATTAGTACCGTAAGCTATATATATATATATGTGTATCCATTTATAATTATTTTATGTATATATACATATGTAATCGTATAGTATAAATATAGTAGTATGTTTCTATGAATAATAATATATGACATATATATATGTATAATATATAGTATACATAGTTTATAACGAATACTACTATGTAAATATGTATATACTGAGTATATAATATAAGACTAGGTATTTGTAAATCATTTATATTTAAGTATTCGGAAATTATATAAGTATATTATTATGTATAAATACAAATATATATATGTACATAAGAGTATGTTTATGTTCATAAAATAAGTATATACATACATATAGCGTATAACATATATTAGATATATGTAGTATACCGAAAATATATATAGATATATATATGTATGTATAAATTGTGAAATACGTAATTAATAAGAAAATGAGAAGTAATAAAAATAATAAAGGTCATAATAATAATAATAATCATAATAAAGTAAAAATCTCAAAAATAGGAAAATATACTCAAAATAATAAAAATATTGAATATATGATTTCAATATTTATTAAATCATAAACATGTTAAGAAAATGCAAAAATTAATATTTTATAATTTTTAAACTTAAATAATAATTTTTGTGATATTTTTATATCATAATTTACGCTACGAGTCACAACATCCAAAACGGATCTCGTTACGAGAAAATACGCTTGAAAACGATCAAAATGGACTATAAGTTAATAACGATTCAAGCTAAAACGAAAAAGTTTCAAAATACATAAAGGAAGTCTCGTAACTTATAAATATGAGAAAATAGTTACTATTAACCCCATTGAATATAATAAACCCTATACACATTATACTTGAGTTATATTGGGGGAAACTAGATAAACTACAATAGACTTTTAGTTAACTAAGGAGTATGATTTTATAAAATACTTATAAGTGTTATTATATTTTAGGTGTTCAATATCAAGTTTTGGAAACCCTAAAGGTTTGGAGAATGAGCAATAATCCAGGTGAGGAAGTTCTAATAACCTGCTACTTGCTTGTGCCTGTTACTTGTATGATGTTTTGCTGCTTACTGTTGCTTATATGTTTGAATGACTATTCTGCTTGTATGCCATCATCTGTGTGATCACTTTTTTTAAAATTAATAAATATAAATATCTGACCCAAATAACTAGTTATATTCGTCGCATGTATATGATCTAGTAAATGTATAGATGGAGAGTGCTAGCTTTACAAAATGTTGAAAAGGGTATTTTTGGAAAAAGTTTTCCTAATCTTAAACGTATTTTGTACAATTTTGATAAGGGCCGCAATGCCAGAAATGATATTTTATTGTTAAGGCAAAGTTAGCATAGGTACTCCACTTGATAGCGAGAGAACTCGCTTTATTGTGCCTGTAAGGCCTTAGTTAATTTTGGCTTGCGAGATAGACTCGCAAGTTGTGCCCGAAGGGCCTTGGAGGGTAAATAATCCTAGAATGGAATCCCCCTATTTGAATTGAAATCTTTTCTCAGCTAAAGTAATAGTCGAGTGCAGCCTAGTGGGGTGAGGCCCCTAGGTAGCCTCATGCAAGTAAGCTGAGGTACCCTGTATGGGTAAGTATAGGGGATAATCAAAGCGTAAACGATGTAATTCTATACCTTTCATAGTTCCGGACTTCTATGGATGTGTTGCTTGCATTTATCGCGCCTGCATTCATTTTATATGTAGATAGCTTGCTTGCACGTATGATAATAATGTGTGATAACTTACTTGAACGGTAGTGGTAAGGAACGAACTCACTAAGCTGTTATATGCTCACTCCTTCATAGTTTCTCTTGCAGATTTACTTACATTGGGATTGGGAAAAGTCTCGAGTGCCGAGTGTGAGATGAAGATATGTATCTTAGTATTAGAAATAACTAAGTACTCTTTAGATGATACATAATCAACATTTGTTGATAATTTAATTTTTCTTGTATTTCTTTTATAATATTGATATATCCTATTTTATTATTTGGTAGGGGATACCGATTCTCTGCGGTTCTGAGGAACTATAGGATATCGGACACCCATAGTTATTTATCTTTGTATTTTACAGTAAATTATTTACTTAAAAATGAGTAACCTTAATGATTAATCATTTAGAGTCTTGCAATCCCTGACTTGCAAGACGATTTTCATATCATGGGTGCACACATATTATGAAAATTTTAAGTAATCTTACTAGACTCCCTTTAGGGTCATGACAATAACCGACTTAAATACAGAGATAATTAAATGAATTGTGTGATTTACTTATTTTGCATTCCTATGCATGTAAACATGTATTGTTTGATCACGCGCAAATGGTTGTGTGTTACATACTAGGCTTTGGCTCACTTTATCAAATGCAGGACTTACAGTTATACTACTTAACTTCAATAATTTATAGAGCTAATTGTTACTGCCTTAGGAATGAAAAGAGTGAGGACAGCATATGGTATTGAAGAATATCCCTAAAAATTAATCAATAAAGTTATTTGGTCTTCTGTGGTAGCACTGATTGATTGGGCATTAATATTTCTTAACTAGAAGTTATTTTAGCATTATTTGAAGATTTAATTATATAAGATTGACGTGTTGCTAGAGACTAGGGATATGTGGCAATCTGTGATTTCCTCGGTTCTGGTGTATTATAGTTTCAATGATGCCACCAAGGTTTTATTCACTAAACCATGTAAGATATAGTTAATCATATCGCTAGGTTTTATTTTATTGAATCAGATCCAAAATAACTGCAATTGGATTGCAAACTAGTTTCATCAATCCCTAATTGATTAACTACTTATTGAATTGGCTAAACTATTAAGTTGAGATATTAATCAATTAGATATAATTAATGAATACCTAATGAAATCTTATAAAGTGAATGTAATTAATAATTGACTTTCTTAAGATTAAATAATTAACTTCTATCATAGTATTTTTAATTAAATGATAACATTTATTTTTTAATGTCATAATATAGTTTAAGTTTAGTGAGAGGCTAAACAATGTTTAGTTTCGTGTTTCAACAATTTCCAGGTAAGTAGTGATACGCATGTCATATGGTAGGGTAAAACTTAATATATCGGACTATTATGTAAATTTGGCCTAATTAATTGTATGTTGCATATGATTGGTTGTCTCAAGCTAGAGACCAACAACCTTGGTCTGTTTAGGCCATGGTAAGTTTAGGCACTGATGTCCATTGAGGAATATCTAAGTGGGTAACTGATGAGTGGAATTGCACAAGAGAACGGTTATTATAAGTAAAGTGAAGGTATACCAAGAGTCGTTCAGATGAACGGAATGCAGAGAACGATCTGGTTTAGATGGATAGCAAGTAGTAGAGGTTTGATAATGATGGTAACACCATGATGGGGTTATTTTTCATTCAATTATGGTCTATGTCTTTAAATCAAGGAGGAGGTTAGCTCCTCACATCAATCTTCGATGTTGCTATGGTGTCATCGAGCCCTTACATTTCCATACATGTGTCCAGAGTCATGACTACTACTATGTTAGTTGATTTACACTATTGAATGATTAATTATATTAAAATTTTGCTTGCTACATTAGAATTTAGGTTTGGTGTAACATCTCGAGTGTGGTTGTGACGCTATATGTTGAGTCTGTTGTAGCTCATTCCTTACTTATCTTTTTCAAGTGTTGATTTATGGCTATATTAGTACACCACTCTAGGGATATGGCCTAATGCTAGTGAAGTGTTTGGAATTTATATTCTAGCTAGCTACAAATATAACGAACTTGGGCATTCATAAACTATTCTTATGATCATTATTCTTTTTGAAAAAAAAAAATGCTTTTCTACAAATTCAAAGTTAGTAAAGGTTTTTCTAAAATTATAATTAGATTATTAGCTCACCAATAAATGGTTTAATAGTTCTAAATCCTTACAAGTTACATGTCTCACTTAAATGTGACATGTGACAAACTGATATCATCTTTTAGGTTTTAGGACATTTATATCATAGATCCATATACTTGCTTTAGACATTGAAATGGAAAGCTAAGATCGCATATATAGGTTTCTGAGCTAATAGAAGTTGTAGAGGGGTGTTAGGTAGAGGAACAAGTATATTAGGGTTTTCTGAATCAGTTGCAAAAAAAATCTAATGTCCTAGGCAAGCAATAAATAACCGACCCAATAAATGTTACTGGGCTCATTTCATCTACTTTGTATAAAAGTTTTAAACATGTGTTCACCACTATAACCTTATAAACTAAGCTCCAAATTCTCTCATAATCTATGTGGACTTCACTTAACCATGAGTTATCATAATTTTCCCTCCTTAAACACGTGATATTCTTGTTGCAAGACTTTACAATTGGGCCTAGCTCTTTACCCCTTTTGATGTATGATTTAAGCCACCCTCTACCCATACGTCATCCTAGATGCATGCAAAAAGTCACACTTATTAACACTCCCTATACTCATCAAACCCCTTCTCTAAATTGGAGCTAAAACTTAAATTGTTCAGTTTATCTATTGGGAGGGGTTTGATTTTGATACCATTTGTAAGCTTTAGGCCAAAAGTGATAAATAACGAAGCCAACAAACACCAATTGTCCTATTTCAACTAATTGGCTTAAAAGTTTCAAGTCTTTGTTAATAAGGTACTCATCTTTATAACCTTTTGAACTAATACTAAATCCTTTCACAATTTATGCAAGACTTCACTTAACTATATATCACAAAAAATGTGTCAAATTCCTATATATTAAAGTCACAATATAGACATCATTGTATGGCCATTAGAGAAGGGAGACAATTATAATGTAAAGTCGACCTATTAATTCAAACTTAAACTCTATTTACAATATGCTTTCTTTTTCCATATGACTAGTTCAGAGGCATGGAAATCGGTTTGAAATGTGAAACGTATGCCAAAAGTAAAGCATTTCATGTGGCGACTATATGTGATGTAGTAAGCACTATTACTACTTTATATTGGAGGAAAATTAAGTATTTTAATAGCTAAATTTTTATTTATTTTTTCAGGAGAGAGGAGACTGCAGTGTGTATGATACTCTTATGTGAATGGACTCATCCTATTTGGATAGAAATGCTTGGTTACAGATATTGTGGTAATGGGATTACATTAGTAGTTAGCTCGTAAGTCTCTATAAAGGCACCATTTCAAGGAAACAAGGATGAAATAATGGGTTTTACAAGAGAAGTAGAGACGTTTATGGTACTCATGGAAGCATTGATGTGATTATGTATTTAACAAGCACAATCCGGAGCCATGTAGGATTATTACTACCATCAAAGTGGCTGTTTGGGATTTTAAGAAAAGCCTAATATATATCAGCACAAAGAAACTTATTAATTGTGATGTGTGACATATAGTAGTTTGGGATTAGCATTCTGTTTATTTTGTGAAGCTCAACGTTGATTGTGCCTATAGTAGTAAAAGTGAGAGTGCTAGGCTCAGAGTTGTAGTGCAAGACAGTAGTGGCAATTTTAAAGGTGCTTTCAGCATAAATCTTTGAGTTAATGATATTTTTTAATAGTAGAGGCAGAAGCCATCTGTAAGGCTTTGTTGATGGCTAGACACAACAAGTGGAACAAAATCGTAGTGGAGATGGATTCTTCTCTAGTTCATGCGTGTGTACAAGACAGATGCAATTGTTGCTCCATTTCTGATATTCTATAAAAAATCACTAGGTTTGAAGCCTGTTTTTGAATTGTTTTCCTTTTCCTTATTTAATAGGAAGGCAAATCTTTGCGTAGACTAGGTTACAATTAAGGTTAAAAAAGGGCTTAAAGGAGTTAAATCCCCTAATTTATTCGTGCAGATCATGTAACCTACCTCTTAACCTAAATTAATTGTAATTTCCTTGTTGCTGTGTTAATGAAAGATGTTCTTTCTTATAATAATAATGATAACAATAATAATAATAAATGTGTATGGCAACTGAAAAATAATAATCAAGGCCATGATTTGTTTCTAATTTCATTAGCTTGTTAGTTTCTAAGTTGATGCCAAAGTTAGTATTATATAATCGAATTATCAAAATATTATATGGAGTTTTCCTTCTACGATGGTGGTGTCCAATATCTTAGGCATGTATATGGATATTGACGACTCATGTTTTATTATATCGGTTTTGAGCGTATTTGAATCCCTCCCTAAATTTATTTATTTGACTATTTTGTATAAATTAGGAATCAAGAATTTGATAAATCCTCTTATTGCTCAAATATGTATAAGCTTTATTGCTTTGGCTCATGTTTTCATTATTAATGCTTATTTGTTGCTCTTAACACTACACCACAGATGAAAAAATATTTGCCAAAATTTTAGTTACCACATATGTCTTAATTAAATCTAGAACCAGTGACATTTGCAGTTAGTATGTATGTATGTATGTATGTATACTATAATTATACAAGTGTGGATAGAAAAACAACCTCTTACTTGGATCATTTGCTAAAAAGAAAAAAAATCATAGAAAAAAATTAAAATCATAAAATTTTAGGACATAGAATTAGGATTTCCATCCTTAGAAAATCAAATGCTAAATAATATCCTAGCATGAAAAGGAATGGTAATCACAGTCGTAGGAATGATTTCGACAGCAACCTTCACGGCCATTATAGTGTCGCAGGAAAGGCTCAAGACACTTGTTAAGGCTTTTATATACATGTTTTTGTCATCTTCAGCTTCATATGCATTCGTATAGCAGTCACATGTGTTTATCATGAATAGAAAGATGAGGGAATTCAACAGTATTATGAGGCATATTCCTCGCTCGTTGTTTGTTTGGCTTTTGGAACAAAAGATTATTAAAGTTTCCAATAACATTGAAAACCTAAAAGCATAGCTATATGTGTGGGGATTAGCTTTTTGATGTATATTTTGTAGATCAGTGATACCATAATTTGTTATCATAAATAGGATGTGCGAAGAAGGAAGTTTTGGATCGAGGAGATTCTACCAAAGAATTGGATTGTAAAATTAATATTTATGAAGCTATGATGGAGAGAAAATAGAAGATTATGTTGCATATGTCTAAGTGTTTTTATTGTATAGATGCCATCAGTATTGTTTTCTCTAGGGATGGAAGGGATATTATAGTCTCTCCATATAATGGTCATTTTAGTTGTATATATAAAGAAAAAAGATCTTGTAGTATATGCTTTGTGAATTTGCATTGGTCAGTAATTTTGGGTGAGAATTAGTCTATTTGGATAATATTTTTCAAGTTAGTATTGTTTCAAAACTAAATGCCGAACAACTTGAACAATTTACTTTTTCAAGCTGTAAAATCATAACAGAAAATGGTAAACTTCTTCCATATGCTTATAGTTAAAACGACATCCATGCATGAATTATATTTAGAAATACTAGTTGTGTGTGCTCTCTCTCTCCTCTCTTGTTTCCCTTCATTTTTTTATTATGCAGTAAGCTTCATGATTTTTCATATTTGCCTCTCATGAAATCAAGTACACTTATTTTCATACACTATTATGTGATCTTATAATCAGATATGATAATCTCAGTTGCTATCATATAATCACATTACATAGTTGTTACTCCCTAAACAAATTAATAAATATATACATTACATATAAACAAACAAACAAACACACACACACACACACATATATATATAAGTTACTAACATAAAAATCTTGAATTGTGACTTCACATTCCTTATCTATATCTCAACTTAGCTAATTTCACTAGATTTACAGTTAACTTTAAAAAAATTAATTATAACCAATATGTTCATGGATATGGAAACGAGATGTGAACAAGTGACTTACTGTTTATATTATTTAATTTAATTTTTCTTTAAATTTTGAATGTTGCATATGATTTTAAATAATCAATATATCTTATAATTATCTATTATTGAAGTGGTTCGGTCACCTTTTGGTGTATCTAGTGTCTTATATTTTCAAATTTACATTGCTATCTCAATAGTTTTACTTATTACCATAAATTCCATATCATAAATTTTAAGGAAGGATATATTTGTAATTTAAGAAAAATTAAAACAAATTTGTAATATAGCTATAGTACATAGAAAAGAAAAATTTCCATTATAAGAATTTTAAAATTAATTATGCATTAATATGGATTGTTCCATATTAGACCTATTAATCTAGTAACAAAATAAATGTCCTACACCAATTGTCTACTTCTATATTACCCAAAAAAAAAAAAAAAAAATCATTGTATGAATATGAATTTATTGTTTATATAAAATTGTTTATCTTCTATATATCTATAAGATTAAAGGGGATAGACCAAATTTTGTCATCCTTAGTGTATTTCATAATTTTTTATATCAAATTTATAAAATAGTTATTATCTGTTGCTATATATTATTAAATTTTTCTTTTCTTCTATTCATATCCAATTATAACAATCCTTTTACTTTGCTACTTAACCCTCCTCGAAATGGAATTTCATATATAATGTAGAATCACATATGAAGGATTAGAAAAAACGAGACAATATCATATTATGTTTTTTCAAACATTAATAGTTAAACTAATACATTTATGCGTTCCATCTAAGCACTCAAAATACACATATATGTTTAAAATTATTTATAAATATCGGTGTATTAAGATATATAAATATATTATATATATTTATAAAATATATGGAGTCGTCAATTACTTTTAAATCTCAAACTATAATCGAGATCTCATTTGTTTCAAGCCAAAACTATTGCAAATAGAAAATATATTCTATTATAAATGTTAGGATTATGTGTGCCTTTAATATTGAAGTCGTCAACTAGCCTATGTGTTAAGATAGTTTAGGTATCGCTTCTATTTTTTTTTTTTTAATTATTATTCATCTATATAGTTTAATTTAGTAACATTCTATTAAATTAGAGGTTGTATCTCCCCTGATGTCTTAGGTATTTTGATCTTACAATATGTTTTAAATACTACTTTAAATTTAAATGATTCTAATATTCTCTCTTCTTACATGTTTTGAAGTCATGATTCATCCATATTTGAAAGAACACTTTCAACTTCGGTCTAATTCACATGTTCATTCATATTTGAAAGAACAGTTTCACCTTCGATCTAATTCACATGTTCAGTTGCTTTTCACGTCCATGTTTGGTAAGTTATGGAATATTAATAGTCAATTGTTTTCACCTACTTAATCCTATGTATTAATTTATTCTCTCTGTCAATGGTGAATTTATAGCTCTATATCCCTGACTAGTTGTCATTCTTTTCTTTCAGTGATTACAGTAGAAAGGGAGGATTGGCACCAGGTCTATTACACTTGGGATATACAATGAGATGATTGGTTATCATTAATTATTATTGAAATTAAATATTATTATGGTAATGCAAAAGCAAGTCTTAAGAATACCTATCTATAGGGAATATATTACATTATAATGTGTCATGTGTTTTTTTTTTCTTTTCTTTTTTTCTTTTTACTATTGTTTGAATATTTACTCATAGGCAAGCTCTCTATTGTGTTAATTTAAAATAATTATTGTTGGTTAGATTGGTGATGGTAAAACTCTTCAACTTTCTTAAAGTTGTTTGCTTCTTTTTTTTTTTTTTTTTCTGTTTAATGTTTTTGAAACTTCAATGCCTTGGCTATGAGTAAAATCATGTGGGAAGAAGCAAAAAATTAATGTAGTTTCAAACGTGGAAAGATAATGAACATGATTTGTTATAATAATCCATTTGGGAGGGCTAAATGTTTCCAAATGAACTAAAATCGAAAACAAAAAATGATTTGATTTGTTTTAGTTTTAGTGATTGGTTTTTGCTTTATTTTCAATTGAATAAAAATTAAATGAAAATTTTAGATTTTAGAATTCCTCTAAAGTAAATTGTTCCTACTACTAATAGTCAGAGATGCTATTTAATTGGCAGGAAGAATCCAAATCTTCTTACAATAACAATGTCGGTTTATACAATGAAAAGTGGTAAAACATGGTTAAGTTCATATTACCCAATTTAAATTTTAGAAATAAGAACCTTTTCATTCTTCCATCTAAGACAAGTTGAAAAGGCAATACCATTTTGATCGTTCTTGCAAAAATAATGGTGCCAACCCCCCACCACCCTTAATCCTTGTGTTAGTAAGTGCTCGGTTTTCCTTTGATCTCTTTAGGCCTCCCCCTTCTCAGGCTCCTACGTTCTAGCCAGTCACTAAGTTCAACCTTTTTAGGTTTATGAACTTGCCTAGACTTAATTAGAGTTTACTAGGTCAAGCCAACTTGAAATCAGGTCGATTCCAAGGCATAGCCTGAACTACCCCTAAGTGGGGCTTGTGGTGCTCAACTACCATAACAAAATCCCATTTTGCTGAAGCAAGTCGACTTACTTGGCAATACCCAACCTGTCTCCAAGTCGGGTCTTCAGAAGCACCACAATGATGAGAGCTCTTTTGAGCTCTTAAATACCAAACCCACCTAGCTCAAGTTTGATAAATTTGGCTTTACTCACTTACCTAGTCACTCTGATCGGGAAGTGTTGATTGGTAATTTTAGTGCATGGGCGACCACTAAGTAAAAAGACTCTCTCTCTCTCTGCTTTTTAACATTAGGGTTTTCACTCTTTAGGATCCATATTGACTTAGGCATCAAAGTAGTTACTTTAGAGCACCTTTTAAAAGCATCATGTGATCAACAATTTTCTAGCCTCCAGCTAAAATCTCCAAACAACATAACCTATCAATAAATTGTCTCTAAGGAAGGATATAAGGAGAGAAATTTTCCACAAATGTAAAATGAAAACTATTCGCCTTGTACGAGTACTGAGAAAAGACACTTTCTTTTATATATATATATGTATGTCTGTATGTATTTTCTTAATGAGTTCTGTACACACACAAGACGAGTGCATGTTTGCTAGTATATATATATATATTCTTATTTGCTATAATTGCATATTAATACTTACAAGTATTTAGATAAAAATTGAAAGTACAGATGCAAACATTGCTATTCCTCCAGGAGAAACCTATGAGGTGTTCTTGAGCTTTAGAGGTGAAGACACCCGCAAGGGCTTCACTGATCATCTGTATAAGGGGTTGGTCAATGCAGGGGTTTTGGTATTTAGAGATAACGAGGCGCTTCCCGTTGGTGAGAAGATTGGTCCTGAACTTATTAAAGCGATCAAGGGTTCAAAGATTTCAATCCCAATCATATCTCCTGACTATGCTTCCAGCGAGTGGTGCCTTGAGGAGCTTGTCCATATTAACAAGTGCAAGGCAACAGGCCAAGTCGTCTTGCCTATCCTCTATAAAGTTATGCCATCCAATGTAAGACACCAAACCGATACATTTGAGGCAGCTTTTCGCTTGCACGAAAAGAAATATGGCTCTAATAGCAAAGTTGTGCGAGATTGGAGGAATGCTCTGGTAGAAGTTGTGTCAGGGAGAGTATGGGAATCATCCAAAATCGCAGATGGGTAATTACAATTATATTCTTGATCTATTTAATGTTTAACTGCAAATGGGAGATTATTTTTACCCTAGTGTTTGAAATATTAGATTATCTGCTAAGGCATTTGTAGTTTATAACAATTTTCTGCTATCAGATGGAACAGGTTCATCTCCTCCATTACCATCTTTGATAAAATGTATAGTTGGAAAAGAAATGGGATAATGTTAAAATCATTATGTGAAGTTCATGTGTTCTCTCAATTTTAAGTTTGAAGTATTTGAAGTTGCCAAATAGCGTACTTGATAGAATTTTTTTGTTTGCCAGTTTTTGTACTTCACCTCCATAGTTTATTTGTTGTCATAACATCATTTTAAAAATGACAGGAAGTAGTAAATTTAACACCTAGAAGTTCAGTGTAAAATTTGATAAATAAAAGTTTCCATTTTGTTTGGGATTTAATGGTGTAAAAATGAAAAAATACAATTAATTTAGGTCATGTATCCAACATTTGGCTGTTATTGTTCATATATTGAACTTTTGATTTAAACATTGTATATGCAGGCATGAAGGAGAACTAGTAGAAATTGTAGTAACCAAGGTTTTGAATGAACTGAGAAAAGCCACTCTAACTGTTGATGACAATTTGGTTGGGGTTGAGGAACATAAATTGAGAATTCTGAGAATGGTAGAAGACAAAGGATCCAGTGATGCTAAAGTTGTAGTAATTCAGGGGATGGGCGGCATCGGTAAAACAACTCTAGCTAAGGTTGTCTTCAATCAACTTTCTAATAGCTTTAAACACTGCATCTTCCTAGCAGATATTCGTGAAAAATTGTCGGAGAAAAAATGTTGTCCAGAGGTATTACAAAAGCAATTAGTCTCGAACATTCTAGGACATCAATGGATATTTATATTAATCTTTTGAATTTCCAAGCAATGCATGGATTATGGATGGGGTCTTTATCTCCATCTTTCAAGGACAGAAAATTTTCCTTTATTTGTAGTTGTTAATAAAATTGTACTTTTATGTCGTTGGATCTCCTCTGGGTTTTTTTTTTTTGGGTTGTTCTGCAGCTTCTTGTTTATTGAAAGAGAGAAAACTTGTTCAATTCCTTGAACTTATAAGATCTTTGGTATGGCAGGGGACTACAAAAGTTCAAACCCTCAATCTTTTCTTTAATGAAAAGTTAGAAGAAGATTGTTCATTCACAAGTGAACAT
The DNA here is from genome assembly GCA_024138015.1 of Lumnitzera littorea. NCBI lineage: Eukaryota > Viridiplantae > Streptophyta > Magnoliopsida > Myrtales > Combretaceae > Lumnitzera > Lumnitzera littorea. The sequence goes on along the minus strand of JAMXBB010000004.1, from coordinate 116,211,899 downwards.
TTTAAGGACTTAACAAGTGTGAGATATCTTCAGTTGAAAAATGCGAATCTAGTGGGAGATTTTGGGAATCTTCTTTTGGATCTCAGATGGCTTCAATGGGAGGAATGTTCATCAGATTTTCTGCCAGCCAATTTTCATCCAGCCAAATTGTTGGTGCTTGATTTATCATATAGCAATATCACAGAGCGCTGGAATGGTTGGGACCAAACCAAGGTATAATATAAGCATGTCATTTACTCCAAATGCTGCATTAACTAGTTAAATTTATCTGCATCTAATCTTTGAAGTGCTGTCTTTGTTTACAGCTGATAAAGAAGCTCAAAGTTTTAAAACTGGAGTATTGTAATGGCCTGACTACTACTCCAGATTTTTCTGCATTTAAGGAGCTAGAGATTTTAAGTCTTCGATGGTGTGAAAATTTGGAGAGAATCCATCCATCCATAAACAACCTCAACAAGACTTTGCTAACTCTAGACGTCCGTGAATGTGGAAAACTGAAGGAGCTACCGACTGAAATGGGTGAAATGGAAGAATTAAGACAGCTTCTTGTTGATGGGACATCAATAACAGAAATTCCTATTTCAGAAGGCTTTATGACAAAGCTAGAGGTTCTTTCTGCCATGTATTGTAGAGAACTTAGGCATCTTCCAGACTCCATAGGATCACTTGTGAATCTGGTTACCTTGTCGTTAGATGACTGTGTTTCTTTGATGAAGCTCCCAGAATCAATTGGGAAATCGAAATCATTATCCGAGCTGAAGCTGTCCCGGACAAAGATCAAGGAATTACCTGATTTGGTTGGAGATATACATAAGTTGAAAGTGCTCAAGATGAATCGCACTGACATAGATAAGTTACCAGCTACCATTGGAAAGTTGAGGAACTTGCAACATCTTGATGCTGGTTCCATACATGTAAAAGAGCCAGCAGGTATTCCTGATGAGATTGGTGAATTAACTAGTCTCCAATATTTGTCCTTCCGTAATTCTGCTTCCATTTCTCAGTTGCCAGAAAGCATTCATAACCTCTCTAGCCTCCAGACACTCGACTTATTTTGCTGTAAAAAGCTAAAGTCATTGCCAAGCCTTCCTTGTAGTTTGACAACTTTATCATTTGGTGGAGATTCATTGGAGACAATCCCACACATATCTAGTTTATCTGAGTTGAAGAGTCTCAATTATTATGGCAACTTTGAGAGACATAATAGAGCACTTCATACTGGAAAACTTAACAAATTGGAGACTTTAACAATTCGTGGATCTTATCGCTGTGGGGACATTGATAATTTTGAGTTTCTCTTAGAGCTTCCCTCAAATCTAAGGAAGCTTCATGTCATGGGGTGTCCTACAATGCGATCACTTCCAAGTCTGTCCAATCTGAAAATGTTGTCTTCCTTAAAACTCAGAGACTGTTCGGGGTTAACAGAAATCAATGGTCTGGAAGGAGCTGACTCACTGAGAACCTTGGAGATAAAGCGATGTACAAGGTTATCTAAACTTAGCAGCATAGGCAATTCAGTGACGGATTGTAGATTTGATTCTTGCAATGTGCTCGAAAGCTTACCACATTTTTCAAATGCAAAAAATCTCAAAAGATTAGTTGTTGTTAAATGCACGAATCTAATAGAGATTCAAGGGCTCGACAGTGTAGAGTGCCTTGAAACTTTGCACATTCGTTCGTGTCCATCCCTTAGAAGACTCGGTCACTTATCCTGCTTAAAGTTGTTAAGCGAACTTGAGTTGGTCAATTGTGAGAAGCTAAGTGATTTTGATGGCATAGACAAACAAACATTCTTGAAAACGTTGAAAGTTGTTGGATGCAACCCAAAGATTAGGTCATTGGATCTTTCAAAGCTTAAAAATCTTGAGCTTTTGGAGTTGAATCAATTTGAGGTACTCGTAGAGATTAAAATGCTCAAAAAATTGGAGAATTTGAAAGAATTAAGAGATCCTTTCACTTTCCGTACCTGTTGTATTTTTCTTCTAGTTGCTCAAGCTTTTCTTTGTTTTTTTGTTCTTTTAAGTTTTTGTGTTTTTCCACTTTTTAAACCTGTGTTATTTATTTTTTAGTTACATTACCTAAGTTTACACTTTTCTTACTTTACATACCTGATTATTTATATTTTTTTTCCACTTAAAAAAGCTCAATCAAATCAAAACTTTATTAGACCTAGTGTATTTTCATGAGGTCATATAAACAAAGGCATGCCAAGTGAAAAAGCGCGAAAGCTTAGGCTATGTAAATAGAAAGGGAAAAAAAAAAAAAGAAGAAGTGAAAACTAAGGTTATGTAACTTAAGAAAAGCATAAGCAAAGTAAGAAAACGTCAAAAAATTCAAGTACATACTTTTGTAATTAGTCCCCCTTGGAGCAAGATAAAACAAAATTATAGGGACTAATGTTTCTGTAGGATGTAAGTACAAAAGATTCTATCATCTCATTATAGAATTTTACGTTAAATTAAATGAATAAAAGCAGTTTCAAATATTGCGAAATTATTACATTAGATGAATTCTCTCTCTTTTTCTGTTTTTCTTCTTCTTTTGGTTGGTGGTGCAAAATGGAGCACAATATCATCGTTAAGACAGCAAAACAAGAGCAGATTAACAGTTCAAAAGAAAGAAAAATCATTTCCAACTTTGCCTCCTTGCCACTAAATCATTTCCTAGTTTGTTTTAATTGAGATGAAGTTGGGTTGTCACGACCCGAGGAGGTTAATTGTAATAGTTGTTATATATCGTACAAAGGATTGCAAATTAAATTTTTTTACAATCAACGATCCTTTTATACGATATATAAAGTTACAGCTGTAACTAAAGTAAGTAAGTATAAATAATATCATTTCATGATAACAATAATAAAATATAGAAACATAATACATATCTATTTATATAAGAATTTACAGATAAGAAATCTAAAGTATTTCTTAAGTCAAACTAGTATCATTTAATTACATAATTAGCTCTCTAATCTAGCATAAGTACACTCTAATCACGTCCTGCTCCCATATTGATCCCGTAATTAACACTAATCTTGAGCATGCAACCGTCCAACTCCACGAATAATTCTACCTATGAAAAAAAACTGTAAAAGTATAAGCTAACTAACTTAGTAAAATAATTTTCCTCAACCATATAGCAATCAAATTATACCATAATTAAATTCAATCAAATGAATGCATGATAATTAGTATGCCAAACAAATATATACAGGTGATCAGGTACTGCATGCAATTTAGATTTAACGCCCTTTAAAGTTAGGGTTGGAGATACATCGGCACAGTCAAATTCGGGTATCATATTAGAACTTATCTTATAATGAAACTCCGCATTTTGTATGTAAAATATAATGATATATTCATTATCAGTTTTATCAAAACAAGTTCTACATATGATTGTGAGTAGGTTCACATAACCTTCACTCACTCCAAAATGAAGGCCTTTAGACTCAACCCTTAACTAGGCGGTTGGTACCTTCAACGCCTAGTTATCCCGCAATTAGGATAAGGTTATATCGCACGTATACACCTTACGAAATCTATAACAGTTAATAATCAACCCATATATGGTTTCTCGCTACCTCCGTGTAATGTGACTGCTAAAATTAGTTATGCGATGCATAATTATGCGTGATTAACTTTTCTAGTCGAATAAAATTTAGGTCTTATTTGTTCAGTAATCATTCCAAATGACAAACAATCAATTCTTAGTAAATCTACTATGCAACAATCAATACATTATTGTAATTTAAAGTAAATTCACCATTAACAACAATTATTATATACAAGCATAACTCAACCCCATACATATTCATTTATCGATCATAACTTATATTCACCAACTACAAACACAAACAAGTATGGAATTATTAAGAAAAACTCACTTAGCCATAGTCGATTCAAAGGTCGTAATAATCTGGTGGCAGTTCAGGGTCTATATCAAAATAACCTGAGATTAATAAAAATTTGTAAGCTTGAGAATTTAAAACTAAACTAGTATCATAATTTGTAAGGTTTACTTCACCTAATTATGTAAAATTGTCGATTCGAGCTTTTTATCGAATCACATATAACATTTTCATTTTAACTCGGATTATTATGAAATTATAATCCATTTTGATCATTTTCGAACATATTTTCTCGTAACGAGGTCCGTTTTGGACATTGTAACTCGTAATTTAAATTGTGACATAAAAATATCAAAAAATTACTATTTTAGTTTAAAAATTATAAAATATTAATTTTAGCTTTTTCTTAATATATTTATGATTTAATAATTATTTAATTTATATAATTGATATTTTTATTATTTTAAGCATACTTTTCCTATTTTTGAGATTTTAGTCTTATTATTATTATTATTATTATTATTATTATTATTATTATTATTATTATTATTATTATTATTATTATTATTATTATTATTATTATTATTATTATTATTATTATTATTATTATTATTATTATTATTATTATTATTATTATTATTATTATTATTATTATTATTATTATTATTATTATTATTATTATTATTATTATTATTATTATTATTATTATTATTATTATTATTATTATTATTATTATTATTATTATTATTATTATTATTATTATTATTATTATTATTATTATTATTATTATTATTATTATTATTATTATTATTATTATTATTATTATTATTATTATTATTATTATTATTATTATTATTATTATTATTATTATTATTATTATTATTATTATTATTATTATTATTATTATTATTATTATTATTATTATTATTATTATTATTATTATTATTATTATTATTATTATTATTATTATTATTATTATTATTATTATTATTATTATTATTATTATTATTATTATTATTATTATTATTATTATTATTATTATTATTATTATTATTATTATTATTATTATTATTATTCACGATATATACACATATGTATATAGACTTATACTATATTTGATAAATTTTATAATTTTACTTTAATGAGTAATTTCTAATTTATGGTATTATATATACATACATACATACATATATATATACCTACTCCTTACATATTTATGAATTTATTCTATTTAGTAAATATTATTATATTATATATACTACTTACTTAATATTCGGTCTACAATATATATACTATATGTTATACGCCATATGTAGACATATGTATATATTTATTTTATGGTGTATAACATATAGAATATTTATTTTACCAGAAATGGCGCTGGAACATTCTTTCACTCGTAAGGTTGAAATATGCCGCTAGAAAATTATTCCGATTGGGTCCAATTTTGTCTAACTCTTCAAATATAATTTTATCTTGGTTTATTATTTGCAAAAGTTTCACAATATATTTTAAAAATAATAGAATGCTATATTATACATCTAATATCAATTATTTACTTTTAAAGTAGTTAAGACTTAACCTGATGAACTTTAATTTATGGACATTGCATTTTAAGTCATTTCCTAATTTCAATTTCACATAGCTATCCTTTCTAATTTTTTGGATCCCATATTTCCATTTCTTGTTATTCAAAATAAGTTTTAGTTGATCATAAATTCTAAGACAAAGGTCTTAAATACACTTGTTAATATTTTTACTTAATAAAGTGTAGGTAACATGACATACTTTAAATGTTGAAATCTACATGGTGGTTTCCCTTACTTTTTGTAACCACACCGTAAAATTTGACTCAAATTGGATGATGTCATGACCTGAGGGGTGACTTAATCGTGACGGACGCCATATATCGTACAGAAGACCGTATCTTGGTTATCCTTCCAATCAATAACCCTTTATGCAATATACAAAATTACTACTACAACTAAATACCCAAGATTTATGTAGCCATAAATAATATCACAACATAGTTATATTAACATGAGTTTTATAATATAACTACACTATATATTAACAAATATACTATGTCCTTAATATATTACTGTATAGGTCAGCAAATATGCTAAATTACATAAAATATCATATAATACACCTCTATTTGAGGTTCAACTATAGAAAATTCTCTCAACTCTTTGCTTAAACTCTCACCATCCCAATAGGTTCCTACTGACCTTAGGCATTCCGTAGCCTTGTGTAACAAAAAGGTTTTTTTGTAAAAGTAATCTATAAGGGTGTAAACTAAAAAGATTAGTAAGCTATCCCTCAACCATACAACAAATAAGTTAATCAACAGTTAATTTTTAAACATATGAATGCATGAATACACAAAATGCCGTACAAGTACATGTAGATGATTAGATACTACATGCAACTTAGATTTAACGCCCTCCAAAGTTAAGGTTAGAGTATACATGGCACCAATTAAATCTAGTTATCATAGCCGAACTTTTATAATTACGACACTCCATGTTTCATATTAAAAAATAAATGGTATATTCATTTTTAATTTAAAATAAAACTAAGGTTCAAGAATGATTGTAAGTGGGCTCTTACAATTTACACTTATCCCTAAACAGAGGCCTTTGAACTCGATCTTTAGCTAAACGATTAGCTCCTCAAAAGCCTAGTAATCCTGCAAATTAGGGTAAGGTCATATTATACGTATGCACTGTATTAAAACACTATAATCATAATTTAATAACTCCGATATAGTCTCTTATTACCTTCGTGTGATGTAATGGCTGGAATTACTTATGAAGGGTATGTTAATGCATGTGCCAATTTAGTTTCATTGAGTTAGATATAATTAAGTCCAATTATTATATGAACAACTAGAATCACAGATAGATCAATTTCTATTAGAATTATTGTGTAACAAACAATACATTATTATATTTTAAAATAATTTTACAACTTTTCATACAATATCATACATATGCTTAGCCCAACCCCACACATCATCCAATTATTAATAACAGTTAATGTTTACTAACTACAAGTACAAACATGTATGGAATCATTAGAAGTACTTACTTAGCCATCATGGTAGTCAGAGATTGTAATAATCCACTAGTAAATTAATCTCGATATCATGATCACCTAATATTTAGGGAATATGAAAAATAGTAAGCATTTGAATTTAATAACTAAATCATTCACATATTTAGTATTAACTATCTAGATTCGCTATCTATTTATATAAAATCCTCAGTTTAAGTTTTTTCGTTAATCGCATATAATTTTTTCATTCTAGTTCCAATTTTTATGAACTTATAATTCATCTTTATCGTTTTTAGATTTTTTTCACATGACGGGATCCATTTTAGATGTTGTAACCTGTATTTTCATAATGGTTTAAAAATATTAAAAATTTTATTATTTTGAGTTAAATATTTATAAATTATTATTTTAAGCTTTTTTTTTTATAAATTTATGATTTAATAAATATCTAAATTTTATTATTTTTAATTCTATTTTATAACAATTTACTTATCTTGTTATTTTTTAAGGTTAAATACTTATTCAATTCACTTTTTGTTAATTTAATAATTTCCTAATTAATTAATTATTTTATTCTTATTAATTATGAATTTTATTAAAATATTAAGTGATGACATAGCAATTCAAGGATGCTCCACGTATCATTTTTTTATGAATTTTCATATTTTTTCAATTTTTCCTATTTTTTAAATTTACTTAATATTTATCCATATATATCTATTATTATATTTTATTTAATTTTATAAATTAATCCTCTTTCTTTTCTTAAATCCCACGACATAATTATATATATATACATATTACCTTACTTTATTTAGTATTTTAGTTTATTGTATATATACTATTTAAGTATATACATGTACTTATACCATAATCATTACTAGTATACATATTTTTATACTTATACATATATGCTTCTTCTTAGATTTTTCTTATTTTGTGTATGCTTATATACATATGTAAATTTACTATATAAACCTAAATACGCCATATATACTATACATATATATTTATACACTATACATACATATATAACTGAACGAATACTCATATATAGATAATGGAAATAGATAAATATACATATTATATATGCCTACATATATATACATATCTCTTTATACTATATTGTAAACCCTGCAAATTTAGCGTTTTAGGTAATGAATTGATTTAAATATTATAAGTAATTACCTTAACTCAACAGAACCGATAAATTTAAAACTAATTAAAGTTTTAAACTCAAACCTAATATGAAGGATAAAAACCCTAAAATTTTGCTCGAAACCTAAATCGCGTACAAAAACCCTATATCTGATATGCGCGTAAATATTCAAAATCGAACCCGAACTTAATCGAAACCTTAAAACTATAACTTTAAACTTATAAAATAAATAAATATCACTTAATAGTGATATAATCATAGTCGATTATAATTATCGACTAAATCGTATAATCATGTAAAACTTTTAATGAAAACATTAAACTAACTTGTAATTATTATAAACGTAACAAGTACCAATTAACTTAATAAATTTTCATAAAATCTCAAAATTAATTATAATTATTATTTTTATGATTTTTATGTATAGAAAATTTACATATATTTAATTTAATTTTTCTTTTTCTTCCCTTTTTTTCTTTCCTTTTCTCTTCTTTTTCTTCTTCTTATTTTTTTTTTCCCTCTTCCACGTGATCTTATAGTTGATTTTTTTCAACAGCCCATATGCTAAATTCACTTGTACAAGTGTCCAATAATTAAGGGATAAGAGACAATTATATAAAGCAAATGTCTTATCCTCATTAATACATAATCCATTAAGATTTGTTCTTTTTTTTTTTTTTTACTTTATTTGCTTCATTTCTTCACTTGATTCACATCTAGAAGTAGAGACAAACCAAAAAAAAAAAAAGAAAAAGAAAAACTAGAACACACACATACACAATTGGAATAAGAAAACAAGAGAAAAGAAAAAAAGACTAAGAACAAGAACAAGAACAAAAAGAAAAAGGAAGAAGAAAACTAATATATAAGTGTATTTATTTTACTTATACATATGTATATTATATAGTATGTACATGTATATATTAAGTATTTTGTTATATATATACATATGCGTATGCATAAATAGATATATACATAGGTATTAAGTATTTTCTCTATTTGTGTATAAATATATGTATGTAGGCATGTATATATGTATTATTATGTATAATGTATGGTATATGTATATGTATGTATAAATAAGAATACATATGGTATGTATTTAGTACTTTCACTATTTAGGTATTAATTATATATATGTATATACACATGAATATATATATAGATATGTGTGTATGTACACAATATTTTTCTTAATTATAATATGTATGTATACTAAATATTTTCTTTATATACATGTATATATACTTTGTATTATACTTAATTAATTATGTATATACATTTATTATGTAATTCCGTATATATATGTGTACATATGTATATATACCTATTTCGTATTTTCCACATATATATATGTATATATAAAATAATAAGTATACATATTATTAATAATATTTGTATTTTAGTATATATATATATATATATATATACATATATAGTATGACCATATATGTACATAAGTATATAAAGTATAAATAAGTGTGTAATATACTTGTACATAATGTATAAGTAAAATTTGAATAATTTAATATATAAAGTATAGTATACATATAAATGTATGTATATAAATAGTAAAACATACGTAAAAATACTAGTATACTTAAATAATGTATATAATATATTATAATAATAATTTAATAAATTAAGTAAGATAATAAATATATATATAAGAATACCGTAATTTAGAGAAAAATTTTAATAATTAAGTAAATTGAAAGATTTGATTAAATATAATCATAAGTATTTATATATATAATTATATCGTAAAATAGAAAATAATGGAAAATTTAGAAAAAATGTGCAAGCTTGACACGTGGCACTCTCATGTGTTGCCACATCACTATTTATAATAAAATAATTAATTTTCATAATTTATAATAATAATTATTATTAAATAATTATAAAAATAATAAAGTGGAAAAAATTGAATTAGTAACTCTAAAATCTTAAGAATAAGTAAAAATAGGTAATTATAATAAAATAGGCTTAAAATAAGAAAATTATCAATTATAGGATTTAAATAATTATTAAATTGTAAATATATTAAGAAAAAGCTTAAATTAATATTTTATAGCTTTTTAAGTTAAAAATAATGAACATTGTAATTTTTTTTATCACTATTAAAACTACGAGGGACAACGTCCAAAAACAGACTTCGCTACGAGAAAGTACGCTAAAAAACAATCGAAATGGACTAAAAGTTTATAAGAATCCGAACTAGAATGAAATGTTATATACAATTGAAAATTTAAGATAAACTAAAAAAAGTAAGTAAGATATTTAAGTAAAACTATGTTTACACTATACTTGGGTTACAGTGGGAAATTAGGTAAATAATTATAGATATTTAGTTAATAGGGAAACCTAGTTTTTCAGAATACTTATAATCTTTCTTATCTTTTAAGTATTCAATTATCAAGTTCATAAATTCTCAAAAATCGAAAAAGTGAGTATAACCTAAGTGAAGGAATTCTTATGATCTGTCATCTGCTTGCTATTTGTTATTTATATGCTGCCTGCTGACTAATACTGATTATTTTGTGTGCTAGCATCCATGTGATCACTTTCTTAAATTAGTATATGTAACTATTTGACTAAAGAAACCAGTTATATTTGTCGCATGTCTATGATCCAACTAATACGTTGATGAAGAGTATTAGCTTTGCAAATTTTTTAGAAAAGTGTTTTAGTAAATGTTTTTCCTATCTTAAATATACTTTTAAATGATTTCTAAAAAGGCTCATAAAGCCCGTAAATTATGTTTTCCTTATTAAGGCAAAACTAGCATTGTATCTCTATTTGCAAAAGGACTCGCATATTTATGGCCGTAAGGTTTTAGATATTTGTTGATAGCGAGATGAACTCACTACTCGTGCCCAAAGGGCCTTTGATATGTTTGGTGGGTGACCCTAGTTGGGGTCTACCTATATTGATTGTTGATTCTTAAACTAGGTTAATAGTCGAGTAACATCTGATGGGATCATGCCCCTACATAGCTTCATACAATTAAGGTGAGATGCTCCGTATGGGTAAGTATAGAGGAAAAATCAATATATAGATGACATAACTTTACACCTTCCATAGTTCCAAACTTCTATGGATGTGTTGCTTGCATTTATCACGCTTACATTCATTTGTATGTAGATAGCTTGCATGTATGCTAATAATGTTTGATAATCGCTTGACGGTAGTGGTTCATCACACTTACATTCATTCATATGTAGATAGCTTACATGTATGCTAATAATGTTTAATAACTCGCTTGACAATAGTAGTAAAGAACGAACTCACTGAGCTGTGGTTTACTCATTCCCCTATATTTTCTTTTGCAAGTTTCTTATAAGTAGAGAAAGGGATAAGCTTAAGAGCAGAGTACAAACTGGAGATAGGTTTGGCAATGTTAGGGATGATCAAAAAGTGTATAGCAATATAGAAACAATTTATGCAAAGAATATTCATATGATGAGATTATGTAGTATTTCTTGTAAATTAACAAGTTGTTTTACCTTGTTTTAATATTTGGTAAGGGATATCGATTCCCTTTAAGGTCATGACATATATGCTTACCTAATCAATTATAACATATATGTATATATAAGAATATACCTAAGTATTTATATACATATATGAAGACATATATCTAAGAAATACTAACTTTACATAAAATTTCAATACATGTACAGGTATCTTTATTACAAGAAAAGGAATTACAAATTGAACTATATTACATATACCCCAAAAATACATGTAATTTAACTACTACACATACATAACAAAAATATATGTCTAGCAATAGAAGTAAATACATCAAAATACCACTTAACTAATTCTTCTCTATCTTGAAAAGTTGTTGATCTAAGAGCTTTTTCTCTTCTTCAATTTGTTGAGAGGAAGTATAAGAAAAGAAGAAAGAAATTTCAAAGGGATGAAAGTAAAAAAATGAAGGCAAGAAGCTTTCGATGGTGAAAAGGGGAATGTGTGTGTTTCTAATGTGTTGAGTGTGAAAAGTGAAGGGGAAAAAAAAGGTAACAATGTATATATGCAACCGGCCAATTGTGGAAAGAAAACAAATAAAAGATGTAAAAGTAAAAGAAGAAGCAACATGGAAGCCGGAAATCATAAGCTAAGGAAAAGTCAAAGAAAGAGGGAAAGAAAAGAAGAAAGGAAGAAAGGAAAAAGTATATAATAATCATAGTTAACTTTTGAAAATGTAAAGTAATGGAATTTTCAATAATTATAGTTTGACATTTATAATTTTATAAATTTTGTTAATTAAATTGTTACTCGTTACGTTTATAAGATTTGTAAGTCATCTCAACTTGTTCGTTAACGATTTTATGTGTTTACGCGGGTTATTTGAAAATCGTATTTGATTAGGGTTTTAATACTTTTAGAGTAAATCCATACATTTTATAAGTCTAAGTTTATGGTTTTAAGGTTTTTTCAAATTCGAGTTCAATCTTTAGTATTTACGCATAGATAAGGTTTAGGATTTTTCTATGTGATTAAGGTTTGATTAAAATTTTTAGGGTTTTTCTTAATTGTATTATATTCGAGTTTGTAATTCAATTAAGTTTTACTTATTTGGCCTTATCGGCTCATAAAGTTATCTACAATACTCGAGTCCGATATAGGGTTCAAACCAAAACTTTATAGGGTTTATAAATGATGTTAACCGACATCGCAAATTTAAGGTGTTAGAACCAGAGTTATCAAATTAAATACCCACAACCATATATTGTAACCGCAAATTGAATAAAACGCCCCAAAACTTAAATCCTAGAGATGCAAAACCCTAGATTAAGCCATAAACATAGAGAAAATGCTAAAATAATAAATTAAACTCAAATTTCATCCAATCGTAAAAGTTTGATATTAAACGATTAGAAATATTCATAAATAATGACAATTAACTAAGTTAAGCCAATTACAGTAGTTAAATTAATAAAATTATGAACTTACCCCCTATGAGTGTACAATGTATTATATGTAAACGCCGCAAATTTAGCTATTTAAGAGTAGAAGTGAACCCTAATACTATAGATGACTTAAAGAGTCATTAAAGCCGAGCAAGATAAAAATATAATAAATCGTAAATTTAAAATATTATAAGTAATAAAAACCTTAGAAATTGATCAAAACCCTAAATCGCATACTAAAACCTTAAAACTAGTTTACGCATCATTAATCAAAATTGAACCCGAAACTGCTTAAAACCCTAAAATTATAAACATAAACCTATAAAATAGTTAAATATTACTCGATAGTGATATAATCATAGTCGAATACAATTTTCGACTAAATTGCCTATTTGCACCAAATTTTAACGAAATCGCCACAATAACTTGTAAAAATTATAATTGTAACGAGTACCAATTAAATTGATAAAATTTCACAAAAATTTTAAAATTAATTTATAAGGAGAATTGTTATAATTTATATGATTCGAAAAATTACATATATTTACTACTAATTTTCATTTTTCTTCTCTTTCATTTCCAATTTATCTCTTTTCTTTCTTTCATTTCTCATTTCAATCCCACGTCCTGCACAAACCGAAACCAAAATTAGCAAAATAAAATCTTAATTAGCAGCCTACATGATGAATTATACATGCCAAGTGTTGATTAACTAAATAAACAAAAATCTTGATATGATTATCTTTACCTTATATATATTAATGCACAAAGATTTGATAAGATTTTAGCTTAAAATCTAAGCTAAATCCTCACGTGAATAAAAGGAAAAGCTAGAAAAAAAAATTCTGCACACTGAAATCTAGAAGCAAATCGTAAGGTAAAGAAAGAAAAAGAAAGAAGGAAAAGAAGAAAGAAAGGAAGAAGAAGAGAAATTAAATAAATAGGTAAGTAATTATTTAGTAGTATAGATGTATAATATGTAGTATATACATGTATATATATAGTATTTGTATAATATTTTCTTATAAATATTACATTATTAATACATGTATATGTACACAAATACATAAATTGAGTCGTGTATGTATGTATAAGGCTAGGTATGTATACATATATATACATAGGTATATTATACGTAAGAATATGTATTATGTATTTTTTAGGTATACATATAATTAGTATTATGTATTTCAATAAATAACTATAAGTATATCTATGTATATGTGTGTACCGTAAATATATATGTATATGTATATCTATGTATAATTACTTTAGTATACATATCTATATAATCGTATGGTGTATATATATATATATAGTAGTATACCTCCATGAGTGGTAATTATATGTATATACCGAATATATATGTATGTATTTATAATTATGTACATATGTAAGACTTATATATAAATAAATACAAATACATAAATACATGAATATATACATAAGAGTATGTTGGTTTTCATAAAATAAGTATATACATACATATAGCATATAAAATATATTAAATATATGTAGTATACTGAAAATATATATAGATATATATATGTATGTATAAATCATGAAGTACATAAATAATAAGAAAATGAGAAATAATAAAAATAATAAAGGTCATAATAATAATAATAATAATCATAATAAAGTAAAAATCTCAAAAATAGGAAAATATGCTCAAAATAATAAAAATATCGAATATATGATTTAAGTAATTATTAAATCATAAATATATTTAGAAAAAAAAGATAAAATTAGTATTTTATAAATTTTTAAACTAAAATAATAAATTTTGTGATATTTTTATATCACAATTTAAACTACGAGTCACAACGTCCAAAACGGACCTCGTTATGAGAAAAAACACTCGAAAACGATCAAAATGGACTATAAGTTCATGACAATCTGAACTAAAACGAAAAAGTTTCAAAATACAAATATGAAAAAATAGTTACTATTAACCCCATTGAGTATGATAAACCCTGTAAATATAAGACTTAGGGTATATTGAGGAACTAGATAAATTACAGTAAACTTTCAGTTAACTAAGGAGTCTGACTTTTCAAAATATTTATAAGTTTTACTATTTTGATTTAGGCATTCAATATCGAGTTCTAGAAACCCCAAAGTTTGAAGAATTGGCAATAATCCAGGTGAGGGAGTTCTAATGACCTACTACCTGCTTGTGCGTGTTATTTGTATGATGTTTTGCTGCTTGTTGTTGCTTATATGTTTGAATGACTGTTCTGCTTGTATGCCATCATCTGTGTGATCACTTTGTTTTTTTTAATTTGATAAATATAAATATCTGACACAAATAACCGGTTCTACTCGTCGCATGTTTATGACTCAGTAAATATATGGATGGAGAGTGCTAGCTTTGCAAAATGTTGAAAATGGTATTTTTGGAAAAAGTTTTCTTAATCTTAAACATATTTTATACGATTTTGATAAGGACCGCAATGCCAAAAATGATATTTTATCGTTAAAACAAAGTTAACATGGGTTCTCAACTTGATAACGAGAGGACTTGTTTTATTATGCTTGTAAGGCTTTGGTTAATTTTGGTTTGCAAGATGGACTCGCAAGTTTGTGCCTGAGGGGCCTTGGAGGGTGAATAGTCCTAGTTTGGAATCCCCCTATTTGAATTGAAACTCTTTTCTCAGCTAGAGTAATAATCGAATGCCGCCTAGTGGGATGAGGCCCCTAGGTAGCCTCATGTGGGTAAACTGAGGTGCCCTATACGAGTAAGTACAGGGAATAATCGAAGTGTAGATGATATAATTCTACACCTTCCATAGTTCCAAACTTCTATGAATGTATTGCTTGCATTTATCGCGCCTGCATTCATTTTGTATGTAGATAGCTTGCTTGCACATATGATAATGATGTGTGATAACTTGCTTGAATAATGGTGATAATGAACGAACTCACCAAGCTATTATATACTTACTCCCTCATAGTTTCTCTTGCAGATTTACTTACATTGGGATTGGGATAAGTCTCGAGTGCCGAATGTCAGATGAAGATATGTATCTTAGTATTAAAAATAGTTGAGTACTATTTAGATGATACATAAACAACCTTTGTTGATAATTTAATTTTTCTTGTATTTCTTTTGTAATATTGGTATGTCCTATTTTATTATTTGATAGGGGATTCCTATTCTCTACGGTTCTGAGGAACTATGAGATAGCGGACACTCATAGTTATTTATCTTTGTATTTTACAGTAAATTATTTACTTAAAAATCAGTAACCTTAATGATTAATCATTTAGAGTCTTGCAATCTCTGACTTGCAAGGCGATTTTCATATTATGGGTGCACACATATTATGGAAATTTTAGGTAATCCTATTAGGCCCCCTGTAAGGTCATGACACTATACATGTGTAAATTCCTCTCACGAACAAATATTTATAAAAATATATTACATAATATCAATCGACATAAAGTTAAACAAATTAAAACACTAAATTAGTAAATTGACTCTAGATATTGAGAAACCATACAAATTCAGTATCAAACAATCAAGAATGTACCCTAAGAATATATATTTCACTATAAATTTGACTATGTATATGCATAACTTTAATCAGATACGTCAAAATACATTTGATATTGTACAATGTTAAATTAATCCAGTAAAACCAATTAAAATACTAAATCAATGAAATTATAATCTTGCCCCACTCATATGAGTTGCATCATATGCATATATGACCTTATCCATATATGATAAAAAAAAAAAAAAATTTGAAGTTGAAAACCTAAAATGAATTCAAAACCTTAAAAGTCCTACACCTTAAATTTAGGCCAAGAACTAAATTTGAACACTAAATTAAATCTAAAAGCCCTAATTTGGATTCAAAGACCTGAAAATAATTACTCGAACTATGAACAAACTATATGAAATTAAATATATTGATTCAAACGCCTTAATCTCGAACCCTAAATTTAAAAACCCTAAAACATCCTAAATCTTATATTTAAACAACTTCAAAAATTAACTAATACTAAACCTTTCAATCTAATCAAATTAAACACTAATTTGCAATAATTCGCATAAACCTTTGTTAAGTGCTAGACAATGTTAATTAACTTAACTTAATTAAGCAATGTCTTAATAATGCCTAAATTCTAGGTTATATTATCAATTAACAATTTCCATTCAAAAAAGCTAAAAAATGCAATTTAGCTTTAACCTAGAAACACCATATACTACACAACCTAACATCACTAACAAATGTTAACTACTAAAAAATATTAATTAAATTAAATTAATCTAGCCAAATTAAGTCCTGATTACCTGCATAAGTGGCACTAAACATGCTTGAGGAAGAAGAATATTATAACTAAAAAATGATTGGTTACATCAACCAAATGCAACGAACCAAGCCAACCACATTATTGTGAACAAACTAAGATAGTTTCCATCCTACTAGCTAGTTGGTGCATGATGTATATGTAATGAGACTATCCAAAATAGTTAATACACCATTGTCTACACAAACTTTGAAGGAGAAAATTAATTAATTACCACTTTAAGTAAGACTTGTGGAGATTTTTTTCTTTTTCATGGCCAAATCTAATCAACATAAATCCCAAATGCTCTCAACTCTAAGATGGTTCTCACTTGTAAGCCCTACAACCAGCCACTCGAGGTTTCGATCGGTCGAAAGATCCAATCGAGCCTAAATTATAAATAAAGCTAGAAATATTAGTAAAATGATCCCATAAGTTTGAATTTAAGAAAATAAGCAATAAAATAAAAGAATATAAAAAATTCCAAATTTTAAGTATATAACTCGTTATTTATCGAAAATGCGTAAAATGCATTCCGATAATTAACAAATCGCTAGAGATAAATTATATGTATACTAAAAATCATAAAATTACCTAAATAATATTTAGGAATATTTATTTGTACTATATATAAATTTACATGTAGGTAGAAATACGCGTAATTACTTAAAATACGCGTAATGTGCTAAAAAAATACTAAATAATTAAAGAAAATTCATAATTAATTAAGGAAAATTAAAGGAAAATTAAAAAAAAAGGAATAATCTAGAATTGGGTCGTGGCAGCTGGGGAAAATAAGAAAAAAATTAGTCTATTAAATTAGAGCAACACTAAAGCAAAAAATTAAAGGATTTGGGCAATGTCTTGTCCAATTTAATACACATTAATTACCACAAAGCTCTATAAATAAGGGAAAAAATCACAAAGCTCATTTGGACAGTTAGAAATTAGAGAAAAATTAGGAGCATCGAAATTGAAAGAAAAAAATTCGAGTAAAACAAAATAAGAAAACTGTACAGTTGGGGCCTTAAAGGAGAACCCAGACTAGACGAGCAGCTGGGAGTGGACAACCACTACCACCACACGGTGGTGGTAGCGCCCAAACCGGCTGACAAGGCCACAGCGGCCGGCGGTGGTTGGAGCCACCCAGACTAGTGAGTCCAATTTCCAACTCGATTTTGTGTAATTTTGTAAAAATAATAAATATTCTTAAAAAATTATGAATTTTGTTATTCTATAATATTTTTGTATGTAGTTTTTAGGAAAAATATTATTTTGATGAAAATATATCTCGTGATATATAGTCCTTAAGAAATTATGCAAAACTGAGCATGTTTTGGTTTAAAAATAAATGATCTTAGGAGTATAGTTTTGAACCCAAAATTTTTGTGTAGACTACTCAGATGATACAGAACAGTGCTATGAATCCCGTTTTCAAAAATTAATTTTTGAAATTTTTAGATAATTTTTAGGCCTTAAAATGAGGCATAAAATGAGTAATTTAGATTTAATTAAGTAATTAAATGGTTAATTACTGATTTAGGTTGTTAGATGTAATTATTAGGTTAATTATGTAGTAAATGAGTAATAGGGAAAAATAGTAAATTTTATGTTAATTTTGTAAATTAGGGTAATTAGATGTAAAATCTTATTTATGATGAATTTAGACATTTTGAAATGATAATTGATGTTGAGAGATAGTAATTAGAGTAATAAAAATGTTAGATTTATATTATGTACATAATGTACATAATAAGTAATAGCACATAATACACAATTATTGGAAATATAATAAATATAAAATATTAGGATAAAAATTGATATTACATAAATAATAGGGATATATAATAAAACTGATAGAAAACTTAAATTTATGTAATTATATGAAAGATGTAAAAATTTCTCACATCGAGAGTAAATTCGGTACACTAATAAAGATTTAAGTATACCGGGTGAAATAAAATACTAATTAGAGATAATGATGGTATTTTGGAGATTGGGAAGTAATGTGATTAATTTCACATTATGAGTTTAAACGAATTTCTAGGGTTCAAGTATAAAACAATACTTAGAAATCGAACTAGAACCTAATTTAGAAATCAATACGGAAACCGAACCTGAACCTAACCCCAAACCTAGAATAATTGTAAAAGACTTAAGGCCTAGATAATTAGGTATATTAAACCCTAAATAAAACATAACAATAAGCGTTATAGGATAAAACGAACCTATAATAGTTATATGAAAAACTGAAACCACGTTTATGTTATAAAGATGATCAGCGATGGCCTAAGCATGTCGGACCTCGAATGAGTGAGCGAGGAGTCGAGGTAAGTTGGGATTAATACGATGCTGTATTTTAGAGGCTTGAGATTATGTTTAGTTGTGCTTGTTAGATAGTTGGATGTGTGCATGTGCTTGATTATGAGTGATACTATAATTCTATTTGTTGTTCTAGCTTATATTGTGTGATTTGTATGAAATGATTGATCACCCTAAATTGGACCTAATTGAATATACGACTTGTAATCATAATCGAACCTATATGGCAACCCATTAGGGGAAATCTAGGATTCTCCAGCCAAATACTGACCCTTTCGAAAGGGACGGCGCAAGATTACAAAGGGTCCCTTCTTCATCCTTAGTCAAATTAAGTGATAGGTGAGGAGGTAATGGCGAGGGTGAAGTCAATGGTTCGAAGGTAGTTGCGAGAGAAGCGAAGTCTCCATTGCATAAGCTTAGGTTTGCTCGTAAGCTGTTACATTAATGGCAACTCCTCAACCCAGATTAGAGTGAGCGCAATTTCTCTAATCTCACAACGGGCCCGACAACGTTATGCGATAGCATTTACTTGAACATGCATTGCACCTAATAAGTTGATTGATAACCTTGTTATGTTTATGGTATAGTTTTAAGTCCTCCATCCTAACTTACTGAACTGGGGTTGCTCACATCTCTATAGACGTCGTACAGGTGCTGGCTAAGAAGCAGTAAACGACTACTCTGAAGTTAGCAACTACTGGATCCTAGGGAGCGAGGAAAAACATTTGAAGAATAAACATATATTTTTAAGGTTTAAGCTTTTACTTTAGAATTTTTCATTTTTGAATAATGTAATAACTAAAAAATATATTACAGAGAAATATTGTAAACTTTAATTGTAATAACTGAATTATAGTGTATATATATATTTCCTCACTTTCTTAGGTAAATAATTTATTTAAATTACAAACAGTTTACTTCAAAGCAAGTTAGTCGTGGACGCCTTGTGTAGATCAGGTTTAAAATAGCGGTTATAAAGCCAACTTCTATCTTAGAATGGTTTACACGGCGGGGCTGTTACGACTCTACCGTTTTGGGGCGTGACATCACTCCCCTGAAAATCCTCCATTTTCACTTCACTTTACCCTTACAAAACACTTCAAAATTGTCCAAAAGTACCTCCTAAAATTTGTAACTCACATCTATTCCCAATATGCTTCAATACTTCTACTTTCTTTCACTTGTTTCAACACTTTATCGCTCTAGAAACTCCAACCAACCATCCCCTTATAACCTTCACTAAGAACTACAAGCCACTCTCTTATTCACAACCTCTCCTACATGAGAAACCACCCATAAACACCCCCATTTTGCTACCAATTTTGCTCCCATAAAAGTTACCAAACACATAATGTAGTTGCCCTAAAGATCCTTCACCATAGCTTCCATTTGATTCCAACACAAGTACCACTTCTTGGGGGTGTCCCCATGAGTAAACCATCACAAGGGCGTAGCATCCTCAACCTTCTCCGAGTGCAAAAAACCAAAGACAACAAGTCGAGTAACATGGAACACACTATGATCACTACCAAGTGCTAAGTAGAAGAGATAAAGAACCATCACTTTGTGGTAAGGTTTTTCTTCATCTTTCTTTATCACATTGCAGTAAAGTTTTTTTTCATCATTTATTGTATTTGACTTCTTAGTGTAGTAGGGTATGATGTATAGATTATTCTTTGTATTTAGGATCTTTCTTATGTAAATATCTTGTTACTATCCTAGCTAAAGCATGTAATAGTTCACATAGGAATAATTTTAGAAAAATCTCTTGTAACATGTACCTATGAAGTGCAAATTCATGTTTCTTTATCATTTTAAAAAGGAACAAGATGAACTCTTACACCCCCACATGAAGACTGAACATCCAAACCCCCTTAAGAGTATCTAGTTTATTTTTACTTAAGAAAATTAATCCTAATAAATGATCATTAGATGAACAACTACCAAAATATTAAGAAAGACCAAGTTTTAACTTAAGAAACCCACTTCTTAGAAGCTTTAATAGTTGTCCATAACTTGGTCATGTCTTTATCTTATGTTAAAATAATGATTTAAGACCTATCCAAATAGGATAGTCACTACACTAAAACACTAAAGGTAAAACCAATATAGAAAACATGTTTCATGCCTAAAAAATAATCCATACACCTACCAAAACTCCCTTGGTCAAAATCAAACTTCACTTCAAAAATATTTCAAAAAATATATTAAGATAAGTTTTGTATCTAAACAAACAAATCAAGTCTAGGTATAAACCTGTACTATACTCTATAGGTATTATTTCCCAAATTTTTTGAATCAAAATCTGCCTTATAACACTCTAAAACCACATTGAAACTATACATTGAAAAACTTATTGAGTATAGCTTAGCCTTTAGCACTTGTAAATTTTTCTTTTCATTTCATAAATAATTTCAATTTCACACTTTTTTTAAAGAAACAAATTTTGGCTACATTTTTTTTTTACGTATACCTATAGATTCCATTTGACACTTGGATTTATGATTTTATACATGTATTTCTAAATATCTTCATTTTTTTTTTCATTACTAAAATAAGGTTAGCATTTAACAAATGTGGAAGAAGAACTGAAAAAGAAACAAAATATACAAAAGAAAGGTGCTCTTTAGACTTTAAAGACTAGAGATAGAAGCATTGTTGTGCTCTGTTATCTTTAATTTTACTTACTCTTATCAAGCTAATCTCCTCTAAAGTAATACATATGGTAGAGGTGAAAAAAGATTCAACGACTATTACACACCATTTGTTATTTACACATAATGTACAAATACTAATAAAATGTTGACACGAATAATAATAAAATAAATAGTTTTTAAATCAATTATTACACATGATTTGCATATTATATAAGCATCAATATCTTATTGATATTTACACACTGCATGTATATAATACATAGCATATATTACCTACTGAATCGTTTCTCAAAAGGAAACAAAAGGAATAAAAATGTTTCTTAGGATAAGAGAAAAATCATGAGGATAAAAATTTGAAAAGATTCTCATAAGATTTAGGATAATTGATTCTTTATTTGGAATATCCATTGCTATACGTGTTCTCTTAAAATGGCAATTCATAACTATTAGTTATATTTTGTTGGTAATTGGGAACTGATGCTCCTATTTACGGTTTTCTAACTGGATTTCTTTTAGTCCTACTTAAATTTTTTATGGGATCAGTTTTGTACTCTATCCAACTTTTGATTTGATTTTCATTAAATCTAAACCATTGAACTGAATGTGTTTTCAACCATTCAAATCTAGTGGATATTAAACAAATGGTATCATAAAGAGCGGACCGATCCGTAAAATAGAGTACGGAACCATAGAAATTCCCTTTCTAACTATGGCATTAGAAAGAGTACACAATTAGAGGTTTTTCATATTGATAACATTTTCATGACGTTTGTATAAAAATATTTGTTTGTTAGTTGTTTCAAAGCATCGAAAATTGACTATTAGATACCTATAAACCTAAAATTCATGTTTAGTTCGATTAAGAATCCTCAAACAATCATCAATTATCTTCAATGCTGGCACTCCCAACCACCATTACTAACCCAATTCGAAAGTCCACCATTTTGCATCTACTATTGTAAGAGAACTACCAATCAATAGAAGATGGCAAGATAATTTGATTCAACCAGTTGCTACCAATGAGGGAAGCTCTATTGTGTTTGTCTCTTACTATGACCTGAATTCGTCCAAGTTCAACCTAACTCTATGCTTGATCCTACCCCTTGAGCAGCGTTTACCCTACTCTCTAGTTGTTCCCTCTTTATTTTCATTTTATTTTGTTTGTTTCCTAGAGGGAAAATAAATAATTTTTTGACTTCATTTAAAAGAATAAAAATAGACATTTTTTGAAAGTAAAATAAATAAGTTCATGCCTTTTGCCCTCCATTTTTTTTTTTTTTTTGGAAATATTGGCATCCTTTCTTTAGGACTTTTTTAAAACCAAGAAAATAAAAAATAAAAAACTTAAAAATTTAACGTAGAAAAATTCTTTTGAAAAGTAAAATGTATCAACAAATTATTTTTTATTTTTCTTTCTTCCTTTTCTTTGTTTTATTTCCTTTTTCTCTTGAATATAGGGATTTTTTTCTAAAAAATAAAAATAAAATAAGAAAATATTTTTTTTCCTACACTTATATTGCTAGTCATTATTTTGGAAAAGTGCTAACCCTCTTGTTTTTCAAGAAATTTTATTTGGTGACCATATTCAGTTTTGAAAGATCACACCCAAGCCTTAAAAATTCGGTTTTAAAAGTTAAAATCAGTCTATCTAACCAATTTTAACCTCCATCTTTCCGTCTTTATCCGTGGTAACTCAAAATTTAAAAATAAATTAATCTCTTTTAATACTTTATCAAGTGGATCGTTATAAAGGGGTCATCTTATGAACTGAAGGATTGAAAGAACAAAAATTTTGAAAATTCAAGCTTAACAATAAATTCTATTAAAATTAATGCAACTATACTTTAATAATATAGATAAACCTGTGAATGGGATTTATTATAGAATTCATCTCATGCTTCTATCTCCCACTCTCTAATTATATTATTATTTTTTTCCTTTTTATGCTTCATCAAATCATCATTTTAAACCAATTTACATTCAAATCTGTATATGGTGGGTAATGCCACATGTAGATGAAGAGAAGACCTTATTGTCCACAACGATAGTAGAAGACTTAATGAAACTTTGCCACCTTCAGAAGGTTCTTTTTGCTTTTGCTTGGAAATTAGAAGTATGTTTATGTCCTCATGATGTTGTCTTAAGTAGAATTTATTTGTATGGGTAAATTATCTTCAAATAAATAAATAAATATATATATATATATATATATATATATATATAAATAAGCACCAACGATATTTAAAGATATGGTAGTAACGCTATTATTCCTATTTTGTAAAATTTTACCATGAAATAAAAGTATATTGGTGTTTCCTTGCCAGTAGCTAATCCATGTGGCACGACAAACATTTACTGTTATAAGATTATTTTTAAAAGCTTACTCTACTTTTCTATTGTGTGTAACGGTGAGATATCGAGAACCACTACGACAGCAAAGTTGAGATGGTGTACATCTGTCCGCATATGAATACCACTGAAGCTTTACGGGTTAAATGGCATTTTACTTTCTTACATCCATGGTTCCATTTTAAGGCTTTATGCTTCGATATATATGTTTTCATTCATCCGACATATCATACATTAACCACTATGTCATCCCATGAGGAGAAACTTAGTAAAGAGGGCAAGATCGGAAGACTTTTCATTCATGATGTATTATTGTATAAACAGTTCGCAGGTTCAATTTCACACTTAAAATATATAAAAATAAATAACAAAAAATTAAATCAGTAAAAGAATAAATAATTAAATAAAAGTATAGTAATTAAAGCAGCAAGAATCTAGCCATAAGCAGTGTGATGAAGCAACTTAAAAGTCTGATCAAAATCCATACTAAGCTCAATTTTATCGGCTGCAAGATCACGATACCCATATATATATTTGTATAAATAATTAATCATTAAATAAATCTCTCTGTCTCTCTCTCTAATTTCTATACATGGTATGGTAAAAGACACGCCAGCTAGTTTGCACCTATAAGAACTACTTGGTTAATGCTTTTCCTTTGTGGACATGAGCAATGAGGATCCAAATCCGTTAACAAAAAACATAAGCTCGGTTCACTTTTTTCTATACATTGCTAATGAAACAAGAGCGATTCCTCTGTTCCAACTCCTTGCAATGCTATCCTATATGTAAGAAAATTTTGAAGGAGGTAATACATTCATAGATTTATAAATCATCACATACACTTTTCAAATATTATGCAAAGACAACCATGGCATTGCAAAATAATGAAGCTATAGCAAAAATAATTGTAAGCTTTGACGACGGACGAAGAGAGCAATGTGGGGGTGCACCGTCGACGAAGTAGTTGCTGTAGCGATTTTGGGAATCTCCATCGACTATACTTACTGAATTATGAACAAAGCCATATAGCATCCTTCTTTTGATTATCCCGTAACCGTTGGCCGACCACTCAGGTGCTATATATCCAAATCAGTTTTCTACGATATTCCATAACCGTTGAGATATGAAAAGGTTTTTTTATCATCTTAAAGATTTTAGACTTGACCGTAATACGTGGAACAATAGTCGTAAAGTAAACATAATGGTGACATTCAAATGTTCAGTCGAACATGGCCAAGCAATTGGAAGGTTGAAGTCCCTAAATGACAAAATACTATTGTTTGGCGATACTGACCGACAGAGAAAAAAGAAAATGCACGAATGCTAATGTACCCACGGTGGGACATGACATGATGAAATAGGTGAAAAGAAAGTTTTCTATTGAGAAGGGTCTACTAGAAGAATTGGATTGTAGAAGGAGGCTTTGTGAAGCCACGAAAGAGAGAGAATAAAACTCATTTAGTGAATTATTATATATTGCCTTTTTATCTAAGGTTTTCATAGTATTGATGGATATGAGTATAGAATAGGACATTGTGGTTTCTTTTAAGGAAAAGCTAACCTAGTCATCATAGAAACAGATACGGTAGCCGTATTTATAAAGAAAAAGGTCGTGCGATATACGCCTCATAAAATTGTGTTGAAAACTAGTTTTGGGCAATTGCACAATATTTTTAACGTTAGTCTTGTTCCAAACTAAATCCCGAATGACTTGATCAATTCACCTATCGAGCCGTAGGAACGTAACAGAAAGAGGAAAACTTCTTCTATGTGGAGGTAGTTAAACGAAATCCATAGTGTGAATTACATTCGGGATATACCAGTTATCTACTCTTTCTCCTCTCTCGTTGCCTTTCAATTTTTACTATGAAAGTTTCATTATTTGTCATATTTGACTCCAATGGGATGATATCTATCATGACTCTAAAGGAGGCCTAATAAGATTACCTAAAATTTCCATAACATGTATACATCCATGATATGAAAATCGCCTTACAAATCAGAGATTGCAAAACTCTAAATGATTAATTACTAAGGTTACTGATTTTTTATTTATTAATTTACTATAAAATATAAAGGTAAATAACTATGAGTGTCCGATATGTCACAGTTCCTCAGAACCGCAGAAAATCGGCATCTTCTACCAAATAATAAGATAGGATATATTAATATTATAAAAGAAATATAAGAAAAATTAAATTATCAACAAAGGTTGCTTATGTATCATCTAAAGAATACTCAGCTATTCCTAATATTAAGATACATATCTTCATCTCATACTCGGCACTCGAGACTTATCACAATCCCAATGTAAGTAAACCTGCAAAAGAAACTACGAAGGAGTGAGCATATAACAGCTCAGTGAGTTCGTTCCTCACTACCACCGTTCAAGTAAATTATCACACATTATTACCACACATGCAAGCAAGCTATCTATATACAAAATGAATGCAGGCACGATAAATGCAAGCAACACATCCATAAGAGTTTGGAACTATGGAAAATGTAGAATTACGTCGTCTACACTTCGATTATCCCCTGTACTTACCCACACAAGGCACCTCAACTTACTCACACAGGGCACCTCAGCTTACTCGCATGAGGCTACCTAGGGGCCTCACCCCCTAGGCTGCACTCGACTATTATCCTAACTGAAAAAGAAAATTTCAATTCAAATAGGAGAATTTCATTCTAGGACTATTTACCCTCCAAGATCCCTCGAGCATAACTTACAAGTTCATCTCGCAAACCAAAATTAACCAAGGCCTTACAGGCACAATAAAGCGAGTCCTCTCGCTATCAGGTGGAGAATCCATGCTAACTTTGCCTTAATGATAAAATATTGTTTCTGGTACTGTAGCCTTTATTAAAATCGTACAAAATGCATTTAAGATTAGGAAATTTTTTTCCAAAAATACCCTTTTCAACATTTTGCAAAACTAGCACTCTCCATCCATACATTTACTGAGTCATAGACATGCGACAAATAAAACCAGTTATTTAGGTCAGATATTTATATTTATCAATTTAAAAAAAAAAGTGATCACATTGATGATGACATACGAGCAGAACAGTTATTCAAACATACAAGTAATAGCAAGCAACAAAACATCATACAAGTAACACGCACAACCAAGTAGCAGGTCATTAGAACTCCCTCACCTGGATTATTGCTCATTCTCCAAACGTTTAGGGTTTTCAGAATTTGATATTGATCACTTAAAATATAATAACACTTATAAGTATTCTGTAAAGTCAAACTCCTTAGTTAACTAAAAGTCTACTGTAGTTTATCTAGTTTCCCCCAATATAACCCAAATATAATGTATATAGGATTTACCATACTCAATGGGGTTAATAGTAACTACTTTCTCATATTTATAAGTTACGAGACTTTCTTTATGTATTTTGAAACTTTTTCGTTTTAGCTTGGATCATTATGAACTTATAGTCCATTTTAATCGTTTTCGAGCGTATTTTCTGGTAGCGAGGTCCATTTTGGATGTTGTGACTCGTAACGTAAATTGTGATATAAAAATATCACAAAAATTATTATTTAAGTTTAAAAATTATAAAATATTGATTTTTTGCTTTTTCGTATCATATTTATGATTTAATAATTATTTAAATCATATACTTGATATTTTTATTATTTTGAGTATATTTTCCGATTTTTGAGATTTTTAACTTTATTATGATTATTATTATTTTTATGATCGTTATTATTTTTTATTACTTCTCATTTTCTTATTAATTACGTATTTCACGATTTATATATACATATATATATATATCTATATATATTTTCGATATACTACCTATATGTAATATATGTTATACGATATATGTATGTATATACTTATTTTATGAACATAAACATACTCTTATGTACATATAATATATATATATATATATATTATTTACAAATACCTATTCTTATATTATATATATTCAGTATATATATATTTAAATAATATTTGTTATAAAATATGTATACTATATATTATACATATATTGTGCCGTATACCATAAGGTATATACTCTATATTATATGTCTTATCTACATATATTATTACTTATGGAAATATACTACTACATATATATACTATACGAGTACATATATACATACACGAAAATAATTATACAGGTACATATATATATATAAAGTTCACGGTACAAATATATATATCTACTATAATTATTTAATAAAATACTTACTACTAATTATATGTATTTCTAAAAAAATACATAATACATACTACATACTCTTTTCATATAATATATCTATGTTTATACATGTATACATACTTAGCCTTATACATACATATATTATTCAATTTATGTATTTATGCAACTATACATGTATTACTAATGTTATATAAAAAAATATTATACCAATACTTCATTTATACATGTATATACTATATAACATACATCTAAAATAATTTACTTACCTTTTTTTTTTTCTTCTAATTCTTCTTCTTCTTTTCTTTCTTTCTTTTTCTTCTTTCTTTCTCTTTTTCTCTCCTCACGGTTTTGTTTCCAGCTTTTCTAGTTTGTGCAAAATTTTTTTTTTCTAGATTTTCTTCCTTTTATTCACATAAAATTAGCTTAGAATTTAAGATAAGATTTATCTAAATCTTTATTTTCATTTTTCTTTTATTTTCCACTCAACATGTGGCATTTCTTTTTTTTCACGTGGGCGGCTTGTTTGTCTTTCATTTTTGCTGATTTTTCCACGTTTTGTGCAGAATAAAGAATTGAAATGGGAAAGGGAAGAAAGAAAATAGATAAATTGGAAATAGAAGAGAAGAAAAATGAAAATTATTAATAAATATATGTAATTTTTCAAATCATATAAATTATAACGATTCCCCTCGTAAATTAATTTTCAAATTTTTATAAAATTTTATCAATTTAATTGGTACCCGTTACAATTATAATTTTTATAAGTTATTGTGGCGATTTCTTTAAAATTTCATGTAAATAGGTGTTTTAGTCAAAAATTGCAATCGAGTATAATTTTATCATTATTGAGTAATATTTAATTATTTTATAGGTTTATTTTTATAATTTTAAGGTTTCGATCAAATTCGGGTTTAATTTTGGTTAATGGTGCTTAAAGCAGTTTTAAGGTTTTAGTACACGATTTAGGGTTTTAATCAATTTCTAAGGTTTTTACTACTTATAATATATTCAGATTTATGATTTATTAAATTTTTATTTTGGTCGGTTTTAATGACTCTTCAAGTCATTTCTAGTATTAGGGTTCACTTATACTCTTAAATAGCTAAATTTGCAGGGTTTACAATTCCACTTAATGAGATTACTTAATTAAGAATAATAATCACACTTATCATCACCATAAAATCACTTTGCATTGTTGTTAATTATAGTTATACTTATATATATTTACATTATTAACCCAAAAGCATCAACCATAAAAAAAAAAAAATGATAAGTTATGAAATGGAAAGTAGTTTCAAGGCCATGGAAATGGATATGGGACAGTAATTTACGGATTATCCAAATGAAGCACAATTTAACCCAATAATCAATTCTAATTGTCTAGAACTCTAAGCCAAAATATAAATTTTGATGGGGGGGGGGGGTGGGGTGGGGTGGGTGGCGGCGTGGTTGATGGTGGAGGAGGAGGTTAGATATACATACACATACATAAATGTTCAAATCATTATCACACATAAATAATAATATATTTAAATATTGGGAATATAACACTAAACTAACACATGATTTTAGCTCATTCCCTCATATTTCCACTTGCAAACCTATATTATTTTTATCATCTACAATACTAGGTAAACTTCTTAAGCTGTATAATAGTGAGGGTTATCTAAAGGAATCACATTTTATGCATGTGGAAAAGCACTAACACATATATAATATATTTTTACAGTTACAGAAATTAATGGTGTATAATGGCAAGAGTATATTGATGAAACCTTATAAATTTACAAACATGTTTATCTATGTTATTAGATATATTATCTTATATACAAATCTATTATAGTCAATGAATTATCTCTCACGTCTATTTACATGGTTAGTTACAACTCACAATATGTATGCATATGTGAATATACATATATATATGGCAAGAGTACATAACTAAACAAAAAAAAAATGTAATTATATAATTGTATATGACAAGCACCGAAATAGTATGGGTATAATATAGTGAGAATCTAAATATATTTGTTGTAAACAATCACTACAACATTTTAAGCTATTGGCAACAGCACCAAACCGTAACCAATCACCTTAAAACCATTGTCTTTGATGTAAGGTTACGGTTTTGTGTCCGTAACATTTGACCACTGTTGCCTTAAATAAAAGGCAACAAGTCCTCCAACAGTAAGAGTGACCGTGGCTTTGTTAAAGCAACGGTTTTCAATTCTTAAAGAGGCAACAGCTTTAAAATACAAAGGCAACGGTTGGTGCAAATTAACAATAACAAACTTTCTGCAAATATGCAACTGTTTAACATAATTTTTCCTTTTAAATAGGCGACAAATTATGAGAGATAACACAATGGTTATGCATGAATATTTGACAACGGTTACATTCACTAAGCAATGGTTTAATGGAAATAAAATGCAATGGTTTATAATAAAGGCAACAATTTGTACAAAATTTTGATAACAAATAATTAGATAAAAGCAATGATTTAGACCTTTAATAGGCATCTATTTCGCTATATAAGGACAAAGTTTGGCCCATATTAAAAGCAACGATTCCAAAAATAAAAGCTGACACTTGAATAATAATCAAAGGCAATGATTTTTTCTTATATTAACATTTTAAACTTTGATAGTAGAAAAAACTATAGATATTATAAATGATAATATCACACAAATAACATCAACAACCACTTGCAACTAATAAGTTCATGTTTAAGTAGCATCCAAAAGGTTTAAGTATCAATATTCTCAAAATACATAAGATAATAAACAAAATAACTAAATTCTATAAAATTGTAAACAATTCAATAAATACTCGAAAAGTAATATAAATAAGTCCAATGATTTCCAAATATCCTAGTCTTTGGTGGACTTTGATATGTATTCAAGCATTAATGCCTTTAATATTATCTTCCCACAAAAAAGAGAATAATACAATTCTATCCTAAATATAATTAATATAATATATGAAAACTCATTTCTCAAAATCATAATATAAATCAATATGGATGACCAAAATCACGAAAAAAAAACTGTCATTCATAATCCAATCCGTTTATACATTTAACTTCAGAAAAATTATCACTTCCATTTGCATAACATAAAATGAAATCATTCCATTAAAGCTAACCTAATCAAAACAGGAACCAAAACCAAATCCTAACCTTGTGATCCCGCGGAGGAATAGCCCTTCCCCCACGACACAGAGCGGCACGAGAATCACCACAATTGGCAATAACAATATGCTCAGAAGTTAAGATAGACACCACGACGGTGGAGCCACCAAAGTCCACCCCAACGGGATGACACTTATAGCAGAAACCAATGATCCCATAAGCGCCGTTTTCAATGACAACTCGTCCATTCTATGGAACGTCCTTAACATGATCTCCCTCCACTTCGTTTCCAACTCAACATCTTCAATGCCACTATCCTTTAAGCCAGCACCTACAGAAGCAATCAAATAGAGTGATCAATAATGGTCAAGAATAATAAGAGCAATACACAAGAAATATCTTAGATTTTATGCTTTTTGATTGGAGCTCATATATTTTGCATGGAGCCTCCATAAATGACTAAGAACCCAGAGGACAAACTTCATCAGGTAAAAATTCACTAAATAGTTGCTCTTTCATGCTGGAAAGGTTAGACTGCAAAATAAGGCCACTAGTTAGTATAGGTTGATCAACTGTGTAAATTTTTAATAGCCATTAGAAGGCAATTCAAGCTACTATAGTAATCTGCAAAAGATGTTTTACCTCTGGCAAGTTGGGAAAACTCTTCAAAATTTCATAAGCAAAGGACTTCCTCGTTTGATCCTTAGAGAACTCTATTTGGTATAGACCTCTTATGGCAGAAGCATCATCATCTTCAGAACCTTATGCATTTTTGGGGCATTCAGCAGCAGTGCTGACAACTCGTAACTTCTGGTCTTCGACTAATTGCAGAAATGGATCAGCCTGGTCCAGAGACGTTAACATAATTAGTTACTTCTATTGTTATTATACTAGCCGCACAAGAAGGTATTGAACTCTAGTTTAAGAACAGATAGATGGTGATTTTTCTTGCTCATAATATTTTGGTACCAAAAGAAAAATGCAGAGTTGTTACAAGCTTCAACGGTGCAGCAACCAACTCCGCAAATTTTCCACGTTTATGGATTGGGATACCCAAAGAAATTTTGCATCATAACATGACATTTCTACATTTCTATAATTCCTGATGCAAGTTCCTAAGGCAGTTTTTCATGTTAACGACTCATATTCATCTCTATATAGCTCTAGTAGACAGCTAGGCACCCAAGTAATAAATCCATATAAACTAAAATTCATACATACCATACAAGAACTAATGCCAAGAAACATTCACCCAAAAAAAAAAAAAAAATTGCCAAGAAACCCTTTAGATACATAACCAACATATAATCCTCACTCCAGGATGTGTAGGGACCTTATCTTTCTTAACTAATGAAACTCCAGGATGACTTAGTGCCTTGAACCTGCATGCACTACCTTATCACTTCACATGGAACAATTCTATTGCCAAAATGGGAATATTCGTGTTTTTTAGTATTATTACCTTGCTTGGTGAACAGCCACCAACCGAGAAACTGCATTTAGAATGGACAACTGTAAACGAGCTTCCTGAAAAAAGCTATGACTTGTATGCATTTTATGGTTGAGTATTATTACCTTTGGAGGCCTCCTCTGATTCCTTGTGGATTTACTTAGGAGTAGAAAGCATCCTAAGTGCACCAGCCAAACCAGTCAAGTGAGATGGAATCAAAAAATAGAAAACGCAAAAGTATAATTAATTATACGATTTGTGACTTGTAAAATCATTATATACATATTGATTGAAGTATAAATATTTTTGGCTAGTGCATCAAGGATCCTTGGTATTTTGTATTGGAAAAGGTACAAATGTACCTATTAATATTTTCGCTACTTTTCTATTAAGGTCTTCCCACTTTTCTTTTTCCATTTATTTGAGTTCTTGAACTTTTAAAATTGAACAAAATTAACAAATGTTACATTCTCATTAACATAGTATATTTAGTCAAATTATATAGTAGAAATAATCTAAAATCATAAAAAGAAACTCCAAAGAAAAATGAAAAATAAAAAAAAACTAACGGGCACATACTACACATTAGGTGTTGTTGAACCAATAGGTTTTTATGTGTGATTTTGATGAGAACAAAACCATGCAAGTTATGTTAAATTAATCATAGATTATGAACATCTTTGCAAAGCTTATAAAAACATAATTAATTTGATAAAAAACTTGAATTATCTTTATAACACTATGTTTTGCATGATATCTTCATAACATAACTAAATTAGATTGAGTTTGAAATACTTGAAAGAAAAAAAAGGGAACAAAATTTTTTTGCTGTATCTTAGTGTATGTTGTTCAACTGTTCTGGTATGAACCGTTCGGCTGGTCACTGCAAACCAGTGGTAGGTGATGGATTATGCAGCTAATTGTCCTCAATCGTCGACTGGTTGCTGCAGATCAATGGCAAGTTATGGACTGTGCTACTGGTTGTCCCTAGACTGTCCGATTGGTTGCTACAAGTCAATAAGCTACATTAGACCATGCAACTGGTAACCTAAAGACCGTCTGAATGGTGATCCCATTTAAATGGACTGTCCGACTGATCTACACAAAAAAGAGCTGTTATAGAGTATTAAATGAAGAGAGAAGTGAACCGACAATTGGATTCTCTTAAGAGGTTATAAATACAAATTTGTTAGGTAGTTAAAGGATAACAAATAGAGTTAGAAATCTGCAATTATTCCTTTTGTTTACTTGCCCTTTGTCTTGTGTACTTAATTTATTAAATTATTTGTAAAACCCTAGTATAGTGCAATGTGATTTATACTTACAAGAAGTTTGAGAAAGTGTGCTATACTTGAGATTAAGTTTATTTTAAGAGTTATTATGATTGAGAATCTTGTAAAATCAATATTAAGTGAGTTGTGAGTATGAAACCTGTATAATCAAGTTTATGTACGTGTAGCTCTTGCATCATAGATTGAGAAATTAATAAAGTAATGTGAAATTATCGATTGGATACATTATATGTTTGTAGAGAGTAGGTGGCGATCCGATCTCTACGTTAAATCCGAGTTTAATTTTCCCTATCCTTATCTCTTTTATTTTTTGCAGTTATTATTGTTTTATCACTATCTTGATTATACTCATTATTGCTTTATTGTTTCAATATTACATTCATTTAGTTGCTTAAATCAAGAAATTTGTATTAAATTAAAATTTAGGTATTGAACTCAATTTACCCCCTTCCCCCTACCCCCTTAAGTTCCTAGTGTAATTTTTCATTTTGTATCAGAGCAAGGTCTCTAAATTTATTACTTAACCGCATTTGCAATAAAGATAATGGTAATGAATACACTAAGCTTCATGGAAGAACAAGCTATAAATAAACCACCACTCTTAATTGGGAATAATTATCCTTGTTGGAAATGTAAGATGATCGTATTCTTAAAACTACAAAATAGATTGTTGTGACAAATAGTTAATAAAGGACCATTTAAGATAGAAGGTAAGGAAGAAAGGAATTATATCGAAAATGATTGGAAATTACTTGATTTAAATAAAATAGGTATGAATATCTTGCATTATGACATCAATGAATATGACTTTAATAGAGTTTGTACGTGTAAGAGTGCAAAGGAAATTTGAGAAGAATTAAAAAGCATATACGAAGGAATTAGCCATGTTAAGGACACAAAGATAAGCTTGCTTTGCGACCAATTTAAAAATTTTTAAATGGTTCCTAATGAAACAATTGATGAGATGCATAATAGGTTCATTAATACAATCAATCTTTTAAATGTTCTTGGTAAATCATTTACTAATCTTGAAATAAATTCCAAAATCCTTAAGTCTTTACCGAAGAATTAGGAAGCCAAGAGAACCGCAATTGAGGAAGTTCATGATCTTAACACAATGTCAAAGGAGCAACTTATTCGAACTCTTAAAACTCATGAGATAATTAAGAGGCAAGGAGAAGAGTTCAAAAAGAAAACAATTATTTTGAAGGCAACTAAGGAGAGCTTAAGTAGTGATGAAAGTGAGGACGATGATGATGTAGCTATGATCATAAGAAATTTCAAAAAGTTCAATAGGAAATTAGCAAAAGATAAGGATAAAAACATATCTTGGTCAAGAAAAGAAAAGAAGGAAATAATCAAGTGCTATAATTGCAAAAAACCAGGTCACATTCAACAATATTGCCCCGATTAAGAAAGTCGAGAAAGGAGAAAGGAAAAAGGTTATGATGGCCACTTGAAGTATAGCAATTTGAATGATGATCTTTACCTCATAGCCTTAGATAATGAGGTATGCACTACATCCCAATCCTCTTATGATAAGTTGAAAGAAACGTATGATGATCTTTCAAATGATTTTGTTAAAATGTAAAGGAAGAATAAAATTCTTAAACAAATAATGAATAATGTAAGAAATGAATTTGATGTATTCAAACATGAGTATAACAAGATAGTTGAGGAAAAAGAAAACCTAGAAGAAGATAATGAATATTTGAGAATTGAAAATGAAAAGTCGAAAGTTAAGCATGATAGTGTAAAGAAGAAACGAAAATAAAGAGTTAATTAAGGAAAATGAAGGAATGAAATCAAAGATCAAAGTAATTGAAAATAAGAATGCAAGTATAGATAAGTTAGTTAAGTTAGAAATAGGATATGTTAAAATCTAGCTTAAATGATTCAAGATAAACTATAGCTAAGTTTGTTGAAGGTGAAAAAAATTTGGAAAAACTTTTAGGATAACAAAAGCATAGTCTTGAGAAAACCAAAATTGGCTATAACAAAAACAATATCTACAAATCTTATAAAAGCCACTAAGCAACTAATAAAACTTGTAGCTATTATGGAAAGTATGGCCATATTGTACATACGTATGCAATAGGACGCAATACCAATTTAAATCATAAAGGCAAGATGGTTTAAGTTCCAAAAGAATAAGGATATACCATTGCAACTAATCACAAAGGACCCAAACTCGCATAGGTACCAAAAAAGCAATTATACTTTTTTATAGTAACGTCAAATGATAACAACTCAAAAAACTCAAATTGACAATGCTCAACGAAAATTCGAAATGCCTCCAATATGGTATTTGATTTAAAAAAAAAAAACTCATTCAAGTAGTCTCTATAGAATAACTAACATATTTTGTACATACTTGAAACTCTCTATGCTCATTAGGCTTTCATAAGCACACTTTTGCCAAATCTTGGTCTTCGTGTCAAATATGTATTCATGCATGTTTAAAATGTACTAATATCTCATGCTTAAATGGTTTATTTGATATATTTATGAAACTACATAAATTTGATATCTCCTCAACCACATTTGAGCTTTCATGAGCATTTGGGAGCTCACCTAGAGTTTTTGCAATTAATTGCTTTTCAAGTCATGTTTATACTTTTACCATATTATAATACGCATTTAAATCTTACTTGAAATGGATAATTACAAATATCATATATTTTGTGTACACTTGAAGTTGCTCATGTATGTTTAGGACGATATATGTACAATTTTGCCATGCTTAGGTTTTCGTGCTAAAATCCGGTTCCCACACGTTTAATTTTGTTCATAGATTGTGGATGATTGATTTGGTTTATTTTTGTTTTGTGTGAATTTGACTCCTTTAAACCCAAATTAGGTTCTTATTGATGTTTGAGAAGTCACATTGTCATTTTGCTCATTTGCATACTATATGTCTTAATCATACTGTCTTTGTGCCTATAGACACTATTAAAACTTGCTTAAAGTACCAACTTATCATGAACTTAATTTGGTGTGCATGTTTGTTATTAAACTCAATTTGTGCTCAAAGTAGTTGATTTTAATGATCTCAAGTAGTGATTTTTGGATAAAATGTCTTTCCCTTCATATCAAATGGCTTATAACATAATTTTAGGTCTTAGGAACATGCTCACATAGTCTTCTTACATAAATTTCATCATTTGATATGTTCTATACATGATTGAATTCACACTTACTTATTAAAGTT
The DNA here is from genome assembly GCA_024138015.1 of Lumnitzera littorea. Classification (NCBI taxonomy): domain Eukaryota; kingdom Viridiplantae; phylum Streptophyta; class Magnoliopsida; order Myrtales; family Combretaceae; genus Lumnitzera; species Lumnitzera littorea. The sequence continues at coordinate 116,174,016 of JAMXBB010000004.1, read as the reverse complement.
CTCCCATGCACATCCTTCTCATTTGATGATTTCAAAGTTGAATAAAGGCTTGTACATGCATATTTTAACTTATAAGTCGTATGTTGATGTGTTTTTGGTACCCTTAAACCTTCAAAAACTAAGCTAAAGCTAGATATTTAGAACATCTTATTTTAATCTAACCTAAAATGCAAGTTATAGTTGTCAAACATGCTTCATCTGAGCTTATATAATCTGTTGGGATAACATGTGTTCAAATGTTGTGAAGAGTCCATGAGCTAAGTGTAAATTCCAAGTGGCCAATGCAATCTGTATGCAACCATACCGATAGTTCAATCATACTGCCCAGACAGTTGCTACAGAATTAGCACTACCAATATGCTCTCTATTTATATATGGATTTGAACTCCAATCATCATTTGTTCTGTTATATAGCTTATATATATTGTCTATTAGCCCTTAAGATCGTCTTTAATTATCTCTCTTTGATTATGTACTAACTCTAGATTTTGGCTACCAACCTTTTGTTAGAATACTTATATGTGTTTATGATATCTCTTATGAACTTTGGCTGCTTTGATGTATAGAATATCTTGTTATAATAAGAAATTGGCTACTATCTTAAAAATGGCATTATATTACTTGATTATATTGGCCATTGAATTATGTTCTTTTGAAGGTGGCATACCCTAAGCTTAAGTCGGGGTGATGCTAGATTTTTAACTTGCTTTTCTCTTTCTCTTCATTACTTGGAATCTCATCTTTTGATGAGGCCAAAGGAGGAGAAGAATTCAAGTCAATTAACTGTTTTTTTTATCTAAGTTCAGTGAATGTGAGATCATAAAATTAAAGAGATTGGTTGGTTAATAAGGTTATGCTGGATTTTTTACTTGTTTTTCTCTTCCTCTTCACCACTTAGAATCTCATCTTCTGATGAAGCTGTTACGTCCCGAAGTCGCAGAGTCGCAACAGTCCCACCGTGTAAACCATTCTATGATAGTAACTACCCTTACAGTGCCTACCATAGGTATGATCTACACAAGGCATCGACGACTCCTCGCTTTGAAGTAAACAGTCCGCTTAAAAGTTTAACTACAATTATAATAAATATTACAAATTTTGAATAAACATATATAATTATATGTAAAGTCCACAGAACTTCTCAGGAAATTTTTACATAAACACAACAGTTCATTAAATTACATAATAACTATTAGTCTTTCATCCTTAACTATAAAGGACACTCTAGCTACACATCACTATTAAGTAATATGATCCTCACACCCCTGGCTTTAAAAGAACACACCTCTGGGTAATTGTAAGGCGGCATAATACTTGAAGTGTTCAGAAATCAGGACTTGCAAAAGGATCTATAAGGGTATGAGCAACTACAGTTCAGTAAGTTGAATTGGAGACTCATGAATGCATACAAGCACAAATAAGATTATCAAGCAATTATTTTCATGCAATGCAACAATCAAGTATCATCGCACAATGTAGTCTAGTCCGTTATGAAATCAGAGAAATTTCGCCGGCTCTAATTCAAGTTAAGGAGTTTCCATGTTATACAATAGCTCACAACCAAACCCAGGCTTGTGCAATGGAGACCTCTCTCCTCCCGCGACTACCTTCGAACCATTGATTTCAACCTCGCCGTAACCTCCTCTCCTGTCACTTAGTTCGACTGAAGATAAAGAAGGGACCATTATGCAATCCTACGCTATCCCTTTCGAAGGGGTCAGTATTTGGTTAGAGAATCCTAATGACCCCCTAATGGGTTACAATGCATGACATTTTAGGTCATTAAAGTCAAATAAGATTAAATTTCGTTTAGGATTTTCAAACAATTCACACCAATTCAATCATAACACAAAATCAATCATACCACAATTTCAGCACAAATTCAAATACATCAAACACATGTGTAAACTACTTATAATCACAACCATATACAGTCCTAAGTCTCTATGTACCATACAAATAGTACTCTATTACAATAAATAATAACCTAACTTACTTGGAATTTCTCAATCACCCGATCACTTAGTTGCAAGCTAACTCGTCTCTGGGTATCCTATAATACAAATAGGTCTTTTTAGTACTTATACTTTAAGGATTCATATTCTAAGTTATAATTTAACTCATTTTTCCGTGTATACTTATTATGTACTAATAATTCTTTCTATTCTATTTCGGAATTTGGATCCTAAATTAGATTCTAGTTTTGATTCCGAAGTCTTAACTATACTCGAATCCTAATGTGAAATTAATCACATTAAACTCGAGTATTCTAATATCCTATTAGGTCTTAATTTAATATTCTAAACTATTCGGTACACGCTAATCCTAATTGAGGTATCGGATTTATTCCTAATGTGAGGAAATCTTACATTTTTTTTATACAATTAAATTTTTGTTTCAGATTTAATATATTCTGATTTTTATTATAATATTATCTAAATAACCCTAATTATTCAGATTTATTAAATTTTCAATTCCACATATTTCTAATTTCCTACAATTACTACCTAATTTCCTAAATTAATTACACTTAATATTCCAAAGGCTAAGATTAGGTTTCCACATCAAAGATTAACATCCCTAAACATCTAATTACTATCTAAATCAGTAATTAGTGTCTTAATCACCTAATTAACCCAAAATTACCCAATTTTTCCATCATTTTAGAGCTAAAAATTAACTTAAAAATTTTGAAAATAAATTTTAAAAAAATGGCTTTATAGCACTGTTCTATATCACATAAGCATTCTATAGAAAAAAATTGAGCTCCAAACTACACTCCTAAGCCTATTTATTTCTAGTTTTAATCATGCTCGTTTTTGCTCAATTTGTTAAGAACCCTATATTTTCAGACATGATTAAACTAAATCACTATTTTTCCCTAAATCTACATACAATAAAACCTCAGAATAACAAGTTTCATAATTTTTTGGGCAAAATAATAATTTTACGAAATTATACAAAATCGGGGTAGATAAGGGACTCGCCCGATTCGATGCCTTTTAGCCGTCCAACTCTGGTCCAAGTATGTCAACTGGCCTAAACGATGGGTCTGGAGTGGGGCGGTAGTGGTGGCTCGATCCCAGGTGGTGGTTCGGTCCCATGTGGTAGTGAGGTGTGGGTTTGGCTCACTAGCCCTAACTACACAGTTTCCTTTTCTTTTTTTTTTTCTAATTTTTCTTTTGAATTTTCAAAGCTCTCTATTTTTCTCTTATTCCTAACTATCTAAAGGAGTTCTGTGAATTTTTCCCCTATTTATAGAGTTTGGTGGTAATTATTGCATTAAATTAGATAAGACATTATCCAAATCCCTTAATTTTTGGCTTTTGTATTGCTTGATTCTAATTGGCTAATTTTTATTCTTCAGATCCTAACTTGCCACGACCATATTTTCATCATTCCTTATCCCTCTGATTTTTTTTCTGATTTTTCCACAATAAATTAATAATTTTATTTAATTATTACTAAGTTTTTGGCCAATTTAAGTAATTTCGCGTATTTTTATCTACACGTAAATATATGTGGGGTATATGTGAACATTCCTAATTAGTATTTAGGCCATTCTATAATTTTTAGTATACATATAATCTATCTCTAGTGATTTATTAGTTATTAAATTACATTTTTCGCTTTTTCGGTAATTAATAATTATTATACTTAAAATTTAAAAATTTTATAGTCTCTTATTTTATTACTTATTTTCTTAAATTCAAGTTTACGGGGTCGTTTTTACTAATTTTTCTATCAATAGTTTATAATTTGGGTTTGATCGGATCCTTTAACCAATCATCCAGAGCCTTGTGTTCTAAGTTCAATCTTACGGTCACTTGGCTTAACTTTAGGGCTTACAGAAGCGAAAGGGAGAGAAGAATTCAAATCACTTAACTGTTTTTTTATCTAAGTTTAGTGAATGTGAGACCATAAAATTGAAGAGATTGGTTTGTTAATAAGTGTCAAATTGAAACATGAACTTGAATTGGCTATCCTCTAAAATGAAGATTAAACATGTTCAACTTGCTCTTATATTAACTCTCCCATAAACATACGTAAAGGAAATCTTTTATAATTAGTGCCTCATTTTGCTCTTATATTGACTCTCCCATAAATATACGTAAAAGGAATCTTTTATAACTAATGCCTCATTGAGGAGGAGTGTTAATTTGAGGGGGAGTATCATATTTTGAGGGAGTTTGTTTTACAAAGCTTTGTCCTCATCAAAAAGTGGGAGATCATTGAACCAATAGATTCTTATATGTGATTTTGATGAGAACAAAACTATGCAAGTTATGTTAAATTAATCATTAATTATGAACATTTTTGCAAAGCTTATAAAAACATGGTTAATTTAATAAAGAACTTGAATTATCTTTATAACACTATGTTTTGCATGATATCTTGGTAATATAAATAAGTTAGATTAAGTTTGAAATTCTTGAAAGAAGTAAAAGAGAACAAAACTATTTGTTGTATCTTAATGTGTGTTGTCCAGCTATTCTGGTGTGAACCGTCCGACTGGTTGCTATAGATCAGTGATAGGTAATAAACCATGTGGCTGGTTGTCTTGGACTGTCCGGCTAGTTACTACAAATTAGCGGTAGGTGATGGACTATGCAGCTGGCTGTTCTTAGACCGTCCGGCTGGTTGTTGTAGATTAGTGGTAGGTGATGGACTATGCGGCTAGAGCAAGTTAATAAGTTGCATCTAACCTTCGTTTAAATCCCGAGTGACATTTAGTGTTCGTGAGTTGTATCGAACCCTATTTGGAGCTCAATCTCTAATTGTGTTTATATCTTGGTGCATAATATCTATACACATTCACTGTCAAAACCTCATTTTTACTTTCTGTTCCATGTTCTCATTTGAATCCCGAATACTTCATTCGTGGTTTTGAGCCCCACTACGTATCAAGAAGAATAGGTTTGAACTAAAGATCAATGCAATGTTTTATACCCCGTATGGGTGGCAAACCTCTCAGCATCTCGATAGGAAAGAGGTCGGCATACTCCTGTAATAGTATATGCACTTCGATAAGTAAGCTTCCTACTTCTCTCAACTCTAGGAGTTTCCTGACTAACAGGAGTACACTCTTCTCTACCTTGATGTCTCAGGAATGTTGGGCACGAGAGATCAACAAGGACTTCCATCGTAAAGATCAAGCAATCTTCTCTTATGACTCCTATACTTCCTTAGGGCTCATCGAGTTTAGTATAACCTTCTTCCCATCCTTTTGGAACATATAAATATTCCTATATCCATCATGCAACACCTTCGAATCAAATAGCCAAGGTTAACCAAGTAAGATACATGAAGAGCACATGAGAAGAACTTTACATAGCACCTTATCTTTATACCTGTCACCAACAATAATGGGTACTTTAACTTGCTTGGCAATGAGTAGACCTGCTTTTTCATTCAACCAATGAATCTTGTACAGCTTAGGATATAGGTAGGTTGACAACTTCAAGGGCTTGACCACTCCCTACACCATGACATTAGTACAACTTCCCCATCAATAATTAATGCGCATAGTCTTCCATTCATATGGCAATTCATGTGAAAGAGGTTCTTCCTCACTCATCTACAAGTCTATAATCGAGTTAGAAATTATTACTGTGTATAATTTATGTGCCTTTACTTGTGGCTTTTCCTTTTATTATCTAACTTATTTTTATGTTATAATTATTGTTATATTGTGTGTTTTTTTCTTTATCTCATTTTTTAATTTAGTTTTTCATGATTGCTTTCTTGTATTCTTTTACAAACCAATTACCTATAAAATTAATAAGTGATAAATACTTTGTGATTTTTATAATCAAATATCTTCTAATTTTATATAATATTATATTGTTAATCTATTTAGTAAACTATATTATAAACCACAAGCAAAGTTATATATATAATTCGGCAATACATGACACATATTAATATATATTATACATATTTATCTATAACATGACATGTATTCTACATCATATATTATAATTAATGAATTTGGTAAATAAAAATATCTAGGCATGTCCATTGGAGTTTTTAGCACTTTAGAAATAATTATTTTTTTTAGTTAAACAATTTTTAAATCTCTATGCTTTTTTTAATTCTAATATGCATTAAGAAAATATAAATTACTACAGTAACACATAAACTATGACATAGTTTTCAAATATAAGATGGAGCATGATTTCTCACCGATTGTCTTCTCATTTATGTAAAAAGAAATATTGCTAAAAATTGCTACAAATTTCATCATAAATGAACTTTATGGTAGAAAAGAGCAGTGGGTTCAATTTTGATTTCTTTTTTTTAATTTAGAATGTTGTATTTTCTAATATAAAATAACGTCATGGACTAAATGATATTTTGATATAATGGTTTTGGTCCCCCCAATCCTCTAATCCTGTGTCCATCCCTTGTTGCTGTAGAACAAATTCATGCAGGAAAAATGTAAATTACAACAAGGGTATATGAGGAAGAGAAAATTATCTCCTTTCTTGAAGGAACTATAGAAGGTTGCCTTATGGGTGGAGAAGACAACGACTCTGAAGATGAAAAATGGGTGTCTTTCAAATTTTTGGATAGGAAATTGGGCAAAGGATGGAAGGGCGAATACCTGGCTATATGGCCCTTTGAATAAATTTGACGATCTTCTCACTTTTAACCATGTCAAGGATAATGAGTTCGGATGGAAAGAGGATGCAAATGGTTACCCCGTAGATTTATGCATTAGCGAGAGATTAGGGGTTATCTAATCGGAAAATGATAGAAGATTAAAGTACATATTCAAAGCTAGCGCTTTAAGATGGTACCTATGAAAATCAACACATAAAATTCTTTGTCAAGAGGAAACTAAAATAAAAAGTGATGAAAATTGGAAGTGGATTTGGAAAGCTCCAGTAGTGTCAATTTAGTACTCGAACTTTTTTAATTTTTGCAATTAACTACTTAGATTTTACCCTTTTACAATTACCTACTTGAACTTTACCTATTTTGCCATTAAATACCTACTCTAGGTACTATAAGTAAGCTCTAATAAAGTTTATAAGTGATAAATTGATATTTTTAAATTTCAAGTAATTGATTGCGAAATTGGTTAAAATTTGGGTACTAAATGTGAAATATACCCAATCTTTAATATGAATTCTTAGGGGAGATATTTTCCGTTGCAAAAGCATGCGAAAGCTAAGAAGAGGAACAAGGTATTAATAAAAGCCAGAAAACTTATCAAAAAAATAATAGAAATAATGATGAAATCAAAAGAGAAAAAAGATTCCGTAAGCATATTGTCAAGAATAGTTTGACGCAAATATAAATTTTAAATTTAGTGATTTACCTAAAGAAAAGTTGAATTAATAAAGAATTCAAATTAATGTTAATTTAAAAAAAAATTATTAGATGGTACCTATGAAAATCTGGCATATTCTTTTTTATTTAGCTCGATATTACAAAATCTTTAGTTAGTAGTAAATAACTTAGGAAATTGATTACATGACTAGTACAAGTCAAATGAGTACAATCTAAAACTTTTTTTCAAACAACACATCCAGAGCGTTTCACCATGGCTCCAATCACGAAGTATGGACGAAAATATTCTCAACAAGAGGGTTTTGCTAGGAAAGTTCAAACTTTCAACTTTCGATGTTCTAGCAAACCATATGACTATGAGTAGGTTGAGATTGATGAAGTTGAATAAGGTATGCATGATCATTAGCTGGTTATGCCCGGTGCACATCATGAGGTAGTTGAAGCTATTGCACTGCACGTGATGCCCCACTTATCCTACCCTTTGAGCCTTCTACTTCTTATATCACCCCAAGAGGCATTTCTCACATTATAGGAGGAGATACATAATTATCACCAACCACGTAATCCCTTGAGGACGAGTCACACCTTACTTACCGTGCTATCTACTCTCATCTCCACTTGCCCTATCCTCTACCTCACGCTGTTCCTCCATTTGATGTTGTTAATTCATCAAAGACTGTATAGCTTTCTTAGGATCTAGTTCCTTTCTTATTGTTTCCTTTATCTTTTTTTTTATTGAACCGGGCTGAAAATGGCCTCTTTACCTTTTATCATCTTTAATTGACTTCGGTTGTTTTATTTGGCCAATAGCCCCTTTTCATGTTACATTTATGGTTGTTGTAGACTAGCTTATGAGTGGCATTTTCTATTAACTTATCGTGGTGTCTAGTTATCTTTTAAATTATCTATGCTTGCAGTCACCTATCTTATGCTTATTATTCTTGGTTACCATTTTCTTGTTTTTTTCGATCAATTTAGGAGTTTGTCCTTTTTTGTCTAGTTAGATTTAGTTAGTTATACTATTGGTTTACACGTTGTGGAGTTATGAAGCTTGGGTCATCATGTTCTTTTATTTGATGCTGTGGCAATTCTTATGCGGTTTGTAGTTTTCATGGTGTTCACATTGCTTTGGAATGAGGTTTTCGTTTTATTTTCCCGATTTTATTACTTGAAATAGGGTGTAAGCTCTTGTGCTTAAACTTAGCTCATGCTGATTTTTAAAACTGAACCCTTTATTTCCCTTCATCATTTGGCATTCAACTCGACATTTCAATGAGGCCAAAATGGGAGAAGGATCTAATCCTATGACTTATATTTATGAACAAAACCGCTTTTCAAGAAATGCATTATGTGATGCTCCATACTTGTTCATTACTTCAACAAACTCTTTCATATGCTCTAAATTTTCTTGGGTTTTCAATTGTATTTCTTTTTAAGTCTTGACTATATTTGCAAAAGATTAGTATTTGATCTTAATAAATAAATAAAGAATGCGATAGCGCATTTAAAGGAAACCAACAAAATAATCTAAAAATTATTAGAACATTCGACATCCTAAGTTTATTAACTAATTAAAAATAAAGAATTAGAATTTGATTCAAGTTTCTGAAATTCTATATTAGATTATAGGTGGTTAATATTTTGAGTTGGTTGTCATTAAAGCTATGGATAATAAGGACATAGCACTATTGTTTGCTGTTTGTGATTATGAAGCTAGTTTGAACTTAACCAATGAATATACAGGTAATTCATTGATATGTTGTTTTCATAGGTTGCAATCCGATTGTAATCGGTGTAAATCATTAATATGGACTACAATCCAATAGTAACCAATGTAATCGTTGATATGGTTTGTGGTCCAACTTTATATCTTGATATGATATGAAGCTCTGACACCTTATCCATGTGAAAATGGAATCTATATAATTCCAAATTTTGATAATCGAAATTATGAAGCGAGATTTTACCTATTCGAACATATATGATCTCCATGAAAGATTAAGTTGATGAACAGTTGTAGACATTTGAGATTTTATTTTTCTCAGTTCAAATTACTTTTATAGTTAAAATTAAAAAAAAAAAAAGGAAAATTCAAAAAGAAAAAAGAATAAGAGATTTGAAAATAAATGAATAAAAGAAAATTAAAAGAAAAAAAGAGAGAAAAGAAGAGAAGAGAGAAGAAAAAAAAACAAGGAGAAAAAGAAGTGAGATGAGAAAGAGTAAAAAGGAAGAGGCAAATAATAATAATAATAATATTATTATTAAAAATAGTAAAAACAATAAAAATCGGGGGGGCGGGGGTGAGGATCGTGCTTGTCTTGTTTACATTTTGTGCGAGCAGGACACTTACTTGGCGTGTCTTGTGACAGGCAGCTGATCGGAGCTTTTGGAAGTGTGTCTTCTAACCATTTTCCGTGCTCATTCGCATGTTTTCAATCACAATTTTTTTAAATTAAACCATCGGATTTGAAGTTCACACAGATCGTAATTTGAAATTCCGGCGACCTGTTCTACAAACCTTAATTCATGCCCTTTCGAATCGTTTTTACATGGATTAAGAAACTAATAAATGGACAGACACGATCCTACTCCAATTTTCATGATTTTTAGCCCTTGGATTGAGTTTCAAAGCGAATCAAACCTCGAGTTTGAATGTCAATTTTTCTACTGAAGCTTCATACCCTTGGAACTCGAGTTTATCTGCAACCTCTCAGCCTCAACCCTTACCAAGCTTCTGGGCAGACACAATGCTCATTCCATTCACTAACACTCTGTTTGTAAAATTTTTAAAGAAGAGAAATTGGTGCATATAAATAGAATTCAAAAGAGAGCGAAAGAGAAATGGGATGTAACGCTCCAAGACTCTAAATAGCGCTACAACTCGTCACATATCCTAGCTCATTCGGAATATATAGGGCTTTCTAAGTCACGATCAAGACAAGTAAAAACAAATCACATAAAATATATAAAATTCATCGGGGAGTGGGCATTACATCCACTCATAACCTCATATAAATCTACAACATCCAAAAGTTCAAAAACATCCCGACTTACAACCAAAATATAAGATAAGTCAAATAACTAAAATCTTTAGATATCAAAAGGAGTTCATCTCCTCAAAAGAATATAATCTTCAACGAAACATAAACCATCAATAACATAGATATCACTCTATCTAGTCATCATAAAAATATAAACACTCGACTCCATCATCTTCCTGAATGTCATCGATAAACGTCTTCTTATAAATAAGAAAGTCCTCAAATCCAGTACCTAAAAGAGAAAAAAATAAGCTAAAGCCCAATACGGATGTACAAATACATACGCATGCCAAGATGAATCATTCACATACGATGATGCAATATGGTAGAGTAATACATATAGTAGTTTAATTATCTCAATTTAGACCCACAGAATAGTAAAGGAGTATTCAAATCCCGCCACACTTGGTCTTTACCCACATACATAGGTGGATATAATTATACATTTTCCTTTAAGTCATTTATGCTCAGAAACCAGAGTCCACAACCTATTATTCTAACTGCGTCGTCTCATGTGAAAGTCCACTAAGGAATCCCCGCACATGATCAATAGTTGCTCCTCTAAGAATCTACCATTATGGGCTCTAGAGCGAGTAAGTCAAACACAATCAGCAACCAAGATCAATTAGACCAATTATCAATTAGTCTGATTAGATCATTTCTAACCTAGCAAGCACAAGCAATAACAAACACCGCGTACCTAAAATCGCTCCAAGGTCGACAACAATACTCTAATCTCAACCCAAACAAAGTCGGACCTCGATAAAGGAAATCGAACACCACGAATCTAAAAGAAACAAGTAGTACGTTAACCTTACATTCTAAGACTAAGGCCTACTTAAGAGCTATCTAAGAGCTTAAGATCTAGTCAATTAAGGTCCTGAAAGAAAACATTAAGTCAAAGTAACAGTAATAACATAATATGAGTATACTAAAAAGGTAATATAACTATATATATAAGATCGCTTCTATAGTAACTCGTAAACTACATAATATATATATATATATATATATATAAGAAGGTATAAAAAAAATGGACATATAATTAAAATATCGAATCATATAGGTTATCAAACTAATATGATAAATAAACAATACATACTTACTGTAAAATTAATATAATTTGTAAAAAAAACTTGTAAAGAATAACAAAATAATCGTCAACAAATAAAATAGACATACTACATAATATATGATATGCCACATATATACACCAGTACTAGTGTGATAAAATAGTTAGATTACGAAAACTTTGATAATAATAATAATAATAATAATAAATCATACTAATAATAGAAAGATTTGTAGCATACTAATTGGCAGTAAGGACATATGTAGAATACAATTGTTAACATACTATATAAATAATCAGATACTTAGCCTCAATATACATATATATCTATAATCAATAATTTGAGATACGATTAAATATATTATACATTCATAATATTAAGGTAAAGAAAATACTTAAATCGAAATATCGTTGATATAAAAAAAATAAAACATACTAACCATAATATAATATTACAACACACTAAATCAACATTTAGGACCTTTTAACAAAATACGATTATTAGCATAATTCTGTAAATAACAAAAATTAGTGACCTACTTGAATGCAACAGAAAACAGAAAATTGGCCCTAATATAATTATCTATAACTAATATTTCGAAAATGATGAAATATATTCAATAATGACTCTCATATAAAATGACACTATAACATGATAATCAAATAATTTAAAAGTAGAAATTGAATACTAATAATACTTAATTCAACACTAATAACGGAAATAATAAATAAAATAATTGTAATAAGGTATATACTATATTTATAGTACCTAAAATGAAATCGAAATAGTTCACCAATATAAATCTGAAATCACTAGATAACACACACGAGAACCTAAAATACACAAAAATACAGAAATTATAATTTATTTAATAAAATGTTTAAATAATTAATCAATGTTATTTACTGGAAAAGCTAGGAAAGCGCGAAAAGCAATTATTGGGAAGTTGTCAGCAAGTTCAATGGAAGCTCGCAAGAGAAATAACAGAGCAAAAGGAATTGGAGTGGTTCAACACTTGGAAATTCCAACGAGCGAAAGAGGGAGGATTGAAGTTCATCTCGTCTGTCAAGGAAAAGTTTGGTACAAGAATTGGAATAGAGGGGGGGTTTCCAGAGTTAGGAATTAGTCAAAAGCAAGGGTGGGATCTAACTCTTGAAATTGGGGAAAGGAATGATTGCTGGGGGTATGGGGAAACTGGATTGGGAAAGGGGTGGCTGGGGTCCGGCTCTGCCTATGGACTGCTCGGTCAGGGAAATTATGAAGGGGAAGGGGCCTGTTACAAGAATCGGGACGAGGGGTGGGGGACAACGAGAGAGAACAAATGCGAAAGAGAGAGAATAGGAAGTAGGGTAGCTGCGGTGCGAGAAAAAAAAAAAAACAAAGGATTTAAGGTAATTTAATCTAGAAGTTTCTAAGATGTAGGATACTATAATATATTGTAATGAAATATGTATTTATTTTTAGGTAAAAGGATAAAAAAATTAATTGAGATGAAACATAAATATAGTATTTAGAAAAAAATAATCATATATACAATTATTGTAATATAAAGTACTAATAAAATTATTATATGCTATACAAAAAATAAAATTTACTATACTTAGTGTATACATAAAAATAAAGATTTTAAAATAATCAAATCGGAATCTTAATTTCGATTTCTAGCGATACCAACTTAAGTAAGTTTACAATTTAAATAATATGTTAAACTAATTAGGGTGTTTCATGGGATTTTCATTTTGTGTTCAAATATTTAAAAAAAAATGGAAAGAATTGGGAAAAAAAAAATTTTATTGTTTGGTTTACGTTACATAAAGGAAATCAAAGGAAAGCATTGTTAAAGACAACACTAGCCTTTTAATTATTTAGCAAACTTAGTTTTCAAGGATATTTTTATAATTTTGAATGGTTTTCCATCAATTTCCCTTTCTTTCTTCTCAAATTTGAGAGAAAGTTATTAGCTTCAAAAGTGGAAAGCTTTCCATTGAATTTCCTTTTCTTTTTTTTTCTTAGATTTCTACTCCTCTTGAGTTTTGTACTTCTATAGGGTACATTTCCAAAAATAGTACGAAAATAGGGTATTAAGAGTAAATTTTATGGGATGATATGATGAAGGCACACACCTTCACTCTATGAATATTTGTTGTACTAAAGGCATGAGGCTTGGGCGCGCCTTCTTAATTAAACTGAAGGCATAAATAAACCATACACCTTCTTAATTAAATTAAAGACAATATACTAAATGAAAAAAATAAAAATAAAAAACTCATTTCTAACTCATAGGACTAATTTGATATGATATTACACTATTACAGGAATAACGAATACAAGACAGGCCGAATAGAGTTTGATTAATTACTAGAAATAAGCGAAATGTTAGGTTTTTAAGAAGACGTGTGCTTGAATCGCACCTTCTTAATTACACTAAAGGCACGTCCAAGGATCATGCCTTCAATACAAAAAATATCTGCATACACGCACACCTTTACTACTCCATTGCTGTAAAATTTACTCCGAACACCCCATTTTTGTGCTATTTTTTGAAATGTATCCTATAGAGGTACAAAACTCACTCCTCTTCTTAATTACCAAACATAATACTTCCACTATTTCCTATCTATTTCTCCTAATTTCTACCGATCTAAACATAGTCTAAAGCACCTCAAAGCTTGAAGCTTTATACCTACTGTTAGCCACCTACACAAACACCACTTCTAGATGCCCTAAACCACTAACAAACAACCAAAACCATTTCCTCACCACATTAACATTGTGACCACTAACATCCATCAAGCACCCACCAACCATTATTAACACCAAAACCTACAACACCGTTACCTCATGTTAACTACCTCTCAAAATCACTATTACCTCCATTCCTCCTAATTCTTAGCATCTTGAAATCTCTAAGCACCACCTTAAAGAACTAACGCAACAATTCAAAAGCTCCCAAATCAACCAATTCATCTATTTAGCACCAGAACCTAGACAATATAACCCAACCTAACTACCATTCGTAACCTATTCAATCACCAACCTTGGCCAAAAACCACCACTCAGAACCACTCCAACAATCTATCATGACCCTTCAATGCTCATTTATTCTATTTGAAATCTACTAGAAGGGAAGAAATCCCTATTACTCATCTCTACTTGAACCATCTTCAACCAGTGAACATATATGCCTACGTTATACCATTAGGCAATACTAGTTAGTCAAGGAGCTCGATTCAAATCAGTTTGACATCTCTATAAGCTTTAATGATCACTATTTCAATTTAAGGAAACTTTTTCAACTTCATGTCTAACCCATTTTCAGATCCAACCTAATTTGTAATCTAGACCTATTCGACCAGCGACACTTCTTTCTAATTGTAGACATCTTATTTTTGCCATTTTTTTTTTCATTTTTCGTTAATTGAGTCAGGTTAATAAATAAACAAAAAAATAAAATAAATGAAAATTAAAAGAAAAAATAAAAAGAGAGAGAGAATTGAGTCACATTTTATCATATCGTATCTCATCGTATTGTATGGAGTCGCATCGTATGGAGTCGCGTTGTATCATATCGAGTCACGTTGTATCATATCAAGTCACATTGTATCATATCGAATCGCATTGTATCATATCGAGTCGCGTCATATCATATCGAGTCGCGTCGTATCATATCATATCGAATCGAGTCGAGTCGTATCGTATCATATCGAGTCGTATCATATCATATCGTATTATATCGAATTGTGTCATATCGTATTATATCGTGTATCATATCGAATCGAATCATATCGAGTCATATCGTATAAAATTGTATCGTAATGAATCGAGACGAGTCGAATTATATCAAGTTAAGTTATGTTAAACCGAGTCGAGACGAATCATTTAATATCGAATTGGCTAATGGAGTGTGTTTAATTTAATAAATTTTAAGTCGTTGAAGAGTTAGAGTTAGGTTTTATTAAGATAATTTTGGTCCAGTCCAATATAAAATAGATTTTTTATCTAAATTATATTGTACTAGATTAAATTTATAATTTATTAGGTAGGCTCTTAGACTAAATCAAATTGGATTAGATCGGGTCCGATAAATAAAAAGTCTAGATAAGATTTCTAGAAATTAGGTTAAATTTTCATCATATCTTTCGTTTGTTAAATATTAAATCCACAATTAAAATATATGAAAATTTTAATTTTGATTTATAAATAAAAATTTATTGGTAAAGTTCGAAACGTTTTTTATACCCGCAACAATTCACTCATCCACAATCCGCAACACTCACAATCCACTGCACTCAACCCTCCAAACTCCACTGCACAGCACGTCTCCACAACGCCAAGCACAACTCGCCTGACCAAAGCCAAACTTCACAAGCCAAATAGAAGCCAACCAAAACTTTTCAATCCCCTGCTACAAGACCCCCAATGCCAACAACTCTGCAATTGTCTGACATCCTCAATCCACGCAACCGTAAGCCAACGAACCCCTTGACCGAAGTTCACTACACGCTGAAATTCCACTGCTCCGTCCTCGCCTAAAGTCCTCAATTACGCAACACGAAGTTGAAGTCTACGCCAGCAATTCGAACTCCTTTGATGTCCATGCAATTCAAATTCCTCACAACGCCAAGCTGACGAATCAAATTCAATTTTCGATTAGATAAAGTCAACCATCCAAGCTGACAAAGTAAATCCAATTTCCAAAGCCGATCTAAAGTCCCGATTTCCAAAGCCAATCTAAAGTCCAACGTCTAAAGCCGATCTGAAGTCCAACTCAATTTCGAAATCCAAATCTGAAGCTGATCCAAAGTCCAACGCCCGAAGTCAATCCGAAGCAACGTCTAATTCCGGAATCCAAATCCAAAGCCGAATACAACTCAATTTCAAATTCCACTTAACCGCTTGCCCAACTCCCTTATACCACACCACAACAAACATGACGATGATTTCGTGCGACTCGATTCATTTAGGTAAAAATAATTTATTTTATTCTATTTTATTTTATTTAGTTAATTTAATTATCTTTACTAATTTATTTTCTTTTAGTGTAGGTTTTTTTATTTTTATTAATATATCATTGGATATCTTTTAGATAATTTGAGTTTTTTGGTGAATTTAGTTAATTAAAAAATTACATTTTTAAAAGTTGCGTATCTTTTCTATCCATATCTTACGGTTGAGATATATATCTTATAGTTAAAATTTAAAAAAAGATACGTATCGAAATATATATCTTATGATTAAGATTTGGAAACGATACGCATGAAGATACGTATCTAATCATATCTTATAATTAGGATTTAAAAAAGATGTTTTTGACATTAATGATTTTAAAAAAATAAAAAAATCTCAATTGAGTTTTTCAAAAAAAATTTAATTAGTTAGGGTTTTCTTTAATTTGGAAACATTAGATTTCTTAGATTTTTTTTTAAATAATAAATTGATAAATAAATGTAAACCTGGCTCAATTTTCGAAATAAAAATAACATACCCACTAAATATTTTATAAAAAGAGAATTACAGCCAGTTTGATCTCGACTAGCCGGCCGTATAAAAAAATTTCTCTTTTTCTTAGAAATTCGTAATAAAATAATAATAATAAATCACTTTAGTTATCTTTTGCTTATTTAGGTATATTTTTAATATTTTTGGAAAATTATAAAAATAAAAGCCCATCAATTTTTTTTATTTTTACATAGTAACTTAATCATATTAGGTTAACCCCCGAACCCAATCTTTTCTAATTTAATTTTCTAAAAAAATCATTTTTTTAGAAAATACGTATATCAATGGCCTTTTTTTACTAATTGATCTTGTTGGCAACCCCAATTTTTTTAAAATTATTTAGAAAACATTTTCTTAATTTAATATCAAGTAATTTATATTAAGCGAACTGTACTTTGTATAAATTAAATTAAGAAAACCGAAATAGTGCTCGATAACTGTAAGGCTTAATCTTTTCTTTTAATTTTTATTTTCTCTTCTTTTATCTTATTTGAAAAAATAAAATAAAACTTTTTCCATAAATAAAATACTAATGATGAATACAAAATGCTTTATGATGATTTTCATTAAGATGGTGAAGTTCTACCACGTACATGTTTGGGCACTAAAATTTTGTGATGGAAAACATTAGATGATTTTAAAATGGTTTACTTTTGGTTTATTTTAAGGACTAATTTTGTTTTTCCTAACCAATATTGGCAAACATTATTATTTTTGAGAAATCATACTATACACTTTAAGTTCATTCTTAGTGATCGATGGATTTGGAGTTCATTAAATATTTATGGAATTCGACGGTTAGTATTTATTGCCATGCTCTAGTATAAATAAACGAAGGAGTGGTCATGTCTCATGCATAGGGCATGTGCGATTCTATCTAAAATCGTTAGAAAGTTTATAAAATCGAAACATAAAAATCTAAGTTTGTACAACTTATGTAAAATAGCTTTAAAAAATTATGTATATATTTATAATAGCTATTTAAAACTTAAAATACATGACAAAAATTAAAAAAAAATAAATTAATTAATTTTTTTTTTTTCATAAAAATTCTTAATATATAATCTAACATGTTCGAAAGAAAAACAAATAAAGCTAAAGCTAAACTTTTTCCCAATTTTTTTTTAAGCTATAAATTAAATAAAACTAAACATTTCAACTTATTTTAAGTTATTGATAGTATAAAATAAAGTATATAGTTTTTTTCCCAATTTTTCTTTAAGCTATAAATTAAATAGAGCTAAACATTTCAACTTATTTTAAGTTATTGATAGTATAAAATAAAGTATATAGTTTTTTTATAAACTTTGTTATGTGATTTGAAACTTAGATAAAAGTTATGAATATAAAATAAAAAATTGAGAAAAAGAAAAAGGTAAAAAATTAGAATAAGATAGGATAGATGTTGTAATGCTTGATAGCTCGTAAAAAATTAGTTGTATTATTTATTTTCTTTAATATTTTAGTCTATTCAACTCAGATATGTAAAATTGGTAAACTCAGTAAAAAATATAAGTTTCTACTAAGTTTATATGTAAACTTAGTTCAAAATGTAAGTTTTTATACAAATAAATATTTTACACTCGAGTTAACTTAAAAAAGCCACCTAAAATCGTGAACTCGTAAAATCGCATGAGTAAAATCGCAATTTTAACAACTATGATTATAACTATTAGAAAAGAACTTAACTACCTATTATATCAAATTAGAATCTTTAGTATAAACCTCAACCCACTAACC
The DNA here is from genome assembly GCA_024138015.1 of Lumnitzera littorea. Classification (NCBI taxonomy): domain Eukaryota; kingdom Viridiplantae; phylum Streptophyta; class Magnoliopsida; order Myrtales; family Combretaceae; genus Lumnitzera; species Lumnitzera littorea. The sequence continues at coordinate 116,155,364 of JAMXBB010000004.1, read as the reverse complement.
ATACAATAGATAGGAACCTCAATATAAAAGACAAATGCCACAAAAATTTAAATTCTTATAAGTTCTAAGAAACGAGAAGATAACATCACTTACATAGTTCATTCATTGCTAATAACTAATAACTCCAAAAATTAGTTAAATTATCATAACTCGAAACTTGACTTAAATGACTTTTTTACAATAACGTTAGTAATATAGTGTTACCGTAATACTGACTAACAGGTTACCTTCTCTTTCCCCCCTTTCCTGTTTAATTAATTATTCGTAAAAGCTATTAACCTATTATTCAAATAATAAGTTAGCCTATTTTAATATAATAGACGATGTATATTAAGTTTTATTAAATTAATAGTTTAGATTAGTTAGCATAACGATAATGTATTTTTGGCAAATTATTGTAGGAATCCCTTTACTTGAATCTTCAACCGAAAATTCTTGAACTAGATATTGTGCATATATCACTTACAACCTTATTACATTCCTCGTATAATTCCACTAATAGTCTTATTCTATTCAACTAATTGCACATAACATCAAAGTTACAACCGTTGATTTTTAGGGAACCACAATTCTAACTTTCAAATCTACGTCCAAACTCGAAAGGAAATTTTTTATTTAAATTTTTAATGCATTTTCATTTATTACATGGTGGAGAGAAGATCCACACATAATTTAACCGACTCGTAAAATATTTAAGATAGAACTTTAGATTTATTAAATCCTTCACTCTCAAAGCATACATCTTCGAATTCGTAGAGAGAAAGTTTTAGGCTATGTCTACCACCTTACCTATAGATCTACCTTAATCGAATCCAGATTTTCTTACTCTTAAGGAAGAGAAAAGGTTCAAATCAATTGAAAATTTAGAGCTTGGATATTTCGTTAAACTTGGAGACCCATCTTCAAGTCAAAGGCCAAGTGATTGTGCTTCACATTCTTCTCCTTCGCACATTCTTCATATCCCATCTTCTCAAGATGGAAAGCGTTCTCACAAAAGATTCGGTTTTAATGAATTTTGAAAATGTTCGTGCTAACCTTTTTTCTTTTTAAATGCAGAGGAAGATATGGATGAAGTTGATGAAGCAATCGACCACATACAATCATCTAAGAAGTACATTTCAGATGATGGTCCATGTATTAAAAAGTTGTCTTATAAATGCCGAGAAAAGAGCTCTTGGAGCTATCTACAAATCTTATTGAAGTTTATGGTATTTCTGTAGGTTATAAATTTCTTTTCGAAAAGCTTAAACCTTTATGCCACTTTGCTTCAAATTTCTCAATGATTAGCCTTGGCACTAGATTTTGCTCTGTAAATTTTTTGGATCAAAGAGATCTAGCTAGAGTCATTAGAAATTACCCTTGGTTTCTTAACGAGCATTTTCTCACAATTTGTAGATGGGAACCAAATTTTCGTGCTTCTTTGTCTCTTTTAATCCGATAGCAATTTGGGTTTGAATTCATGAGCTGCTAATGAAATATTACAACTTAAATGCTTACCAAAAAAAAAACACTTAGGGAAGGAGTAGCACCTGTCTGCTAAATGGGGAAAGTTAACTCAACTTTGTATTCAAGTTAACTTCCTCAAAACCTTTATATTATAAATGTGGTTGTATTGGTCACTCGGAGAAATTTCACTCTGTAAATGAAAATAGATCGAAGGAAGCATCCAAAACTCAAAATGGAAAGTCTGAAAATGCTTGAGGGGGAATAATGGTTAAGAGTTTATCATTAGCAATGACGATAATAGAGAGATTTCATAAGAGGCCAAGATGGCGTCCATTATTGAGGAAAATTAAATGACTCATTTTGCTCCCAAATAAATTAAAAAAAAAACAACTTAAATAGTGTTTATGGTGATTTAATTACGGTATCGAGGTCTTTTAGAAAGAAAAATAAGCAAAAGATTAAAGATAATAATGACAGTGACCTGTCATTAGAAGAATAATGACTCTATGCCTCAACTGTCACATCAAATAAATGAAAGTAAGTTAGCACAATTGAGGAAAACCCTAATATTTATTGGAGGGAAGAATTTTAAGTGGGTAAAAAAGTCAACTGAAAATAAAGGCAATTCAGAACCACTTATGCTAAGTGAGAGCTCTAAAGACATGGAGCTTGAAATGCCAGTTAAGGTCAGTGATGATAATTGTCACGACTCGAGAGGACTAGTCATAATAGTCGTTGTATACTGTATAAAGGATTGCAGATTGAATTCCTTTACAATCGATGACCCTTTTATACGATACACAAAATTACAGTTACAGTTACAGTTACAGTTACAGTTACAGTTACAGTTACAACTACTATTACTACTAACTACTAAAAGTACGCAACCTTAAGTAATATCATTTTATGATAAATAATAATATTATAAAAACATAACATATGGTCTATTTGTATAAAAGCTTATAACTACAAAGTCTGAAACATGTCTTAAGTCAAACTAGTATAATAATTACATATTCAGATCTATAAACTATCAAAAGTACTCTCTGATCATATCCAGCTCCCACACTAACTCCGGGTAAAAAACTAACCTTAAGCATGCAACAACTCGACTCCATGAAAAGGTTGGCCTGTAAGAGAAAATTACAAGGGTATAAGCTAACTAGCTTAGTGAGATAATTTCCCTCAACTATACAGCAATCAAGTTATACATAAGTTCAACCAAATGAATGTATGACAAATAGTATGCCTAACAAATACATGCAAGTGACCAGATATTGTATGCAACTCAGATTTAACGTCCTCCGAAGCCAGGGTTAAAGATTCATCGGTACAGTTAAATTTGGGTATCATATTAGAACTTATTTCATAATAAAACTCCGCGTTTCGTATTCAAATGTAATGTTACATCCATTATCAGTTTTATTGAAACGAGTTCTATATATGATTGTAAGTAGGTTCACGTAGCCCTCACTCACTCCTAAACGAAGGCCTTTAGACTCGACTTTTAGTTAAGCAGTTAGCGCCTCCGACACCTAGTTATCCTGCTGGCCAAGGTAAGGTCAAATCACACGTGTGCACAGTACGAAATCAATAATAATCAATAATCAACCCACGTATGGCCTCTTGCTACTTCCGTGTAATGTAACTGCCGAAATTAGTTATGTAGTATATGATTTAAGTTAACTTTTTCTAGTCGAATAAAATTAAGTCTTATTTATTCAGTGATCATTCCAAGTCACAAACAATCAATTCTTTGCGAATCTACTATGCAACAATCATTATATTATTAAAGTTTAAAGTAAATTCATCATCAACAACAATTATCATGCACAAGTATGACCCAACCCCATACACATTCATTTATAAATCATAACTTATATCCATTAACTACAAACACAAACAAGTATGGAATTATTAGGGAAAACTCACTCAGTCGTAGCTAACTCAAGGGTTGCAGTAGTCTAGTGGCAACATAGGGTCTATATCGAAATCACTTGAGAATAATGGAAATTTGTAAATTTGGGAATTTAAAGCTAACTAGTATCATAATTTATAAGGTCTACTTTACTTAGTTACATGAAATTGTTGATTCGAGCGTTGTAAATCGCGTGTAACTTTTTCGTTTTAGCTCAGATCGTTATGAACTTATAGTCTATTTTAATCGTTTTCAAGCGTATTTTCTCGTAACGAGGTCCATTTTAAACGTCGTGACTCGTAATTTAAATTATGATATAAAATATCACAAAATTTACTATTTAAGTTTAAAAATTATAAAATATTAATTTTAGCTTCTTCTTAATATATTTATGATTTAATAATTATTTAAACCATATATTTGATATTTTTATTATTTTAAGCATACTTTTCCTATTTTTGAGATTTTAGCTTTATTATGATTATTATTATTATTATTG